>LR738710.1:938376927-938394983 GCA_902687465.1 Secale cereale
GGGGGGGGCTTCAGGAAGAGGATACCTACCCTGCGACGAGCGGCGCCAGGGTCGGGGTATGGGGAGAAGATGGCGTCGCGGACGAAGCGCCACTCCGCCCAGCTCGACCACGGCACCAGCTTCCGGGCGGTGGCCGATGGAGCGGCCGCCGCCGGCGTCGCCTACATCTTCCGCCCCCTCCATAGCCAAGCGGCGCCCTTCATCATGGCCGCCGTTTGGGGAGGGACGCGGTCCCGGTCGACGCGATCATCGGCCACGGTGAGCGGGACGGGCACGACGGCAGGATTCAGATAGCGGAGTGGATACTGGGGACGGCGGCGCAGGCGCGGCGGCGGCGGGATTCGGACAGTGGGGTCGATACGGGGGACAGAGGCGCAGGCACGGTGGCGGCGGGCGGCGCACGGCGGGGCGGAGCAGGAGGTGGCGGCGAGATGGATGTCGAGGTGGGATCGAGGAGGCTAGGTCGTGCGGGACTGCGGGGTGGCCGAGCTATTGTTTTTCTTTCGTAAACCGGTGGACGAAGGCGTGGCAGCGAGGATGTGACGAAAAAAAACCAACGAAAAAAAACCGGACGAAAGTGGTGGGACGAAAATAAACCCGGAACGGAGACTACCAACTGCTCCATTAGAAGTAGAGATACATCCGTATGTGATAGTCTATTTGAATCTTTAGAAAGACAAATATTTAGGAACGGAGGGAGTACGACATTTGCATCCGGTTATGTCTCCCGTCCCGGTTCGCCAGAGTATATGTTTGATGGTAGAGTTGCTGACTGGGTAGTTATGATGTCGTACATTTATAGGCGGAAGAATGAACATAAGGTGGTGCAGGTGGGGCCAACATGGCCATGGGGTGCGGCCAAGGCTCTGGCTGCGCCACCAGTCCGAGTGGAGCCTCTTTGGCTCCTCTCGTCTGCTTTATAGAACCTTTGTGCCCTGAAAAAAATCGTATTAAATTCACATCTTATTTTTTCATCCATAGATATTGATTTTAACGTCAGAAACATGCAAAACAACAAATGGAACTAGGCATTGAATCAATATGTTAGTCCAGAAAAATAATTTAAATTGACATAAAAAGTATACAAAAATCATAATACAGTAGCACGAAACTATAAACAATTATAGATACACTTATGATGTATCACTACCCGGGGAAAATGGTACTAGTGCCCACCCAAGTCGCAAGAGAAGCGCAATGCGGGGACATTTCCCATCTCAGGTAGGGGGTCCCAATCTAGTGATCTTGGCATGACGGTAATATAAGGAAGAAGGGACACAACATACCTAGGTTCGGTCTCTCTCAAAATGGTAAAACCCTATGTCCTATTTGTATTGTATTGATTGTGGATGAGGTACCTAGAACATGTCGATCTACCTCGAGATCTTATATGTGTATGAATCTATATAATATGTTCTATCGACTAGTTTAGCCTTGGTTTATACTCCCTCCGTTCCTTAATATAAGGTGTATTATTTTTTCTAAAAGTCAAATTTGTCTAACTTTGACCAAGTTTATAGGCAAAAATATCAATGTCTAGACTACCAAACCATTATCACTAGATTGTCCATGAAGTATATTATTATATTTTATATATTTAGTGTTATAAATCTTTATATATTTTGCTATAAAGTTGGTCAAACATAGGTTACGTTTGACTTTTTGAAAAACTAATACACCTTATATTTAGGAACGGAGGGAGTATAATGTACCGGAGGCCTAGGTTGTAGAAGAGTCATCGTCTTGTTCGTCAAGTCTTATAGAATCTTCCTTGTATATGTCATGAGTTGTCCGAAGGGACCCAGTAATTAACCGTCACCGGGGTCCTCGGCCTGGCCCTCCTGGCTGAGATGATATAGTGAGTACCCCTAGTCCAGAAAAAAATATTCCACCATTTTTTTTTGTGGGATAAACTTCCGATCTATTCATCTTCAATCATGGTAGTACAACGAACACTAAAAATAATAAAAATTACATCCACATCCGTAGACCACCTAGCGACGACTACAAGCACTGAAGCGAGCCGAAGACGCGCCGCTGTCATCGCCCCTCCCTTGCCGGAGCCGGGCAAACCTTGTTGTAGTTGACAGTCAGGAAGTCATCGTGCTAAGGCCCCGTTGAACCAACGCACCAGAATAGCAATCGCCGCCGATGAAGAGTGGAGATAAGAAGGATCCAACCTGAAGACACACGAACAAAGGCAAACGACGAACAGATCCGAGCAAATCCATCAGAGACAGATCCATCGGAGACACACCTCCACACGCCCACTGACGATGCTAGTCGCATCACCGAAACGGGGACTAGGCGGGGAGACCTTTATTCCATCTTTAGGGAGTCGTCGCCGTCTCGCCTTCCTGAGTAGAACACGAACCCTAACAAACCTTAAAAAAATGTAAAAACGAAGCCCTCCCACCGGCAATGGCCGGGATATACTCCATCCCCATGGTCCTAAGGTCACGGTAGACGGAACGCACCGACGCCGA
Source organism: Secale cereale (assembly GCA_902687465.1). Taxonomy (NCBI): domain Eukaryota; kingdom Viridiplantae; phylum Streptophyta; class Magnoliopsida; order Poales; family Poaceae; genus Secale; species Secale cereale. The sequence goes on from LR738710.1 coordinate 938,379,414, forward strand.
CGCAGGCGGGAGGCAGAGAAACCCTAGTTTTTTTAGGTATGTGGCGGCTGCCTAGGCGTCTCGCCCGTGTCTCGGAACCACGTCATGAGTGGGGCGTTAACTAGACAAATATTCCACCACTTAACAACGTAAACTCTAGATGCTAACCCATCCATTCCCATGATTCCATCAAAACAAGCCATACACTAGGACAAAAAAAAACAGGAGGAGATCACAAGCGGCAATGCGGATGGCTCTTTTCCTAGGAGACAAGATCTTGTTCATAATTAATTTGTGACGTCCATAAACTAAAGACAGGGTATTATATTACATGGTCTGATACGTGTACATGTATCAGACCATGTAATGTATTAATTTGTGATCTCCCATGTAATGTATTCTAATTACGTGTACATGGAGATACTCACAATATAGTGTTTTTTTACTTTATGTATCATACCATCAAAAGTTCAAGTAGACATGTATAATTCATTGATTACTATTTTTCACTGCACAATCCTCCTTCTATACAATGCTACAAATTCCCGCAGCAAAGCGCGGGTTATCATCTAGTGTATATAATATAGTGGTCCACATATCAAAGTATGGCAGTAGATGTGTGTAGCAAAGCTACGGTACTGCTCTCGACCGCCGTAGAAATTACTTTCTTCTCAAATTGGACAATCCTTAATGTTGGGTGAAATTTAATTACGCAAGGGTGCTTTCAGGTAATCACAAAAGCAAAGTGTCAAGTAGATTTGTCTCAGTCGAACTCCGTTGCACAGTGTCGCCCCCAATCCTCAGATTGGTACCTGTGGGTTGCTAGTAGTGTTGGTTACTCCTTGTAGTTGATTGGTACCTGTGGGTTGCTAGTAGTGTTGGTTACTCCTTGTAGTTGATGCTAGTTGGTTTATTTGGTGGAAGATCATATGTTCAAATCCATTATGCATATTAATACCCCTCTGATCATGAACAATATTATGTCTTGTGAGTAGTTACTTTTGTTTCTGAGGACATGGGAGAAGTCTTGCTATCAGTAGTCATGTGAATTTGGTCTTCGTTCGATATTTTGATGAGATGTATGTTGTCTCTCCTCTAGTGGTGTCATGTGAACGTCGACTACATGACACATTACCATTATTTGGGCCTAGAGGAAGGCATTGGGAAGTAATAAGTAGATGATGGGTTGCTAGAATGATAGAAGCTTAAACCCTAGTTTATGCGTTGCTTCGTAAGGGGCTGATTTGGATCCACTTGTTTCATGCTATGGTTAGGTTTACCTTAATACTTCTTTTGTAGTTGCGGATGCTTGCATTAGAGGTTAATCATAAGTGGGAGGCTTGTCCAAGTAAGGACAGCACCCAAGGACCGGTCCACCCACATACCAAATTATCAAAGTACCGAATGCGAATCAGATGATCATGATGAAAACTAGCTTGACGATAATTCCCATGTGTCCTCGGGAGCGCTTTCCTTCATATAAGAGTTTGTTCAGGCTTGTCCTTTGCTACACAAAGGATTGGGCCATCTTGCAGCACCTTATTTACTTTTACCTTTTTTCACTTGCTACCAATTATCCTATCACAAAACTATCTGTTACCTATAATTTCAGTGCTTGCACATAATACCTTACTGAAAACTGCCTATCACTTCCTTTTGCTCCTCGTTGGGTTCGACACTCTTACTTATCGAAAGGACTACGATAGATCCCCTACACTTGTGTGTCATCAAGGGGGCCCACCAGGTGGGCACAACCCACCTGGGTGCCCCAGGGAGCCCGGGCGCACCCTGGTGGGTTGTGCCCTCCTCGGCCCACCTTCGGTGCCCCTCTTCTGGTTTATAAGTCATTTTCACCTAAAAAAATAAAGAGAGGACTTTCAGGATGAAGCGCCGCCGTCTCGAGGCAGAACTTGGGCAGGATCACTCTTGCCCTCCGGCGGAGCAATTCCGCCGGGGGAACTTCCCTCCTGGAGGGGGAAATCATCGGCATCATCATCACCAACAACTCTCCCATCTTGGGGACGACAATCTCCATCAACATCTTTAGCAGCACCATCTCCTCTCATACCCTAGTTCACCTCTTGTGTTCAATTTTTGTATGGGAACCTTAGATAGGTGCTTGTGAGTGACTAGTAGTGTTGATTACGTCTTGTAGTTGATTACTATATGGTTTATTTAGTGGAAGATTATATGTTCAGATCCATTATGCTATTTAATACCCATCTGATCTTGAGCGTGGTTATCATTTGTGAGTAGTTACTTTTGTTCTTGAGGTCATGGGAGAAATCTTGTTGTAAGTAATCATGTGAATTTGATATGTGTTCGATATTTTGATGGTATGTATTGTTGTGATTCCCTTAGTGGTGTCATGTGAACGGCGACTACATGGCACTTCACCTTATTAGGGCCTAAGGGAAAGCATTGTGGAATAGTTATTAGATGATGGGTTGTGAGAGTGCTAAAAGCTTAAACTCTAGTTTATGCGCTACTTCGTAAGGGACTGATTTGGATCCAAAAGTTTAATACTATGGTTAGATTTTAACTTAATAATTTTCTCATAGTTGCGGATACTTGCGAGGGGGTTAATCATAAGTAGGAGGTTTGTTCAAGTAAAAACAACACCTAAGCACCGGTCCACTCACATATCAAATTATGAAAGTAGCGAACACGAATCAAACCAACATGATGAAAGTGACTAGATGAAATTCCCGTGTACCCTCAAGAACGCTTTGCTTATCATAAGAAACAGTTTTGGCATGTCCTTTGCCATGAAAGGATTGGGCTACCTTGCTGCATATTATTTGTCACCGTTACTTGCTCATTACAAATTATCTTGCTATCAAACTACTCGCTATTTATAATTTTAGTGCTTTCAGAGAATACTTTGCTGAAAACCACTTGTCATTTCCTTCTGCTCATCGTTGGGTTCCACACTCTTACTTATCGAAAGTACTACGATTGATCGCTTATACTTGTGGGTCATCAAGGCTCGTTTCTGGCGTCATTGCCGGGGAGTGAAGCGCTTTTGGTAAGTGGTTTATAATGTTGATCCAGTTGTTCCTACTGCTTATATTGAAAAACCACCTTTCCCTGTTAGGATAAAGGAACATGCTAAGGTTTCAACCGTGGTCAATAAAAGTAATATTAGAGCACCTAGAACTACTGAACAAATCAAAGTATTACCTACCGTTGCAATGGTTAAGGATCTCTTGGTAGAAAACATAGATGGGCATGTTATTTGCTTCTGTAATGAAGCTGCTAGAATTGCTAAACCCGATGAGAAAGATAAACATAGACATGTTGTTGGCATGCCTGTTGTCTCAGTCAAAATAGGAGATCACTGTTATCATGGTTTATGTGACTTAGGTGCTAGCGTGAGTGCTATTCCTTTTATCTTATATCAAGAAATTATGAATGACATAGCACCTGTTGAAATAGAAGACATATATGTTACTATTAAACTTGCTAATAAAGAAACCATCACACCACTTGGGATTGTTAGAGATGTTGAAGTCTTGTGTGGGAAAATAAAATATCCTACTGATTTTCTAGTTCTTGGTTCCCGCAAGATGACTTTTGTCCCACTATCTTTGGTACGCCTTTTTGAACATCATTAATGGTAAAATAGATTGTGAGAAACAAACCATTGGTGTTAATGCTAAAATAGTATGCCTATGAAGAGGTCGCCGCATGACACCGGCACCGGTGAGGCCGCGACGAGGGAGGCGTCGTCGTCCTCGACGACGACAGTGACGACGGCGCACCACCGGCATCGGTCCGTCAGGGCGACGCCGGCCAGGGGTCCAGCAGGGGCGGCGTCCGCGTCAAGGAGGATAAGGCCGACGACGACGGCGACTTCGACGCGCTCACAGCGTTCTTCGTGCCGTAGAACGGCGTTAAAATGTTTGTGTAATAAAACTATGCTATAAAATGTTTTTTCGCCGTACTTTAGACGAATTTCTATTTTGTATAAAAAAAATATTGCACCTCCTAGGGGCGACCCTGGGGCCGGCGTCTGGGGGCTCGAAAGCCCCCACACCGATTTTAGTGCCGGTACGCCCTTAGACGGCGATTTTAATCGCCTCCTGGAAGGTCAACGGTTGAAGATGCTCTTAACAACGTAAACTCCAGATGCTATCTCATCCATTCCCATGATTCCATCAAAACAAGCCAAAAACCTAGGACAAAAAACAGAAGGAGATCACAAGCCGCAATGCGGATGGCTCTTTTCCTAGGAGACAAGATCTTGTTCATAATTAATTTGTGACGTCCATAAACAAAAACAGGGTATTATATTACATGGTCTGATCAATATTATAGTGTCGGCTATATAACCGTGAAAAACAAGAGCTTAATCCAAGAAAAGCATCTGCAGTACCGAAACTTCAGGTGTGAACTGTTTGATCGATATTATATTGTCTGCTATGTAACCATGAAAGACACCGGCTATTAAGTTTCTCCGACTGAGGTCATGTCATGATTTTTAATATGGGATCTTGCTACTTATACTCCCAAGGAAAGAAGCCAAGAGCTCGTTAAAATCATGGCACCTGGGAATATTCTGCCACTTGACAACGCACACTCCAGATGCTAACCCATCCATTCCCATGATTCCATCAAAACAAGCCATACATTAGGACAAAACACAGGAGGAGATCACGAGCCGCAATGCACATGGCTCTGTTCGTAGGAGACAATAACTTGTTCATAATTAATTTGTCATATCTATAAACTAAAGACATGATATTACATTACGGTCTGATTAATTAATATGCGCGCAATAACCATCTGTACAAAACCCAATGGAAGAACATATGAATGCATGCATATGTATGTACTCTCTCTGTTCCATAATATAAGACGTTTTGGCAAGCTGTTTTATAGCTCGCAAGAACATCATATATCATGAGACGGAAGGAGTATCTATCCACCGGCTCAAGGAAGATTCCAACGATTATGCACACTGGAGGACATTAGCATGGCATCTCCAGCTACCTAGTATTGTAGCATTGTCGAACCCTTCCAAGGAAGTTTTTTTTTACGTAAAGAACCACCTGCGCCAACGAACTGACAGAACTACCATGGCGGCATGCGCGGCAGCCGACCCGTAGCACTTGCCATATTGTGTGGGTGTGTAACTCTAACATATGCTGGTTGGTTGATTGATTCACTTGAGGTGGAGAGCCTCCATTGGCCGACCCACCAGGGACAGCACCGTGGCGGCGATGTGCCTCGGCGTCAACCCGGCCGCCTCCATCTGGTCCTCCGCCGCGCCATGGTCAATGTATCGGTCCGGCAGGAACATCGATCTCAGCTGCAACAATATAACAGACAAATATAAGCATCAGCGACCATTGCTAAAAATTTCCAATAAGGAATGTTTCCGTCTTCTTCACAAAGAAATAAGAAATCACTATTCTATTCGTATATGAAATTATGAATGGGGTCTTTACCTTGAGGGGGCCGTCGAGGAGGCCGTTGAGGCTGAGGTAGTGCGCCACGTGGGAGCCGAAGCCTCCGATGGAGCCCTCCTCGGCGGTGATGAGGATCTCGTGCTCGGCGGCGAGCTCGCGGATGAGCTCCGTGTCCAGCGGCTTGCAGAACCGGGCGTCGGCGACGGTGATGAACAAGTCGTGCTCCTTGAGCGCCTCGGCCGCCTTCAGGCAGGCCTGCACCATCGTGCCATATCCTAGCAGCGCCACCCTGTTGCCTCTCACGAGTACCCTGCCCTTGCCTACCTGAATGGGGGTGCCTCTGTTGTTGAGAGGAAGCACGGCGCCAATGCCGTTGCCTCGGGGGAAGCGAAAACAGCTTGGCCGGTCGTCGATGGCGTTGGCAGTTGCGACCATGTGCATGAGCTCGGCCTCGTCGGCGGGCGCCATGACCACCATGTTGGGCAGGCATGCCATGTATGTCACGTCGAACGCGCCGCAGTGCGTGGGCCCGTCTGCACCGACGAGCCCCGCCCTGTCTAGGGCAAAACGCACCGGCAGCTTCTGCAGGTCCACGTCGTGCACCACCTGGTCGTACCCGCGTTGCAGGAACGACGAGTAGATGGCGCAGAACGGCTTCATACCCTCGGCGGCGAGCCCCGCCGCGAAAGTCACGGCGTGCTGCTCCGCGATGCCCACGTCGAAGCACCGCTCCGGGAACCGCTTCTGGAAGTAGTTAAGCCCCGTGCCGCCGCCCATGGCCGCATGGATCGCCACCACCTTGTCGTCCCCCTCCGCCTCCCGGATCAGCGACTCGGCGAAGTACTGCGTGTACGATAGGGTTGGGCTCTTGGTCTTGAACTGCTTCCCCGTCGCCGGGTCAAACTTGACCACGCCGTGCATCTTGTCTGCGGCGGCCTCCGCCGGTGGGTACCCCTTCCCCTTCTCCGTAACGATGTGGACGAGCACAGGCCCGGGTGCCGGCATGGACTTGACCTTCTCGAAGATGGTGACGAGGTCCTCGAGGTTGTGACCATCGACGGGGCCGATGTAGTAGAGCCCGAGCTCCTCGAAGAGCGTTGAGCCCGAGGCGCTGATCATGCCGCGCGCGTACTCATCCACCTTGGCGGCCACCTCGTGCGTGGAGCCGCCGATCTGCTTTGTGATGGTTTTGGCGGCCTCCCGAAGGCGGCGGAACTTGGTGCTGGACTGGAGTTTGGTGAGGGCCTTGCTGAGTGCGCCCACGGGCTTGGAGGGCCCGTCGAGGGTGGCGGTCGGGAGGGAGACCTGCTTGTTATCGTTGAGGACGACGATCATGTTGGAGTCGAGGAAACCGGAGTTGTTCATGGCCTCGTAGGCCTGGCCGGCAGTCATGGCGCCATCTCCGATCACGGAGATGACGTGGTTCTTCTTGCCCTGGAGGTCACGCGCGATGGCCATCCCGAGCGCAGCGGAGATGCTCGTGGAGCTGTGTCCGACACCGAACGCATCGTGCGCGCTCTCGTCGCGCTTCGGGAACCCGGCGAGGCCGGAGGTCTTGCGCATGGTGTGCATCCGCGACCGGCGCCCCGTGAGGATCTTGTGTGGGTAGGACTGGTGGCCGACGTCCCAGATGATCTTGTCCTCCGGCGTGTCGAACACGTGGTGGAGCGCCACCGAGAGCTCCACCACCCCGAGGCTCGCGCTCAGGTGGCCGCCGGTCTTGGACACCGTGTGCACGATCTCCGCCCGGAGTTCCGCAGACAGCTGTTCCAAGTCCTGCCGTGCCAACACAAATTCATTTAGCAAACTACTAATACTAAAGATTAAAATCCAATAGAAAATTAAAATATATAAATCCATTTCTTTTCAAAAATTTCGTATATATCAGTGAGGCCCGAAATTGCATTGTTTACGAAATTTAAAACCTTGCGCCACAAAAGGCACTGTCATATCAATCATATAAGCAGCGAGAGCGGTGGAGGACAATATATATACCGTGGTGGAGAGGTTTTTCATGTGGACGGGGTAGTTGATGGTGTCGAGCAGCGGCGTCTCCGGCTTCTCGCTGGAGTACTCGATCTTCCACGCGCCCGTCGTTGGCTCCTTCCTCGTCACCACCTTCCCGTCGCCGGCGCTGGCGCTGCTCGCCGCGGCCGCAGCGCTCGCACGCAATTTGAACTGCAAACGTACGACACCATGTATAATCCCCCCGTTAGCAACACATCCAGATACTCCGGCGAAGCGGCGTCAAGGCAAACATCTAGTGCATGAGAAAGTAACACGCGTATGTACCTGCCGCGGACAAGAAGCGTGAGCAATGGCCGGGGCCGCGAGGAACGCAGAAGGTAGCGATGCTTGGAGCGCCATTGGAGAGACACCGTGGACGTCCACACGGCGCAGCTACTTGCTAGAGCTTGTAAAAGTTTAGCCGGCAGGGGTCGTGGAGAAGAGGAGGAGGAGAAGAGGAGGAGGAGAGGTGGGGTGGAAGTGATACCGAGTATGAGGTGCTTATTATATAGGAGCACACTCCAGATGCTAACCCATCCATTTCCCATGATTCCATGGACTAGGACAAAACACAGGAGGAGATCACAAGCCGCAATGCTGATGGCTCCTTTCCTAGGGGACACGAACTTATTCATAATTAATTTGTCACATCCGTAAACTAAAGACTTGGTATTACATTACGTGGTGTGATTAGTATTGTACTGTCTACTAGATAACCATGAAGGACAAGAGCTTAGTCCAAGAAAAGCATCTGCATGACCGAACTTGAGGTGTGAACTGTTTGATTGATACTCCCTCCTATTCGTATTACTCCCACCATTCTCTTATACACGGCCACTTCGCTTTTCGTGTCAAACTTTGACTTATAATTTTGATCAACAAAATATCGATTACGAGTCATATAAAATATATCATCGAAAAGTTTTTTGCAATGTGCATCGAATGACATACTTTTCGTGGTATATAACTCACTTTTTGCTGATAAAACTAATTGTCAAAGTTAGGTATAAATATATAAAGTGGCCTTGTACAAAGGAATGTAGGGAGTACTTGTGTTTAGTATATACAAAGTTGGACTATCTTTGTCCGAAATTAGTGGTGAGTAAAGTGAACATATTTAGATGTATTTCAGTGCTCTAAATACATCTCTTTAAGCGACAAACAATTTCAGACAAAGAGAGAATTACACATGCGACGAATAATATGGAGTATTACATTATCTCTGCAGCATGCCTGTCTCGGTTGACCCATGCCCGCTTGACCCACTCAAGAAATCATCTCACACGGTCACAGTCGCACATCACGTGTGATGACCAACTCACAGTCGCATCACGTGTGCTGACCCACTCAGGAAAAAATAACTTGTGCGCGAGAAGATGCCTTGTGCCAACCACGTCTGATTCTCCCTGGACACGTCCAATTAACGGCCCTCGCTGCTGGGTGGCCTTCGTTTTGGAACTTTCCCTATACGAGTAGGTAGATCTCCTCCCGTATATTCCTCGGGGTGACGATGACAATTGTGTTGGCTCTCTTCCTAGAAACCACCTTGTTGCTCCTGTAGCGTTGTCCGCCATGTTATCTTTTGCTCCGAGCGGGCACACAGTGGAGTGGAGTTCGACAGAGACAAATCTACTTGACACTTTGCATTTGTGATTGTTCCGCAACTCCCGCCGGCGAGTCCGCTCCGAGGTTGCGGAGTGGGAGCGAGCGTCATAGTCGATCACACACAGGTACTTCCTCCGTTCCAAAATAGATGACCCAACTTTGCACTAGCTTTAGTGCAAAGTTGGGTCATCTATTTTGGAATGGAGGGAGTACATAAGATAAATTGACAAAGATATATAGAGGGGAGTCTTTCTTTTGTTATTTTTGAACACCGTATAATCAAAGTCGCTCACATACATAAGCATACACTCATCCCTATGAACGCATGCATGCACGCACACCCTCCTCCTATGAACACCTCCGAGAGACTGAGCCGGCATAGCGTATTGAAATTTTACAAGTCCCCACAGGCGCCTCGCAGTCGATAGGAACGTCTCCTCCCATGGAACGAACATCGCCGGAAGCCTAAAATAAATCATCATCGACTGTACATACAATGGGTGCTCTCCCCTTTGTATAACTATGGGGTAGGGAATAAGTGCCAACTTTTAACGTTAAGTGGAGGGATTTGGTACATAACACTTGTTCTACCGAATGCCCAAGTTTTCCAATAGTGATTACCTGAAAGCACCCTCACGGTAAATTTCACCAAACATTTAGGATCATCCTAACTAGCAAACATGCCCATGCGTAACGGAAGATGAAAAAAAATTGCATGCCCCTATCTCTATAAGCATGTCTCAAGTCCCCCACAGGTCCACGTATTTTTTCCACATGACACCCCACCCGTGTAATCGCCTATCCTCCTTCCGTTGTCATCGGCAGTGGTTGCAATGCCCAAAGCTTTACCCATGCTTTGGTGCGGACAAAGCAAACGCTGCTAAAAATGATATGCATGTCTTCATCAACATAACTTTCTACTATTAATAATAATTATCACATAGGTTATTAATAGTAGATAAAATAAAATTTTATGACCCTTTAATGTAACTAACAGTTTAGGCTAGCTAACAAAATCACTTTAAAAATTGTTTAAAAATTGACAATTTTTCTCAGTAAAGAATAAAACCGTTACATGAGCAAATTGGATTTGCTTATTATATCCTTGAATTATTGTTTTGTTACTCATATTATAATTATTAAAAAGTCATATTACTAATTTTAATCCTCTGTACAATTTTTTATTAATCAAACTGCATGTGTAAATTCTTTACATTAACTGATCATGCATTAAGTTTTAGTGTTTGCAACTAACCAATATTTTTTACACTTGTGTAGTCATAACATTCACTAATTATGGCTATGCTTATATTGGATAGCATGGTATTTTACCACATGAATATTATTATTTTTCGATGATACCACATGAATATTTGTAAACTACCCACACACAAAAAAGAATATTTGTAAACTGAAACAATGTAGAGTGAAGCAATTGCCACACGGTGGAGTCTGAGGACAAAGGTCATATGAAATATATCTTTTCTGCTCAAGCTAGCTCTAGTCATGTAATGACATACAAATTGTGGATCTAGGAAAAACATTGTGCATACTTGTGGCAATCAATCAATTAGATTTTCCCTAGTAAAAGGCCTTACAATCAATTGAGGTGTCCAATTGGAATTGGGTCACCTGATTTTGACCAGGTCAACAATTTCTCAAAGATGCCATTCAATTCTTTTATACTATACACTATGCTTCCAACTTTTAAGTCCTCACAATTAATTGAGTCTTCAGTATAGAATTTGATCACCTGATTTTGACCGGTCAATAATCTATCAACGATCTCTCCATTTAATTATTTTAATTCACCATACTCCCTAATTTTGAAGCTCTTTTATTCAGTTGAGATATTCAAATTTGAATTTGTTTATGGTTTTGATCGGGCCAACGATTTTTCAAATCAATCAACACCAACTGGCTAGAAAAACATATCAACCTCGTGCACCCTCTTACCACCTAGAAAAAAGAAGCGCCACCATGTGATGATAGTATAGCACCGATATAGCACACGTAGCCACCGATGTAGAAATTTATCCACAAAAGTATGAGTTGATTAGCGCATAACACAAAATCACACCATGAAAGGCCCACCAAATAACTGCATTATAAATAAACATAAAACACACTCCAGCATCTCCCCCATCCGCCAAACTAAATATTCCACCAGTCCCAAAATACAAGGGGTATTAGTTCGTTGGGAAGTCAAATTTCTTTAACTTTGACCAAGTTTAGAGCCCAAAATATCAATATCGCATCCACAATATTAAGCCAAAAAAATTATGAAAATTCATTTCATGATGAATCTAATAACACCAATTTGATATTATGAATTTTGATATATTTCTTCATAAATTTGATCACACTTAAAAGGTTAGACTTTTCAAAAAAGCAATACAACATATATTTTAAAGCAAAATGAGTAATTTTTTTAAGAATCTCAACAACACCAACGGCGCAGCAAAGCGTGCCCAACCTTTCTAGTATTGTAGCATGTGTTACTTGGGAACAAATCTAGCACGTGGATTTCAATTCTCTGTACATCATTTGATTATGGATTATGCAGCAGGCTTAATTAACCTATCGGAATCGGGTCTCGCCGCCATCTGATCCTCCTTTAGTTATGCATATGCCAAGGGGGCGACACGTAATCATCTCTTTATTTGTTTCTAATAAGGACGTTTATTGATTCCACGGAATAGATGTTATATAAACTAGTGTAATTGTGTATATGGGAGCAAGGTGGGATTAGGAAGGATTGATTATAGCACTTTTTTGTGAGGGCGATTGATTATAGCATTGTTCTTATGTTGTCCCCCGCCTGGGCCTATTGGAACTGTGCAGCCTGGATGGTCCCCATCAATCCATCTATCATTTAAATACCATTTTTCTCGGGTGCTCTTATTTGTCGGGCATTGTAGCAAGCAGTCGAGGCCATTGACCACTTGAGCGTTCCGTGAAAATACAACGGCGAGAAATATTAAAGACTAAATGACATCGACAGATCCGAACACTTTTTTATTTTTTTAAAGGCAAGTATTTTAGAAAAAACTGATTTGTTTAAACACATACACTTTTAAAATTTGTGAAGAATAAAAATACTCAAACTTTTTTCTAACCTCCTGAACATTTTAAGAAATTCCTGTTTTTTTTTAAAAAACACTCCGAACAAATTTTATATGCGGGCAGTTTTTTAAATATGTGAGCATTTTTCAAAATTCCTGAACAAAATTTCAGGACAATAACAAACTATGTAAAGAAGAACATTGTTTTAAAATTCTGAACAAAATATTGAAAACACATGTTTGAATATGTGAACATTTCTTGAAAAAGGACACATTTTGATAGTTTGAAATATTTTTTATGAAATACGTAAATATTTTGTAAAAATTAATGATTTTTAAGGAAATTCTGAACATTTTTCGCAAATAAAAATAATGTTGAAAAATAAAAAGGATAAATAGTAAATAAAATGAAAATTGAAAAAAGTAACAGAAAAATTAAAATTAAAAACCGGTGGAGAAACCTAGTAGAAGGTTCCAAAAACTTGTAAAAAACGGCCGGGACGCCTCTAAAATGTTCCCAAAATCATAACGTCATACATATATATATAGATGGGCCGGAAGAAAACACTCGTTTGGTCGCCCTCAAATAGGGTTTTTGTGTTTCGTGGCATCTGTTTGTCAATTTAAGCGAAGCAAGAGGGGAACTCCGGAGAGGAAATGGGAGAACCACTCTCGTGGTCTCCAGGCTGCGATTGGGTGCTGCTAGCCACTCGGCTAAGACCCCTCTCGTGGTAAGTTGTAGGGTGCGTCCTACTTGAGGCTATTCAATCCGGGTTTTTTTTTCTCCATTTATTTTCATTCTTTCTTGCAACTTTTTTCATTTTTCTTGCATTTTGTTTCTTCTCCATTTTTTATTTGGTCTTATTTTTCTTCTTCATTTTTTGTTTTATTTTTCTTTTTTCTTATGTTAGTTTTTGTTTCCACTCTACATTTTTGCAAGTGTTAAAAACATTGTTTTAATAATGATCAACAGTTTTTGTATACACTTTAAACATTGACTGAAGGCTTATTCAACATTTTTTCAAATACTTGTTCAACATTTTAATACTTATTTTCCATTTTTAAATCCTTGTTCAAAAAAGTTCAAATACTTGTTGGTACATCTCCATCGTATGTATAATTTTTGATTGTTTCATGCTAATATTATACAACTTTCACATATTTTTTGGCAATATTTTATAATATTCTTGGGACTAACATATTGATCCAATGCCCAATGGCAGTTCCTGTTTGTTGCATGTTTTTTGCTTCGTAGAATATCCATATCAAACGAAGTCCAAACGCGAGAAAAATTTACGGAGAATTATTTTGGGAGGTGGAATCAACGCAAACGGAGGCCCATAGCCTCCACTACCACCATGGCACGCCAGGGCCCCCCCTGGCGCGCGGTGGTGCCTCGTGGGCACACCGTAAGTCGGTTGGAGCTCTTCTTTGGGTGCAAGGAAGCTTATACCTGGAAAACAAAATAGCGCAGTCGGAGTTACGGATCTCCGGAAATATAAGAAATGGTTTTTGGCCAGAAAACATGAACGCGAAACAGAAAGAACAGAGAGAGAGACCAATCTCGGAGGGGTTCTCGCCCCTCCGCCGCTGTGGAGGCCATGGACCAGAGGAGGAACTCTCCTCCCATCTAGGGGGAGGCCAAGGACGAAGAAGAAGGAGGGGGGCTCTCTCCCCCTCTCTCCCGGTGGCGCCGGAGTGCCGCCGGGGCCAGGATCGTGACGACAATCTTCACCAACAACCTTGCTACCGCCAATACCAACTTTCCCCCCCTCTGTGCAACGGTGTAACCTCTCTATTCCCGATGTAATTGTCTACTTAAACATGGTGCTCAACACTATATATTATTATCCAATGATATATGGTTATCCTATGATGTTTGAGTATATCTGTTTTGTCCTAGAATAATCCTACACTTATGGGGCATAGGACACGGGAGAGAGGTTATAGGCTAACGTGTCTGCTCCTTGTTAATCTCTCCCCTCTTGAATTTCGCTGAGGGGTCCAGCACTAATCAACCATAGATTTACACTTCAGCCTGTAACTCCTTCCGTGCAAAAACAGTCCGTAAGTGTAGCATTTTCCTTTGTCCTATGGGTTGATTAATGATCATGATTGATTTGAGTTGTATATTTTGTTTTGGTGTTGTCATACGATGCCCTCTGTGTCACGCAAACGTGAGGGATCCCCATTGTAGGTTGTTGCAATACGTTCATGATTCGCTTATGATGGGTGGCTAGAGTGACAGAAGCTTACACCCGAATAACGAGGTTGTTGCGTATGGGAGTAAAGAGAACTTGATACTTAATGCTATGGTTGGGTTTTACCTTAATGATCTTTGGTAGTTGCGGATGCTTTCTAGAGTTTCAATCAAAAGTGCATATGACCCAAGTACGAAAAGTATATTAGCTCATGCCTCTCCCTCATATAAAATTGCAATAATGAGTTGCCTAGGGACAAGTCTTTCTATTGTGTTACAAAAAGCTTTCTACTACACTACTAATTTATTATCTTACAATTTATTCGTAGTTTTATTTCCGTGAAGTACTTCTAGTTTTTCTCTTGTTCTAGGTAACGCGAATGTTAAGTGTGCATACAACTGTATGGGTGGTCGATCAAACTTGAGAGAATATTTGTTCTACCTTTAGCTCCTCATTGGGTTCGACACTCTTATATATCAAAAAGGGCGACAAATATTCTCCTATACTTGTGGTTTATCACTCGTTCAACATTTTTTAATACCTATTCAACATTTTTTCATATACTTGTTCAACATTTGAAAATACTTACTAAACCTTTTCATATACTTGTTCAACATTTGAAAATACTTACTAAACCTTTTCAAATACTTGTTCAACATTTTTCATATACCCGTTCAATATCTTCAAATACTTCTTCAACATTTTTCAGACACTCATTCAACATTTTTTAATACTTATTCAAAAAAATTCAAATACCTGTTCGACATTTTAAATAATTTTTTAACAATTTTCAAATTCTTGTTCAACATTTTTTAATCCTTATTCAAAAAAAAAATTGTTCAGCATGTTTTAAATACTGGAATAACATTTTTTATATACACATTCAACATTTTCCCTCTTTTTTTGATTCATGGTCAACAATTTTTTATTCACATTCAACATTTTTCAAAGCATGATAAACATTTTTTCAAAATATTATGCGAATTAATTTTTAAATATTTTTTTAGAATATTTAAAAGTGTAAGTAAAACTAAGAAATGGAATAAAATATATATGAAAAAAATAGAACAGAAGAGGAGGGAGTGTACCTACCGCGAACTGGGCCGGCCCATATCATCTTGCGCTTCAGCGAGTCAGATGACTCGACTCGCTTAATGCGAGGTATAGGGGCGCCCTTTTGTTTTCCTCTCTTTTGATTACAAAGCCCAGAACAGGCGGTACATGGGCTGGCTAGTGCTTACCCCATCGACCGCATGGTGTAGGGTTCAAATCACAGACATGCAATTTGAACACCCCCCG
>LR738710.1:938405643-938427468 GCA_902687465.1 Secale cereale
CCTCGGTCCACTGGCCGCCGCCGCCGACCCCCCGCACCCTCGATTCCCCTACTCAACCGCCGCCGCTGACCCATGATATATTCAAAATAATAAATTTGATGATATTTTTTCATATACATAAATATTTTCAAATACCAAATTTGATGATATTTTTTAAAAAATATTACTTTTTTATAAAAAAATATTACTGTTATGATTTAAACAAGTTTGAACATATTTAAACACAAATAAGTGTCAAACAGCATTTTAAATGCAAAAAAAAAAATTGGGGAGCCTGGGAATCGAACCCAGGACCTCCTGGTGGGTGTGCTGCGTGCTGACCAATCGGGCTAGTGCGTGGGTTCTGTTGGGTAGTGGGTTAGGTGGAATATATACCTTTCTGTCGGGCTAGTGACTAGAACACAATACTAATGGCGCACCTGGGGTGGTGCGCCATTAGAATCTACATACTTATGATGCACAGAGGCGCGGTGCGCCATTAGTAATCCCCCCATCCATATCCCCCCACCGGCCGCACCCTCCTCTCTCTCCCTCGCCAGATCTCCCCCCTCTCCCCGATGCCTCTCTCTCCCTCCAGCGCCGCGCCGCCGCCCCCGCGCCACCCCCGCTGAGCCGAGCGCCGCGCCGCCGACGCCCTCGACGCCCGCGCCCCCGACGCCCCGGACGCCCGGAGCTACGCCGCCGCCGCCCGCGCCCCCGACGCCCCAGCCTCGACGCCCGCGCCCCCTACGCCCCGGCCTCCCCCGACTCTGCAGCAACGCCGCCGCCCGGAGCTACGCCGGCGACCACTCCATACGCAAGTAGCCATCACTCCTCCCTCCTTCCTCTCTAATCACCACCACAATGTCATTTTTTTTTTGTATTTCTACCATTTTCGTTGAAGTACGCGGTTGAGATCAAAATTTAGGTCACTTGGATCAAAATTTAGGTCACTTGGATCAAAATTTGATTAGCCCCTAAATGGAAGGAGCCACGGATGGATGGATGTTCGTCTTCTCCAACTCCGGTTGCTTAAACTAGCTCGTGCTCTTCCCCCTACCTATTCTACAAGTGTATACAAAATTGCAGTGCTGCCATTCATTGCGGTTCGGTCTCCTCCATTAGACTCGCTAGCCTCTGCACCTCCGATGGATCTAGAGTGGACATGCATTGCCCCCAGCGAGCATCACCGGCACTCTACAAGAAAAATATAAGTTGATTTCGCATCAGTAGAAATCGCAGACAGACAATAAATGTATGCATGTATGTATGTTCGGCGACATTTACAATTTTTAGAAACAAGACAATACATTAATCAGTTAGCTTACTGAACAACTTTAGTTTATTAATTGTTGAAGACTATATGTATGTACAAACAAAAATACGAGCCATGCACGGAGACAAGATTAGCTAATCGAAATCGCCTGCCGCAAATTTCTTTCAGCACATAGTATGTTCCTCTGTGATCTACTCGTACAAGCTGCTCTTGCGGCTTGCCAGTCTACAGCAAAATTCTTTTTATTTTGGAAGTAAATACTGTTGTGGTTACTCCAGCACCAGCACACACCACAGGGACCCGCAACAAATCGGAACCAATCAGCCCCACAATGAGTTGGATAAACTGGAGTGCCGATCCCACAAAAGAATGGATAGACTGCTTGGTTAAAGAAAAATAAATGTGCTGTAACCAAACTCGGAGAATGATCCATTCAAAGTAGCATCAGGACGGATCTCCACTCCGTCGAGTCCAGTAAGCGACTAAGAGGAGGACAAGGGTTTCCTCCATGTGGAGTTAGACAGTAAGGTGGCTTTAGGTGGGGAGGATGCAATGTTATTGGGTAAGTGAGGTGGTACCGAAGAATATGACCGTCCACTCTCAAGCTAAGCACCCTCCTTCACTGGAAAAATGAACCTCTCAATATCTTGTTCGTTGACAAGATTTCACCAGTCACACGCGCAGCCTATGGGTGCATTCACGCTATCTCTTGCGGTTTGTTAGCAAGGTGTAGAAAAGACTCAATACAGTACCTGTTTTAGATTGTTCAGCGCACCACGCACTTTACTGGGAAGGGCTTCACTTTAGATTGGTCAGAAGTACATTCCTCCTCGTTGGCCCGATTAGTCGCCGGTTGAGATCTGACATAGGAGTATTTCTCAAAGGAAGATGACCAACTCTTCCTAGTTGATAAATCCTCTCTTGCTCAACCACTCTCACGTATCTCACTCATTTAGGTTAACTTCTATTTTTTTTGTGTGGAAAGAAATCATCTTATTGGAGGCTCTGCCCTTATGAGGTCAAGGATAGCCACTGTTACTTAAATATGCCATATTGCTGCTGCTTTCTAATTAATACTGGCAGCAACATCAATTTTTGAGTTGTTGTCAGTTTGCTATCAAGCCATGACTGTTCATGTACAAGTCAAGTCGTTGGCTCAACTCTATTCTACATCTCCAACATTCAAGAAGCAAGCAAAAACCAGGTTGTATCTTTTACGCATAATTTTGAATGACTGAGCACACTAAAATCTAAAAGATGGCTTAATAAGTCATCTGGCTCCAGAGTCGTCTCGATAGCACTTGGTTTCTGTCTTTTGTGTTAGTGCTTGCTGTCATACTTATTGGAAGACATGTTAGTGCTTGCTGTCATACTTTGGCATGCCATAGTCCGTGACAATTTCATCTTTTTCAGAACCCCTTTGGCTCTTGCCTTTACTAGTATGGTAGTCCCAAGTGAGATCTTTAGTTCGTTTAGCCGGTTGGTGGGCTTGATGTTCTGTTGGGGTTTTAGATTTTAGGTTTTTTTTCATGTACACTAGTACTACTTGTATGTCACACTAGCACAATGATAATAATGGTGGTCATGTATTTGGTTCCTTGTTGTAAATATTTGAACTTCAAACTATTGTTTTACAAGCTTCTGCAACTTTTTCTTAACTGTTGATGCTGCCGTTATGCCTGTATTCACTGCTGTTGCTACTGTACTTGTCATGATGTTGTACTTGTGATGATGCTACTTGTGATCTTCTGAAATGACCCATTGGCGACTTCATTAGGCGGGGATAATGATTTTGCAGGTACCCCGAGAGGCCCTTGAGTTTGCTGGAATGTCGATTAACTTCCGTTCTGGCAAATTCGGGTACTCCATATATCCTATTTTCAGCAAAGGTCATGCTGAAATTTTCCGTGAATTTTAGCATGACTTCGCTAAAAATAGGACATATAGGGTACTTGTGACTAATGCATGGGCCGGGGTATCTTAGTAGTTAATTAAGTAGGATCAAGTGCCCATTTATTCTACCTACATTAAACCATAGGTGGCAATAGAGCCAAGTGATTAGGCCCAACTTAGAATTCTCCTTCCCAGCTTAGCGTTTAGGATGCCTCGGTGTCGACAAACCATAAATTATAAAACCTTGGCTTTTAGGGTGCCTCGGTGTCGATAAAAACTGAAATGATGAAAGCTTAGGCTTTTAGGGTGCCTCGGCGTCGAAAAACCCGCAATTATAAAAGCTTAGCTTTTAGGATGCCACGGTGTCGACAAACCCTAAATGATGAGACCATGATCTTGTTCCTTGACAATAACCAACTTTTTGACCAAACTTTGTTCCTATTTAGAGAGAAACATGGCCAACAACGATGAGGCTGGCGGTTCGGGCGGCAAGGCATTCTGGGAGCTGTCCCAGGAGATGGAGGAACAACCTCACTTGTATGAGGACGCCGCCTTCCCCACCGATCCTGACACCACTGATGGTACCGCCGAGGATGACCCCACTGATGCCACCACTGATGGTGCCGCCGAGGATGCCACCACTGATGATGGCGGCGCACGCACAGATGGCAGCCAACCGAAGAGGCAACGGAAGGACCGGCGCCCGACCGTGCTCCGCACCCTCAAGGAGGAAGTTACTGAAGTGGACTCCGACGGGAATCCAACGGCGCCCGAACGAATAGTCAAGGGGTACTCGCTTCAGCTCGGGTGCATTCTCCAGAGCACCGTCTCGATCAACACCGAGAACCTGAGGCATCCTGACCGAGGGAATTTGCGCAACCTCCTCTTCACGAAGCTGAACGGACGATACAAGTTCCCCGCTCAATTTGAAAACACAAGCCTCAAAGGGAATAAAGTGAACAATGCTGCCCTCACGAAGATGAGCACGGCCCTGTCTACTTAGAAAATCACGGTGAAGAGAATGATCGAGAAAGGTGAGAGTTATGAGAAGATCAATGAGAAAAATCCTTCGATCACCGAAGATGACTACAATGACTTCAAGATCAAGTGCTCGAGCACCGCAGCCTCCGAATCAAGTCAGTGGGGGAAAGAAATGCGGGAGCTGAACTTAGGGGAACACACACTCGGTCCCGGCGGTTACAGAGTGGCGGAGCCTATATGGGACAAGGAGGAGGCGGACCGTGCCGAGCAAGGCCTACCGCCCCTCTTCGATAAATACGGTGCAAGCAGACCAGGAACTTTGTCAGGGCCCGGTACAAGAAGGACCCGAAAACAAAGGAGCTTACCACGGATCCGAAGACCAGGGCGCTTGAGCTTGTTCTGGTAAGGAATACACCCCCGCGTAATTAGCTCCATATGGTTGCATTCTAATTAATGAAGCCAAATTTCTAAATGATTCACATTCTTTCCGCAGGCGACTGAAAGCAGTAGCGCGGGGTCGACTAAGAGCAACCCTTGGGACACGACTCTAAATAGGGCGTTGAATGTAATGAAGAACAAGGATAAGCTCAGTAAGCCGATGTTAGCTGGTCGTGTGGCCGGCAAAGGCTTGTCGACAAAATGGTCGTCATACTATAACGCTGGTGGGCGAAAGGAGAAAAAGACCAGCTCGGAAAGCCAGGCGCGCGAGGTTCAAGAACTCAAGGCACAGGTGGCGCGGATTCCGGAGATTGTCCAAGAGCAAGTGCAACAACAGCTCGGAGCGACGATCACCGCCATTGTGCCTACCTTGATCGAGGGGTTGAGTGCGTGGATTGCGGGCGGCCAACAGGGGCCGCCCCCGATTCCTAGCTTCACGGCCAGCAACTCGCAGAACGCGATGGTGGGGCCATTGGTGTCTCCGGCGGAGGCGGCATTGGTGTCTCCGACGCCGGCACGGGAGCTTAATGCACCCGGGTGTACGCCGGCCGGCACCCCTACAGCAAGCGGCCCCTCCGTCAACTGCACGCCCGCCGTTGGCGGTGCCTCGACATTAGCCGAGCTCGACGCCATCATCACGGTAACTAATTAAGCCTCTCTTGGCCGAGGACTTCATCTCCTTGCCTTTGACTGGGCATCCCTGATGCCCTACATGTTTTCGCAGGGCGCCGCCGACGTTCCGTGCACTCTCCTGCACTTCGTGAACAACGAGTTGGTCGATGTCGCCAAGGGAAAAATCGTTCAACCGGGCAACCCCTTGTTCCACGGTACCCAGATGCCACCCAACTTGTTTAGGGTTCAACTGGTTCGGGTGCTGCCAGGCTGCGACGAGGTGTTACCTCCGATTCGACCCGTCGGGGCCGACGATGATGACGTGATGACCCTCAGCGCCTGCCTGAGCTGGCCCCTGCTTTGGCCGAAGAGCCAGATTCGTTTGGGGGCGGGGGACACCACCCCAAAGACAACACCGCCAGTCGTGCCGGCGCCAAGTCGTCCCCATGGCAAGACCGCCGCAACGGTGCCAGACATCCCTATGCCACTGGATCCAAACATGCATATGGCACAGGATCAGAACGATGACGACGACGAGACATTTGGCAACGTCGATCAGTACTTTGCCGATCATGGGGACGGTGGCGACTTCATGGGGCCTCCTTCTCAAGAACCCAACCCAACAAAAGACGTGCGCGATCTAGCTGGTACCGCGGAGAAGCCAAGTTGCAATAGGCGTCGTCTGCCGTTCAGCTCTCAGGAGACGCCTCCAGCTGCCGACTTCACCGAGCCTCAGATAGGCGAGGTGCGAAATATTATCAGCCCCAACACATTCAAGAAGGCGGTCTGTGAGCAGAACTCGGTCCCAATTCAGGAGAAGAAGAAGGCATGCAAAAGAAAAACTAACAAGGGTGCGAGCCAGCCGGCACCAAGTACGATCCGTGCTCAGGACAGGCCACCTTGACCTGAGGATGTAATGAGGAGGGTGCATGTGGCGGGTAGGCCGATGCTACCGAGAAATATGCTCGATGCTGCAACCGGTGCTATGCGGAGTCTGCATGACAGTGTTCTTTCTTTGGAGAAGCGGCGTCTCAGAGAGAAGGATGTGGCATACCCGGTTTTCGCGGCCAAGGTGCCAGAGGGCAAGGGCTTTGTGGATAACTCCATCGGGGGTACGATCGTCCTGCGGTTTGATGACATCCACGCTATGTTGAACCTTCTTCCGCTGCACTACACCTTCGTTCGGCTATTTTCGTTGAGTATGGAGATGCGGATCATTCGCGACAAGACCCCGGACATCGTGATAGTCGACCCCTTCTACATGCGTGCCAAGATCTTGGGCAGCGCTGGGGACCGGCAAGTCGCGAGTTCTTACCTCGATGGCGTCATTCTGGCAAACCGAGATAAGGATAACTTCCTCGTGCCTTACTTTCCCGAGTAAGTCCTCCACCTCAACCGCCCCGTAACATATGAATTCTTAGATTTCGATCGTTCTTCTTTTAACATTCCGTGTTTTCTACAGTGACACACATTGCACGCTCATCCTCCTAAGCCCCAAATATTCCATGGCCACGTATTTCGACCCGGACCGTCAGTCGAACGTAGACTACACAAATGTCAAGAAGGTTCTTGATGATGTTCTCCCCGGCTATGCCAAATCTGGAGACACCTTCACCAGGCCTATTCGTAAGACCGGCAAGCACGTGTTCTCCCACAATACGACGTTCTGCTGCGTCAAGCAGCCGCCTGGCGGTCAGAAGGGTGCCTACTACGCCATCCATCACATGCGGGCGATCGTACGGGACCATCATCAACTTCTGCTACCGAGTAAACTCAAAGATTGGGCCGCGAGCGTGTCGGCAATCCAGGACGCGGACATCAGACAAGAATTCTTTCGCATCCAGTCGGAGTTTGCGGAAATCATCCATCAAGATGTCCTTCGTACCTCGGGGCAGTTCTATCTCAGAAATCAACCGTCGAACAGTGACATCGACACAATGCTACAAATGCGGGCTGACAACGCCCGTGATTTCATGACTCCCACGATAGACGGTGGCTTCATCCACGCTCCGGTCCCTTGAGTCGAGTCGAAAGCAGTGATGCTGTGTCTGGTTCTGAAACATCGATTGGCTCATGTTGTAATTAAACTTTAATGAACTTGTAGTATGTCTCTTTGGTTTCGAGAGTCGTTCAACTTAGATGTAATCGATGTTATTAATGTCTTGCTTTTCTCTTTCGATCGTTCTGTTGCATACTTATATATTGCTTATGTATTGTCTGTGAATTGGTACTAACGTTTCGTTTGGCTAGTGCATAGCGATGCCGTCGTATGTCGTGTACAAGGGTAAGGTTCCCGGAGTCTACGACGACTGGGAGGACTGTCGGAGACAGGTTCACCGATTCAGCGGTAACAGTTACAAAGGGTACACGACTAGGGCCGAGGCCGAATCTAGATACGCCCGCTATCTAGCGGGAGAGGGGAGGGAGCGTTGGAGGAACCGGATGAAGACGAGTTTCATCGTGATGATGCTCATCGTGATGACCGCAGCTCTCTTCTATGTGATGGTAGTTTAGATGATCGATATCGACTTGTAATGTGAAGACAAACTCGCTACTCGCGGTCTCGAGACTTGTAATATATTGTTCTATCTTTGTTCGGTCTTTTCAATTCGGAGACTAATATGATGAATTGTATTCGGAGACTAATATGATGAATTGTATTCAGAGACTAATCTTCTATTGTATTCGATGAATTTGTTGTTGATGTGCGCTGTCTATATTCTGTCCAATTATACATTTTGTAATCTGTGCAAACAAACAGAAAAATAATAAAAAAAACCTAATATTCATACTAATGGCGCATCACATCACAGGGCGCCATTAGTATGCCAAAGGATACTAATGGCGCATCATCAGACAGTGCGCCATTACTATGCCGAAATTACTAATGGCGCATCTTGCTGGCATGCGCCATTAGTATGCCAAAGCACCTGGGTACACATGGCCCCCTGGGAGGCATACTAATGGCGCACTACTGTGCATACTAATGGCGCATCTGTGGTGCGCCATTAGTATACCAGATACTAATGGCGCACCAGAGGTGCGCCATTAGTAAAATATACTAATGGCGTGGCACTAATGGCGCACCACTAATGCGCCATTAATGGCCAAATTAGGTGCGCCATTCCTAGTAGTGTCGTGTCGATAGGCGTAGGTGCAGGCTTGTAGTTAAGCATGCCGGCTCGCTCGAGTAACTCCTGGGCGTACTGCTGCTGATGAAGAAAGAACCCGTCCACACGCCGCACTACCTCGATCCCGAAGAAGTAATGCAAAGGACCGAGGTCCTTCATGGCGAACTCGGTGTCGAGACGAGCCATGAGCTGACGAAGAAGCACGGTCGAGGAAGCAGTCAGGATGATGTCGTCGACGTAGAGCAACAAATAGGCCGTCCCACCAGCGTGCTGGTATACGAATAGAGAGGCATTCGAGCGAGTGGCGACGAAGCCGAGCTGCTAAAGGAATGCATCAATACGCTGGTACCAAGCACGAGGGGCCTGCTTGAGCCCGTAGAGCGAGCGCGAGAGCAGGTACACGTGATCCGGCTGAGTGGCGTCGACGAAGCCGATGGGCTGCTGACAGTAGACCTGCTCGGCGAGATGGCCATGAAGGAACGCGTTGGGGACGTCCATCTGGTGAACGGGCCAAGTGCGAGAAACCGCCAACTGTAGGATAGTGCAGATGGTGCCCGTTTTGACGACCGATGCGAAGGTGTCGGTGAAGTCCACACCGGCACGCTGGCAGAAACCGCGAACAACCCAACGAGCTTTGTAGCGCTAAAGAGTCCCGTCGGGTCGGGTCTTATGACGAAAGACCCACTTGCCGCTGATCACATTGGCGTGCGGTGGCCGAGGCACCAACTGCCAGGTGCAGTTGCGCTGAAGAGCGTCAAACTCCTCCTGCATCGCAGCGAGCCAATGATGATCACAGAGAGCCGCTCGAGCCGACGATGGTAGGGGTGATGGCACCGAGGTGGAGGCCGCAAGAAGATACTCTTCGGCAGAGTACCACTGGCTCGGGCGGAGCGCACCGGTGCGGGCACGAGTCACCATGCGAGGTGGCGGCGAGGCCGGAGCGGCAGCGGGCGAAGGTGATGAAGAAGAGCCCGCTGCGGCCGAGCCTGTCGAGGGCGCGGGAGAGTCCAGCGCAGACCCGGGCGACCCGGGCATGGGAGAAGCCGGCGCGCTGGTCGCGGCCGAGCCGCACGTGGTCGCCGTGGGCGAGGCGACCGGGGAGCCTGGCGTAGGAGACCCGGCGGAGGGCGCCAGAGGCGCAGAAGGCGAGGAAGGAGCCGACGCAACTGTTGTCGCGGAAGAAGAGGGCATCGGAGGCGCCACTGCATCGGCCGAAGCAGTGGGGCCCGACGCCAAGCCTGCAGCCCGCGAGTGGGTCCGGGGGCCGAAGCCAGGGGCGGCCCGAGGTGGGCCCGGGTGCGCGGATGCGCACCGAGGGAGCCCGAAGCCGAGTCGCCAGTAGCCGGTGATGAAGTCGTCGGCGAGTCGGACGGTGGTACCTGCTGAAACGGAAAAACCCTTTCATCAAAGTAAACGTGTCTGGAGGTGAAAACACGGTGTGTGAGAGGGTCGTAGCAGCGGTAGCCCGTGGTGTTGGAATAATAGCCCAAGAAGATACATGCGAGAGAGCGAGGAGCAAGTTTATGAGGAGTGGTGGAGGCGATGCTAGGATAACAAAGACACCCGAAGATGCGAAGGTCGTCATAGGATGGCGGGCTTCCAAAAAGCAGATGGTGTGGTGCAAAGTTGCCGCGAACGCGGCATGGCCGGATGTTGATAAGGAGTGATGCGGTGGCGAGGGCGTCGGGCCAGAAGCGGGGTGGCACATTAGCATGGAACAATAGAGTGCGGACGCAATCATTAAGAGTGCGTAGTACCCGTTCGGCACGCCCATTTTGTTACGAGGTGTAGGGGCAAGTGAGACGAAAAATCGTCCCATGTTTGGCGAGGAGATTGCGAACTGCAAGGTTGTCAAATTCCTTCCCATTGTCGGTTTGGATGGCATGAATGGAGCGACCAAACTGTGTGGTGACATATGAGTAAAAAGCGGTAAGAATCGATACGACATCGGATTTCCGCCGTAATGGGAAGGTCCACACATAGTGCGAAAAATCATCCAAAATGACGAGATAGTAAGTATAACCGGTATTACTCGCAACTGGAGAGGTCCACACATCACTATTAAGTAGTTCAAACGGATACGATGCAACCGAGGATGAAGTGCTAAAGGGAAGACGAGTATGTTTGCCTAGACGACATACATGACAAGTGTGACCGTTGGTCTTATTACAAGTGAAAGAAAAGCTCCGAAGAATATGACGAAGTGTGGTGCCGTTCGGATGTCCCAAGAGAGCGTGCCAAAGGTCCACACCGACGGAGAGGGCGACCGGAGATGAATTGGTGGAGGCGGGTGGGTGGACCGGGTAGAGCTCGTCGAGGCTGTCACATCGGTGAAGCACCATCCGGGTACGGGCGTCCTTGACAAAAAAACCACACATGTCAAATTCAACGGTAACAGGGTTGTCACGAGTAAGAGCACGAACGGAAACAAGATTTTTAATGAGGTCGGGAGACACAAGTATGTTAGATAATGATATCGGTGTGGATGTAGACGGAAAGTAAGCATGGCCTATGTGTGTAATGGGAAGTGATGATCCATCACCGAGGGTAATGCGATTGGAGGTATGGACGGGAGAAGAAGTGTGGAGAGTACCCGGATTGGCAGCCATATGAGCGGTGGCACCGATATCCATGTACCAATCGCCGCCACCTGTGTAGTTAGCCGGCGAGGGGGCGGAGTGGAGAGCCGCAAGGAGGGCCAGGTCCCATGGGGCCGGAGGGAGTGGCGGCGCCGACAGCTGAGCGGCGTAAGGTGCCGGGGGCAGTGCGGCGTAGGGCGTCGCGGCATAGGGCGCCGCTGGATATGGCGCTGGCGAGGGCACGGCGTACGGTGCTGGCGGGAGCGCGGCGTACGGCGCCTGCTGGGGCGCGGCGAACAGCGCCTGATGCGAGGCGGGGCACGGGCCCAGAAGGCTGGGAGCGGGCGGGCGGGGCACTGGCATGCTATACGCATGAACCAGGCTCGTCCATGGGTTCTGGGCCGCGGCCCACGGTGCGGTGGCCTGCGGCTGGCGCGGCTGGCAGCCTTGGCCGTTGCCTCACCGACCGCGACGCCCACCACGGCGGCAATCAGAAGAGACCGGCTGGGGCGGCGGCCCCTGGAAGAAGCCGGCAGGCATCGGGTGCTGCCCGTATGCGGCCGCCGGTGGAGGAAACCGCAGCGTGGCGGGCGCCTATGGAGACGGCGGTGGCGGGCCGGCGCGGGAAGTCCCGGCGGTGAGGGCGACGTGGGTAGCCCTGGTTTTCGCCATCTTCATGCGACGCTCCTCCAGACGCAAATAAGCCACGACCTTGGGAAAGGTTGGCTCCGGGATCAAGGTGAGGTTCGAAGCAGCGTTGCCGAACTCCTCATTGAGCCCGATGATGAGGGTGCTGAGGAGGAGTTCGTCGGAGATGATTTCGCCAAGATCACGAAGCTCATATGCAAGTTTCTTGAGGCGCATGCAAAAATCATCGATAGAAGAATCAAGTTGATGAGATCCAAAATATTCTTGCTGAAGAAAAACCCGGCGTTGGAGTTGGTTGTCGGTGAAGAGCCCGTTGAGTTTGGTCCAAACGGCGAGGGCGTCATCCCCGTCGGTGACCATCGTGTGGAAGAGATCGCGGGAGATGGTGAGGTAGAACCAACGAATGAATATAGCATCGATGGTCATCCACTCAGCATCATCATGCATGCGGCTGAAATCAACGGAACCGTCGACGTGATCATGGAGATGATACTCGCGGAACACTAGATTGAAGTATGTCTTCCAGGCATAGTAGGCGTAGGTGGAGTGATCAAGGCACACGGGGACGCGATGGTGGATGTCGATGTCGCGGATGAGGACGGGATCGGGGCCGGCGAATGGGTTGGAACTGGAGGCGGATGATCTTGGTGAAGCCATGGCGATGGATTGAGGTGGTGGTGCGGCGGCTGAAAGGAAGCAGCGGCAGCGGGGAGGAGGTGCGGCGACGGCGCGGTGGCAGCGGTGGAGCGGCGGCGGCAGCTGATACGTCCAAAACGTATCTATAATTTCTGCTTGCTCCATGCCTTTTTTGTGTGATATTGCTATGATATTTATGCACTTCCATACATTTTTGATCATATTTGGACTAACCTACTAATGGTTGCAAAAGTGCACAATGTTCTTGTTTTACACTTTATTGTGTAGGAATTACATGGAAATTGACAAAAACACAAAAGGACTCGTATTGGAGCAGGACTCTGACTTTTCTGAAATCTGTCTGAGAACGTTTTTTAAAGATGACCACGTTCCGGCCCGAATACGACGTCAAACGGAAAAAGTCTAGTTGCGAAAGTTGTGGGGAATTTCGAGGCGATGCTTCTGGATATAAACTTCGTCCAAATCGGAGTCCGGACCGCCGAGTAAAGCCCGTTTTACTGAGGCCCAAAATCTGATGACGGGAATCCGAGAGTCTATATAAAGAGGGGAAACCTAGGTCACCAAGGGCCACGAATTTTCCTCCTCCCAAGCCGCCGTCTTGGAGGGGAGGACCAGCACCATTGCAGCACCATCCACAAGGAAGAAGGGGGGCCAAGGAGCCGCTGCCCCCTAGGGCCGTCGCCGCCGCCGCGCCCCCAAGGGCCGCCGCCGCCGCCTCCGTGGCTGCCGCCGGCCGTCTCCTCCTCGCGGGGCTGCACCTCTCCATCAACACCATCATCAAGCTCCTCCTCACCATGTCCATGCGTGAGTAGTCTCTTCCGGGGCCGAGGGCTTGTACGTGTAGCTATGTGGTTATCTCTCTCTCCCATGATGTGATCTTCGTTGTGATCATAGGCTATGTTAATCTAGGGTGATCCCATGATATTTCCCCTTCCTCTATGTATTGGATTGATGTACTCACTTGTCTTTATCTAGTATAATTCCCGAGACCAAGGTGACAGCGGTCTATTGGACATGGATTAGAAGAATATTTTCATGAGTGATTTCCTCTTTTGTGTGTTGATTGAACATTGAGAGTCTCTTGGTGCTTGTCTTTGACTATCCTTTAGATATGTTGTGGTGATTGTGGAACTCTCTTTGGATGGCCGCGGTGACATTGGGAAATCCATAGATTGAGAACTACGAACTTTGAGGTGTGCTTTTGTAGCCCTACATAATTCTCGTCCTCTCTTGATCACAAAGGAATGACCTCCGGGTGCGTCTCCATTGCATGTTTTATGGGAAATATCATGTGATTCGATTATGTTAATGTTGTTGGGAGTTGCCACTAGTGAAAGTATGAACCCTAAGCCTTGTTTCCACCATTGCAATACCATTTGTGCTCACGTTTACCACTTGTTTGCTTGCTGCACTTTTTATTACAGATTTATATTACTTTGTTTTGCCATCCATATCACTTGCCATTTAACATCTCTTCGCCGAACTAGTGCACCTATACATCTAACAAGTGTATTAGGTGTGTTGGGGACACAAGAGACTTCTTGTATCTTAGTTGCAGGGTTGCTTGAGAGAGACCATCTTCAACCTCTACTTCCCTGAGTTCGATAAACCTTAGGTCATCCACTTGAGGGAAATTGCTGCTGTCCTACAAACCTCTGCGCTTGGAGGCCCAACATAGTCTACAAGAGTAGAAGCGTGTGTAGACATCAAGCTATTTCTGGCGCCGTTGCCGGGGAAGTGAGTGCTTGAAGGTATATCTTTAGATCTTGCAATTAAATCTTTTCGTTTCTTGTTTTTAGTTTCACTAGTTATGTTTATGGAAAACCGCGCTCTTAGTTCGCTGCTTGGGGAAGGCCGCTTTACCACACCCGTGGTAGAGAAGTCTCCTCCACCTACTGAATGTATCCCGTTACGAATACCACTTAGGATAATTGAAATAATTCTGAATGATCGCTATGATGGGACAGTCAATCCTAGTATTCATTTGTTGAAACTTACAGAACTTTGTGAGTTGTTTAAGATTTCAGGTTTGACAAGAGATGGAGTCATGAGGAAATTATTTGCCTTGTCCCTGAAAGGAAAAGCATTGGAATGGTATAGGCTACTAGATGACTCTCACCTGCTGGATTGGGAAGAGATCCAGTCTCTCTTTTACTCCAAGTTTTATCCTCTTCATGAAGTCCGTGAGAATAGGAATTATGTTTATAATTTCTATCCTCATGACGGAGAGAGCGTAGCTCAAGCTTGGGGGAGACTGAAAACGTTAATGCTAAAAAGTCCTAACCATGGGCTCCCCAAAGATGCTTATGTGGAGAGTAAGAGTACCTTTTTGCATGTGGATCATGGTAACAATGCTTTATGTGATGCTTATATTGTTGAGTTTATTCGTGATCCCACTGAAAATTATTATGAAAAGGGAACATATGCTTATAGATATTTCAATAATATCAAGTTCCCTCTCTTTATGTTGAAGGTTTTGAAGCTGCACTTCTTTTGTCTTCCTATGCTTATTGCTTTGTGCTTCAATGAATTATTCTATTGCAATATTCCTATGCATAGGAAGCATGTTAGGCTTAAATGTGTTTGGTATTTGCTTATTGATGCTCTCTTTTGTTCTTCAACTCTTATTCCTACGAGAGCATCATTAAAGTCTTAAGCCTATCTTTATGGCTATAAAGAAAGAGCCCTAGGGAGACAACCCTTGTTATCTTTGCTTTCAGCTTGTCCTTTCAGTTTTTAGTGGTCTTGATGTTTGTTACTACTGTAGCAACATCATTGTATCTTTATTTTTCAGCTTTGTGCCAAGTGTAGCCTCTGATTGTAAGAAAGTTCAAAAGTTGTGACGTGCTGTCCAGGAAACAGATTCTGTCCTTGGACAGAAAAATTCGTATAAAATCACCAGATCATCTTTTTGGTCTGAATTGTTTCGACAGCGTGCTCTATACAATTGGCTTTCGGGCGTCTGTTCTGAGTTTTTTGATTTGAGTTGCAGAAGTGCTCCGAAAAAATTATTTACTATCTGCTGGTCTGTTTTTCACAGATTCTGTCCTGTTTTGCCTTTCCTTCGTTTTGCAAACCTTGAGCTTGCTTTTTCTTTGCAAAAACCTTTGGCAATCTTGAGAAACAGTAGACCTTCAATATTATCCTTATTTCCAGCAAGAAAAAATTATTTTATTAAGGGTACTAACCTCGCTAATCAGATTATGATGAGTTATGTATGAAGGGAGTTTTCAAGTGTGCGAGGGAAGATGATACAAAGATTCAGGAGTGTCAAACGCTCAAGCTTGGGGATGCCCCCATGCACCCCCAAGAAATATTCAAGAAGACTCAAGCATCTAAGCTTGGGGATGCCCCCGTGCATCCCCTTCTCCATCAACAATTATCAGTTCGTCTTTCGTTCCACTATATTTTTATCACTTCATGTGTTATGTGCTATGCTTGGAGCGTCTTGCTTTTAGTTTCCTTTTTAGTTTTCTTTATCTTTGCTTGCTTTTCATAACGAGTTGGAACTCAGCTTTCTTTGTGTGGGAGAGAAACACGCTCCACTTCAACCTAGAACATAACATGGGATTTTCATGTTTATCTTTGCCGTGTATGTTCTTTGTCTTTCAATAGCTACTATCATGTTCAGCTCTTAGTTTTCATGCTTTACTTTTTGAAGAGCTTTTGTTTAGTTGGTTGCTGGAACTCTCTTTAGTTATCATGCTTATCTTGTTAAGAGAGTTGGCTTCTGTTGCACTGGTTGATATGTCTATGATAAAAATGCTATGTGCATAATGGTGCTTAGTAGTTCATGTTTTCTTATGGTTAGTCTCAAATAGCTGGGGGTTCTTAATGTGCTATTGAAGTACCAACATGATTTGTTTGCCTATGATGTGGTATGGTTTAGTGATATCTTACTCCAAGAATTTATTTTGATTGACTTGGCATATGCTCACGCATATTTAAGACTGTAAAGAAAGTCTATCAAGCCTTGATGATCTTTAATTTCTGAGTAGCGATATAACTTCATGCCCGATTCAATGTTGCTTTGTCGCTCTGTATGATTATGACCGTCATTGCTCTTTTAGTTGGTCGCTCCCAGTCTTTTGCTAACCTTCGCTTGTACTAAGTGGACTGACTGCTTGTGCATCCAAAATCCTTTAAACCAGTTATGCCATATGAGTCCACCATACCTTCCTATACATGGTATTTACCTGCCATTCCTAACGAAGACTTTCATGTACCATCTCGAAATTATTCAAAAAAGCATTTCTATTTTGTGCCTCTGTTTTAGCTCATGAGGTAGTAGTTAATTCATGATCTTTTTAAGTTGGACAAACTTCACCCCGGGATTGCATGTCTAATGTGCAAACCCTTAATACGAGAAGGAACTGGCAAAGAGTGTGCCCGGCTCATTAAAAAAATATACAACAAACAAACCCTCCTTCACACTTTGTTCATGAGAAATCAGAAAACTTTGGCAGTGATAAACAAAGGAGATTAAGAGGATGTGATCGTCCTCGTGCGGGAGCCGTTCCTCGAAACTTGTCCAGCTCGAGAAGTAACTGAGTTATCTGCTAGCATTCGTTGACGAAATATGCATATTCTAAAAAATAATTATTACCTCTGTTTTTAAAAACCAAGAGCTCTGGTACATGTTTAGTTTTTGTTTCCGACCACGGGTTTTCAACCTTGCCATCAAAAGCCACGGTTCGAGAGTCTCCACCTTCCTTCTTTAAAGCACCAACTATTGAGAGCATGATTGTCATTCTGAGTGTAATGTGCATTGTCCCAAAGTACCATTGTCTTTTGCATGATTATGATATCGTTTATTCTGAAATCACTGTATCTAGTCGTCACTTAAAATTTGGAGGTGCCCCTGCATTTATGTTTTGCTTCACTAAAGGGGGCAAGCGAGGTATCACTTTGTCATGTTTGCACACCATGCTCACTACAAATCTATTGAGTGTTTCAGTATCATATTGTAAAACTTTCAGTTCTTTGTGATATTCTTATGAGGAAAGTTAATTACTACAGATTCATTATCTCAGTAAGCATTTGTCATGTGACTGTGAAAAGTTCTTATATGGTTAATAGCATGTCACCACAGAAATTATGCTTGTTATCATTTACCTACTCGAGGACGAGCAGGAATTAAGCTTGGGGATGTTGATACGTCCAAAACGTATCTATAATTTCTGCTTGCTCCATGCCTTTTTTGTGTGATATTGCTATGATATTTATGCACTTCCATACACTTTTTATCATATTTGGACTAACCTACTAATGGTTGCAAAAGTGCACAATGTTCTTGTTTTACACTTTATTGTGTACGAATTACTTGGAAATTGACAAAAACGCAAAAGGAGTCGTATTGGAGTAGGACTCTGACTTTCCTGAACGTTTTTTAAAGATGGCCACGTTCCGGCCCGAAGACTACGTCAAACGGAAAAAGTCTAGTTGCAAAAGTTGTGGGGAATTTTGAGACAATGCTTCTGGATATAAAATTCGTCCAAATCGGAGTCCGGACGGCCGAGTAAAGCCCTTTTTACTGAGGCCCAAAATCTGATGACGGGAATCCGAGAGTCTATATAAAGAGAGGAAACCTAGGTCACCAAGGGCCACGAATTTTCCTCCTCCCAAGCCGCCGTCTTGGAGGGGAGGACCAGCACCATTGCAGCACCATCCACAATGAAGAAGGGGGGCCAAGGAGCCGCTGCCCCCTAGGGCCGCCGCCGCCGCCGCGCCCCCAAGGGCCGCCGCCGCCGCCTCCGTGGCTGCCGCCGGCCGTCTCCTCCTCGCGGGACTGCACCTCTCCATCAACACCATCATCAACCTCCTCCTCACCATGTCCATGCGTGAGTAGTCTCCTCCGGGGCCTAGGGCTTGTACGTGTAGCCATGTGGTTATCTCTCTCTCTCATGATGTGATCTTCGTTGTGATCATAGGCTATGTTAATCTAGGGTGATCCCATGATATTTCCCCTTCCTCTATGTATTGGATTGATGTACTCACTTGTCTTTATCTAGTATAATTCCCGAGACCAAGGTGACAGCGGTCTATTGGACATGGATTAGAAGAATATTTTCATGAGTGATTTCCTCTTTTGTGTGTTGATTGAAGATTGAGAGTCTCTTGGTGCTTGTCTTTGACTATCCTTTAGATATGTTGTGGTGATTGTGGAACTCTCTTTGGATGGCCGCGGTTACATTGGGAAATCCATAGATTGAGAACTACGAACTTTGAGGTGTGCTTTTGTAGCCCTACATAATTCTCGTCCTCTCTTGATCACAAAGGAATGACCTCCGGGTGCGTCTCCATTGCATGTTTTATGGGAAATATCATGTGATTCGATTATGTTAATGTTGTTGGGAGTTGCCACTAGTGAAACTATGAACCCTAAGCCTTGTTTCCACCATTGCAATACCATTTGTGCTCACGTTTACCACTTGTTTGCTTGCTGCACTTTTTATTACAGATTTATATTACTTTGTTTTGCCATCCATATCACTTGCCATTTAACATCTCTTCGCCGAACTAGTGCACCTATACATCTAACAAGTGTATTAGGTGTGTTGGGGACACAAGAGACTTCTTGTATCTTAGTTGCAGGGTTGCTTAAGAGAGACCATCTTCAACCTCTACTTCTCTGAGTTCGATAAACCTTAGGTCATCCACTTGAGGGAAATTGCTGCTGTCCTACAAACCTCTGCGCTTGGAGGCCCAACATAGTCTACAAGAGTAGAAGCGTGTGTAGACATCAGCAGCCTAGAGGCGCGGCGACGGCGCGGCGGCAGCGGTGGAACGGCGGCGGCAGCCTAGAGGCGCGGCGGCGGCGGCCTAGGGGCGCGGCGGCGGTGGTGCGGCGGCGGCGGCCTAGGGGCGCGGCGGCGGCAGGAGCGGAAGCTTTGGAAAGGGATCGTAGAAGGAAAACTGATACATATTGTTTTTTTCAACTCTCAATTGATTGGGTGCATACACGCACGTATATATTTACAATGAGGAGTCCACGACCTCGACTATACATGATAACTAGGAGGCGGGGATCGGTAGGAAATGATCCTACATATACATGCGATATACTGCCTATACAAAATATATTCAACACGTGGTATTGAATATTGTTGGGACGGCAGGACGAGCGACCCTTTCATTTGGCGCGTAGTTTCACTGCAAGGCACATCGAGTAAATAAAAATGTAGTTGCGTGGTAGTTGGTTGCCGCGAAGTCTCGTCCTTTACACCTCCATCGGTTCAGAGTTCAGACGCACCTAACGCTGCTCATTAATTAATTACTAATACCTCGAGTAGAAAATTGCAGCGGGGCGATAGGCTCGACTCGAGACAACGTAACACATGTCAGGAAACATGCATTGTTGGCGCTTCATTTGTATGTTGTGATGAGCATATGCCGATCCTGTCAATTACGTTATTATTACACGGCCACTAGCAGCTGTCAGCGCACTATGTACATCTTTTTACTGTTATGGAAGACCACGACTATGGCGTTACGCACTTGATTTGTGGAACTAATCATGCCTTTACATGGGGTAAGTAAACTAATCATGCCTTTACATGGGGTAAGTACGCATACTTTAAAAAGCATGATTAGTTCCACTTGCTAAGACATGCTCATAGGACTTGTAAAGGCATACTCACGTGATTCGTGGAATCAATCCTACTCATAGGACTGTCTATCAAATTAAAGCATGCCTTGATTCATGGAACTAATCATGCCTTTACCAGTTGGTGTCAAATTATAAGACAATATGATGGTTGGTGTCAATCAAGAAAATGAACCACTTAGAACTGTCAGCGCACTATGTATATCTTTTTGCTGCGATAGAACACCACGGCAATGATGCCGACAACAAGCGTCTGGCGTCACGCATTTGTTTAGTAAGCTATTTTCAATGTTTTGGTATCATGTACCAGTAGAAAACAGGGCATTAGTCCCGATTCTGCAACCAGAACTAAGCAATCGGAACTAATGGCCCTCATTTTTAGTCCCGATTGTATTACGAACCGGAACTAAAGAAACTCCACATGGCCGCTGTGGGGCGCCTAGGCACGAGGACCTTTAGTCCCGGTTGGTAACACCGATCGGGAGTAAAAGACAGGCACGCGTCAGCAACTGCCTGACGCTGGGCGAGTGCAGAACCGGGCTATAGCACCGGTTCTGTAACCGGCACTAAAGAGTGGGGACTAAAGGCCCCCCTTTAGTACCGGTTCTGCACGAACTGTCACTAAAGGGCCACCACGTGGCACGAACCCGCGACGGGGACGGGGAGACCTTTAGTACTGGTTGGTGGTTTTTTTTACTTTTTTTTTTGAAATTTAGCAAAAACAACTCATCTACTGGGCCGACAAGGCCTGCATACGACTAGAAATCCAACCTCTAGTTGGGCCAGGATGCAGGCCCATACGGCCCAGTAGGCCCCACAGGGCAGAAGACTTGCAATATACCCACAAAGGCCTGCTTAGAGAGGAGCTCGACACGGTAGCCGTGACGGGGCTTATAAACCGGTGCGAACTCCTATCAACTAGCGAGGTGGGACTAAACATTGTGCACTGCGAGTGGCAGCGCATCCCTTTAGTACCGGTTGGAGCCACCAACCCGTACTAAAGGGGGGGGGGGGTCTTTAGTACCGGTTGGAGCCACCAACCCATATAAAAGGCCACCACCTCTTTAGTACCGGTTCGTGACACAAACCGGTACTAAAGGTTCGCCACGAACCGGTACTAATGAGCGCCGCCCCGCTAGCCGTTGGAACCGACACTAATGGTCGCATTAGTGCCGGTTCAATTATAAATGGAGACTAAAGAGGTTCACATTAGCTCCTTTTTCTACTAGTGGTTTAGGGTTTTGGAGGGTTTATGGGTTTCATATTGTGTTTCCTCCTTTTCTTTTTGTGTTACCATTCAATTCTTTTATATTTAGGGTTTCCATTTTTCTATTCCGTTTTACATTCAACTAGACGCTAGCTACTACATATAGCAATGAAGGAACCATTACACACCATCATCATGAATATACAGAGAAGCGACCTCTCTTTCTCCGTGCTTGGTCGAACAACAAGTTTTCGTATATCTATTCGACGATACTGCATATAGTACACGTTTATGCATATATACAAAATAACATATCTAAGGATCCCTAATATCTAATTACCAACTTTTATTTCCACTTCTCGATGGTATACTTCGGTTTTAGCTATGATCTCTTCAAGGAAAAACTCCGCCAATTCCTCTTGAATTGCTCGTGTGCGAGCCTTTGGTAGGAGTCCGTCCCGCTTCTGTTGGATCTAGTTTAAAGAAGAGGGTCAATATATAGTCTGGGTCTATTCTAATAACACCCCTTAAGACCTTATTCTAATCACTAATAGAAAACAGGGCTTTCGTCCAAGCTCAGTGTACACATTAGTCCCGGTTGCCTTACGAACCGGGACTAATGTGAGCTTTTGTCCCGGTTCGAGCGGGTAGGGCGTCCAGAAGGCATTAGTCCCGGTTCAAATAGGACCTTTAGTCTCGGTTTGAGACACGAACCGTGACTAAAGGGTGCGATGCCCTTTAGTCCCGATTCGTGTCTCAAACCGGGACTAAAGGGTGCTGAAATTTGTTTTTTGTTCAAACTCTACCCCCCCCCCCCC
>LR738710.1:938427499-938469076 GCA_902687465.1 Secale cereale
CCATTTCAGTTTTGAAAAAAAAACAAAATAAAATGATAAAAACTTCAAAAATTAAAATCCTACATCTACTAGTTAGAAAATTAAAAAACTTAAATTTGGACATGTTTTGCAAAAAAAGTGTTATGAAAAAGTAAAACGGCTATAACTTTTGCATACGATGTCGAAAAAACCGTATAATATATCAAAATGTTCATAACAAAAATCCGCATCCAATTACAATGGCCATAGGCCGTTTTGCAAATTTTTAGATTCCTCAAATTCTGAAAGGAAAAAAGATTATCCTCAAATTTATGTTTTTTGGATTTTTGGTCAAACTCTGGTCAAACTACTTATTCAAGAAATATTAGTGTTAAAAATAATTATTCAAGAATATTAGTGTTACTAAATAATTATTTCAATTTTTTGAATTTTGGTCAAATCTGGTCAAAATTTGGTCAAACTATGGTCAAACTACTTATTCAAGAAATATTAGTGTTACTAAATAATTATTGGTTTTAAGAATAATAGTTTCAAACTCAAACGGTGTAATGTGTGACTTCATGCTCACGTTCAACTCCTAAGGGTTAATAGGATTGACAGCTTACTATTGTCAGGAAAACAACAAGTGCAGACTTGGAATCAAGGGGGAATAGAACTCGGAAGTTAAGCATGCTCAGGCTGGAGTAGTGAGAGGATGGGTGACCGGCCAGAAAGTTAGTCGATTTGAAATGATGAAGGGTGATTAGAGATTAGAGATTAAATTGTGCAGTGATGAGGGATGATTACAGGGACTAAAGGTGGAGCTCCGGACAGGGCATTAGTCCCGACCCTTTGGAACCGGGACTAAAGACCCGTTTTCTACTAGTGAATAACACCTACCCTTATTATGTTAACACCTTTGAAACCTACTCAGCACTATAGGTGGCCAAACGGGCCGGGATAGCTGGGCCGGCCCGGTAGCACGGCCGGCACGGCACAGACCTGGCACGGCACGACACGTGCTAAACGGGCCAAGCCCGGCAGCGGCACACCAGGGGCTGTGCCTGGGCCAGAAGGCCGAGCACACGGGCCGGCACGACATGGCTCGATTATCTTTTTTGTATTTTTCTTTAATTTTTTTAATGTATCCTAATGTGGCCCAATAGCTAAAAATAGGCTAAAAACGCTGAGTGCGCAAAATATGAGGCAGATTAGCGGACCTAGCGTGTCGGTGGGCCGGCCCTATTAGCATATGGGTCGTGCCTAGGCTGCAGGCTACAGCACGCGAGCCGGCACGACACGACCCGTATAATAATCGTGCCTCGACGGGCCGGGCCGTGCCAGGCACAGTTAGGATGGGCCGTGTTGTGCCGGGCCGGGCCGGCCTGTTTGGCCAGCTATACTCAACACCTCAACCGAACCAAAAAGCCTAGACAGATGAACTGCAACCTACCCCTAGCCCCCGTGGTGGCCGAGGCCCGAGAACTGCTACTTCTCGAGCTTGCGTTGTATTCCCTCGAAGAGGAAAAGGGAGATGCAACACAGTAGCGTAAGTATTTCCCTCAGTTTTTGAGAACCAAGGTATCAATCCAGTAGGAGACCACGCGCGAGTCCCTCGCACCTGCACAAACAAATAAGAACTTCGCAGCCAACGCGATAAGGGGTAGTCAATCCCTTTACGGTCACTTACGAAAGTGAGATCTGATAGAGATGATAGTTTGATATTTTTGGTATTTTTTATTATAAGAACAGAAAGTAAAAGCGGAAAAAGTAAAGTAAGTGTAGATTGATATGTTGAGAATAGACCCCGGGGCCATAGTGGTCTCTAGTGGCTTCTCTCATGATAGCGATATTCTACGGCGGGTAAACAAATTACTGTCGAGCAATTGATAGAAAAGCGAATAATTAACTATCTAGGCATGATCATTATATATAGGCATCACGTCCGACACAAGTAGACCGAAA
The DNA here is from genome assembly GCA_902687465.1 of Secale cereale. Taxonomy (NCBI): domain Eukaryota; kingdom Viridiplantae; phylum Streptophyta; class Magnoliopsida; order Poales; family Poaceae; genus Secale; species Secale cereale. The sequence goes on from LR738710.1 coordinate 938,429,423, forward strand.
CGATTCTGCATCTACTACTTTTACTCCACACATCGACCGCTATCCAGCATGCATCTAGTGTATTGAGTTCATAAGAACAGAGTAATGCCTTAAGCAAGATGACATGATGTAGAGGGATAAACTCAAGCAATATGATATAAACCCCATCTTTTTATCCTCGATGGCAACAATACAATACGTGCCGTGCTGCCCCTACTATCACTGGGAAATGACACCGCAAGGTTGAACCCAAAGCCAAGCACTTCTCTCATTGCAAGAACTATAGATCTAGTAGGCCAAACCAAACCAATAATTCGAAGAGACTTGCAAGAATATTATAATCATACATAAAGATTTCAGAGAAGAACCAAATATTTTTCATAGATAATGTTGATCATAAACCCACAATTCATCGGATCTCGACAAACACACCGCAAAAAGAGATTCCATCGAATAGATCTCCTCGAAGACCGAGGAGAACTTTGTATTGAGATCCAAAGAGAGAGAAGAAGCCATCTAGATACTAGTTATGGACCCGAAGGTCTCTGGTAAAGTACTCACAACTCATGGTGAGGCGATGATGATGATGTAGAAGCACTCCGTGGTAGATCCCCCCTCCGGCGGAGCTCCGGAACAGGCCCCAAGATGGGATCTCACGGGAACAGAAGGTTACGGCAGTGGAACTAGGGTTTTCTCTCCGCTTTTGATGGTTTCGGGGTACGTAGGCATATATAGGAGGAAGGAGGGCACCGGGGGCCATACGTGGGCACCACCCTCGTGGGCACCACGTAATCCCTACTCCGTGGTTCTCAAGTCTCCCGTGCGTGATTTTCTCCAAAAATATCTCTCCCGAAGGTTTCATTCCGTTCGGACTCTGTTTGATATCCCTTTCCTGTAAAACCCTGAAACGGGCAAAAAACAGCAATCTGGACTCGGCCTTTGGGTTAATAGGTTAGTCCCAAAAATAATATAAAAGTGTATGACAAAGCCCATTAAACATCCAAAACATCATAAATAATAGCATGGAACAATAAAAAATTATAGATACGTTGGAGACGTATCAAGAATCCACCTACCCCTCATTCCGCCACCCGCACAACCCCACACCTCCCACTCCTCCCGGCGTATCCTCCACCTTCCTCTGACCATGGGGCGCATCCGCCTCCACCTTCCTCTAACCTCGGTGCCTAGCCGCCGCGCTCCTCTCTCTCTCTCTCTCTCTCTCTCTCTCTCTCTCTCTCTCTCTCTCTCTCTCTCTCTCTCTCTCTCAAACCAACCACTCCCATGGCAGCTCCCTCCTCCACCCCATGGCCAGCGCTGCCCCTTCCAAGCCGGCCACTGTGAGATCTAGCGCGCCGCCCTTGAGCACCTCGCATGCACCCAATTGCGGCTCCCCGATGTCTGCACTTCGTCCCACTCGGCGACGCGCCGCAGCGCCTAGCATTCTGGTGCACTGGCACCCCTTTCCCCGCCGGTAACCGCCTAGGCCATGCCTCTCACCCCAAATTTGTCGGCTGATTTGCCAGATCCACGGCAAAGCTCTTTGATCTGCTCCGCCTCGATCGCTTCCGCCACCACCACCGGAGCTCCCCATCTACACCGGAGCTCGTCATTCTCGCGCAGCCAACCTCCCGGCCCTTGACGCCAGCCAGCTTGGCCCCTTCCCTCCCCGCGCCGCACCAACCTCGCATCGCGCCGGTGATGGATCGGAGCATCCTCTCCTCCCCGGCTTCAGATCCGGGAGGCCTCGTCCACTATGGGCCAACCTTGCCAAGGATCCGGTGAGATACACCGTCACATCTTCCCCAGCGCTGCTCACATCTTCATCGCGGCTCATTTTTGCAGCTTGCAATATCGTGGTGTGCAGTCCGCTCCTGTGGACACACCGTTCGCTGTGCGTCACACAACAGGCAGTACAGACTGCGACACCGTGCAGTTTGTCGTGCACATCCCGCTGCACTGGAGTTCAAGAAATTTTGCAATACTATTCGATTTTCACTAACACCTCTGTTCAATGTGCAGTTCAATTCAATTTCATTTCAGAGGTTTTTTAGTTTATTTTGCTGGTGTAGTGCGACGCGTGCACTTCGCCACATTTTGGTTTTGCGTGTGCAATGTTGTTTTCTGCAGTCCACATCACCGAATGGGAGGTCGTCGGATCCCCCCAAAATGTGGTCCACCTACAGATGCTGAGGCCGTGCAGTTTGGCCTCATTTTGTTTGTGATATCACTGCAGTTTGCTTTGTTCATTAGTGTGGTGCGGGTTTTTTGCGAGAAAATTTCTGATCTATTCATCTTCAATCATGGTAGTACAATGAATACCAGAAACAATAGAAATTACATCTAGATTTGTAGACCACCTAGCGATGACTACCAGCACTAAAGCGAGCCGAAGGCGCGCCGCAGTCATCGCCCCTCCATCGCCGGAGTCGGGCACAACTTGTTGTAATAGATAGTCGGGAAGTCGTTGTGCTCCACACGCCCACTAACGGTGCTAGACGCACCACCAGAACGGGGGCTAGACGGGGAGACCTCTATTACATCTTCAAGTAGCCGCCGTCTCGTCTTCCTAAGCAGGACACAAACCCTAGCAAAACTGAAATAAATGACTAAAAATGGAGCCCTTCCGCCGACCCTTGCTGAGATCCACCGCGCCCCCATGGCCCTAGAGCCACCGGAGAGGAGGCGGACCTGCAGCGGCGTCGACGGGAGGCAAAAACCCTAGCTTTTTTTGTGGAGGAGGAGGAGGAGGCGTCGTCGGCTCTCTTTTACTAGTACTCTCTCTTTAATCACGCTTCCGAGCAAACCATGGATTTCCGGCTGGTGGAGAGTGCAGATTTTTTATGTGTGTGAGGCTGTGTAAAACAATCAGCTAGATGTGTATGCTTTGAAACTCATTTTGTCTCTAGCTTGCAGTTCGTTATAAAACTCCTTCGTGATTATCTTGGTAAACAAACAAAAATATCTCAAAAGAAGCTCACTTCTTATTAGATGTAGTTCACTTTCTCAGTTCCTGCGGTCCACTCGCTCCGGTCTAGGCTCGTAAAAAATAACAAGTATGAAAAGAAAAACGAAAACTCTTGGGTGGCGGTTCATTTTTCATAGTGTCATGGTTCACTTAATCCTAAATGTGAAAAATTCATGCGGTTCACTTCTCGATGTGTGTTGCGGTTCACTTACGCCCCATGTGAAGCGCACTCCACTTTCTTGCTTGGGAAAAAAATTACGTCTGACAAAGAAAATTATGCAGTGCACTTGTCCATTTGATGAAGTGTGGTTTTTAGTCTGAAGCAGTGCAGTTTTCTGTCTGATGCGGTACATACGAGGATTTTGGATTGCGAAAAAACAGAATGTCCGCATTTTGTTAAAATAAAAAAATGCTCTTAAACCGTAAGGAATTAGAGAGAGTGTTCTACATGAAAAAGTTGTGTCTCGCCGATATCTTTCCAACGGTGTATAATTTGAATCATTCCGACTAGCCTTTGTAAAAATTTCACGAAAAACCGTCGCTACCACTCGCTGTCCACCACACAATTTTTAAAATTAACTTCAAACCGTACGGAATCTCAAAAACATTTCAACATATGAAACTTGTGCCTCGTCCATAGCTTTCAATGGCGTATCATACGCCTCGTTTCGACAAACGGTTAAAACTGTAGCAAAAAAAATACCGAAAAATTCAAAAAAATATTGAAAAATACAATTCCGTGATTTAGTAAATTTGAAAATGCTCTTAAACTGTAACGAATTAGAGAAAATTATATATATGAAAAGGATGCGCCTCGATGATATCTTTCCAACAGTTTATCATTTGCTTCATTTCGACGAGCTGTTCAAAAAAAAGAACGCAAAAAAAGCTCGCTGCCACTCGTCGTGTGCCGCATTATTTTTGAAACTGCTCTTAAACCATGATGAATCTTAAAAAAATACATGGCAAAGTTGCCCCCAATTCGTAGATTTTCAATGGTATATTACACGCCTCGATCCGATAAACGGTTTAAAAACTGGAGCAAAAATAGTACCGAGAATCGTCGCGATTAGTTTTGATTAGTCTCTGGTGAGCTGATTTTTATGCTGGACCAAGCCATGGACAAGCGCATGCTCTCGGACAATGAGAGGCAATTCAGGGTGATGCTCAAGGTTAACTGTCTCGGAATCGCCGTGCTACAACACTCTATGTGGGCTCAATAGCTCATGTGTGACATCTTTGAGGTGCAATGGATGCAGTGCGACGTAGTTGATGAAAATAGCTCTGGTGCTACATTTCAGAAGCCCAAATAGCCAAGGCCCACTCGGGCCATTAAACAGGTCGTCAACGTGAGTGAGGTTATGTTTAAGACATGTGGGTCCAACTTGGCAGTGCATCTAGTCACGGGCCCCACTTGGCAGTGCATCAGGAGAAACGTGTCCCCGTGGGTCCCACTTGGCAGTGCCCCTGTCTGAAGCCGTTGCTCCCACCCCCCTCCTCTTCGTTCTCGGCGGTGAGCCGGCGACGGTGCCGGAGATTCTGTCCTCGGTGACAGCAGCGCGGAGCTTTCGTTCTTGGCGACGACGGCGGCTGTGGTAAGTGAATCAGGAACCCTGTCCCGTTCCCCTCCGGCGTACCGCCCTCTGTGTCGAGCTAGATCTCACCTCTGCCCTCTGCATCGCCTTTGTTTTCCTTTTTTGGTCGATTTGATCCAGATTTGGGTGGTTGGGAGGGGGGCTGACCGCGATGGAGCCGCCAGAGATAACAACATCGACTAGGTAATCCCTTAATGTGCATCGATTTGTGCCTCGTCTGCTTTCGCTAGCTCGCTAGCTCAGCTCACACTGCTCCACCATTGACAAACAGGGGGGATGGTGCTTGGACGTTCGAATTCACTGTGGAATTCCTTCCTTCTAAGGCGAAGCTAGGTGATGGTAGCATGCGGGACATAGAGAGAGATACAATTGTGAAGTGGGAGATTGATTTTGCAGAGATTGATCCCCAAGAACTACAGAGCATGGAAGTGTAGGCCGTGAAGAATGTGGTTGAAAAAATTGGGGAGAGCATTTTTTGGGGTCCAGAGCAAGAGGTAGCATTGTTACGGTTTAATAATTGGAAAGGAGAGTATGTGAGAATTAAGGATGGTGAAGAGATGGTTGATGAAATCGATCGACAAGATGGCTGGACAACCAAACAGACTATGTTTCATGCAGAGCTTGTTGATCTGAAATCAGATTCTAAGGTTGGATATGTGCCCTCAAAATTAGCTTCACAGATGGTAGATGATGATTGGGCTTCAGAGAGGCAGATAATGCCCATTTGTGCAGGTGAAGTGACAGTATTACATGAGGGAGCTGATGGAGAAGAGGTCTCTGGTGGTGTTGCAAGGTTGTTTCTGTTGATTGGAATTCAGTAGAATTAAATGACCCAACTGATTTAGTCATTGCACCAATGGATGACATTGATATGGCCAATTTTTTTGGCATTCCAGTAGCTGATGAAGATAAGGAGGAGAAGGATGGTGAATCTAGTATGCCTACTGATACTGATGCTAACAGAGAAAGAACTGAAGATGTAGATGGACAGCTGATGGAAGATGCTGCAGATGATGTAGATGATGCACATGATGATGAGTTGGTAAATGTGTATGACAAGGAAAACCCTGTTATTGCAGTGGGGAAGTTGTTCCCAAACATGGATGAGTTTAGGATGTGTTTCAAGACTTATGCAGTCAAACATGAGTTTGATGCCAAGACTAAGTGGACTGATAGAAAGAAGTTTTATGCAAGATGTAGAGGTTTTGATGGAAGTGTCAAGCCTTGCAAGTGGTACATATCTGCTAGACGCCAACCTGATGGAAGTACCATTAGGGTGAATCAAATCCCACACCAACATACTTGTATTACAAGTTCACAGAGAGTATCAACCATGACATCACAACTTTGGATTGCAGAAAAGATCACTCCTATTTTAGCCAAGAAACCAAACACTACCGCAAAAAAACTTAAATTAGACTTGGAAAAGCAATACCCCATTAAGGTGAAGTATAACACGGTGTGGAAGGCAAAACAAAGGGCAATGAAACAATTATATGGTGACTGGGCAAATACTTTTAGGATGCTTTATAATTTCAAAGCAAAGGTGGAGAAAAGGTCACCTGGCAGTGTTGTGGAGATAGATACTAAGGTAACACTTGATGGAAGAGTGCTTTTCTCTAAGTTTTTTATGGCTTTAAAGCCTTGCATTGATGGCTTCAAGGCAGGGTGTCGTCCATATTTGAGCATAGACTCATCATTTTTAACTGGCAAGTGGAATGGTCAATTGGCATCTTGCAATGCTTTGGATGGGCACAACTGGATGTTCCCTGTTGCTATTGGCTTATTTCAGTCAGAGACAGAGGTCTTGTGGACATGGTTCATGATGCAGTTGAAAAGATGCATAGGGCTAGTGTCACCTTTGGCAGTCCACACAGATGCATGCAAAGGGCTAGAAAACGCAGTGAAGAATGTTTTCCCCCATTGTGAGCAGAGGGAGTGCTTCAGCCATATGTGGATGAATTTGATCAAAAAATTCAGAGGGGAAGAATTTGGTCGCATGTGGCCAGCAGCAAGATCTTACACTAAACAGACACATTCATATCACCTTGGTAAGATAATGACAGCATGCCCTGAGTTTGGTCCATGGGTGAACACCTACCATTCTCTATTATGGTATAGGTCAGGATTTAACACTGCCATCAAGTGTGATCATATCAACAACAACTTGGCAGAAAGTTTTAACAACAAGGTGAAGCAGTTAAATTTTTTGCCTGTGCATGACATGGTTGACCAAATCAGGATCATGATCATGCGCTTGTGGGAATTGAGAAGAAGGATTGGTGATTGTCTACAAGGGGATAAGCTTCCTGCAGTGGTACAACAGGTGGTCAACAGGAGCAGAAATCTTACACATTTATCTGTTGAAAAATCTTCTATGTGGGGTGCTGAAGTTAGAGATACCAAAACTGGTAGAAGGCATGTTGTTAACACTCACATGCATGATTGCACTTGTTTGGAGTGACAACACACTGGGAAACCATGTGATTATGCCATACTTTTCTTGGCCTCCCGACCGAAGATAAATATGCACCCATATTTGCACGAATATTACTCAGTAGCAAGATTCAAGGCTGCATATGCAACTCCAATTACAGCACTTACAGATCAGTCTCAGTGGCCTGAAGTGGAAATTGAGTTTTCCATGTGTCCTCCCCTAACAAAAAGAAAGGCTTGCAGGCCTAAGGAGAGAAGATTCAAGGCATGGTTTGAGAAAGGTGGGAGTAGCAAAAAGGGTAAGGGAAAGAAGGATGCAAAGCCAATAAGCTCCCAGAAAGGTAACAAAAATAGATGCAAGTTGTGCCAGGAACTTGGGTACCGAGTTGGATCTCCCAAATGTTGTTACACTCCTGAAAGGCCAAAGTATGTGGGCATATGTTTGCATTGTTTACTATTTTGTTGCATTTTTCAATTACTAACCAGTTGACATGCTTCATATTTTTAGGAGGAAGCGTGCAGGTGAGCCCCTTGTTGTTGAAAAGTGTTGGCCAAAGAAAAAGGCAATAGGCAATGGCTGTAGAAGAAAGAGAAGTTTTGGTGAAACAATGCACATTCAACCAGACTTGGATGGTGTGGTGTAAAATGAGCAAGACTTGGATGGTGTGGTGCAAAATGAGCAAGACTTGGATGTCCTGTTGCAAGATGAGCAAGATTGTGCTGTTCTGCTGCCAACTAAAGATATGGGTATCTCTAAAGATCCTGCTGCAGTCAACAGTCAAACTGAAGAAACTGGTGTGGAGAGGTGCACACCAAAGACACTGAAATTGCAGTCAATATTCAGACTGCTCTCGAGGATGAAACTGAACCTCAGCGTGTCGAGGTTCAGACTGAAGAAGCACATGTTGAGGTACACACCAAAGAAACTGAAACTGCTGTCAACATTGAAACTGAAGACACTGATCACGAGGGTGTTGGTGAGGTGTTGGAAAGACCAGTGAAGAAAACCAAGATGATCAGTGAACTTGTGTGTGTAGTAGAACCAAAAACAAGAAGTGCTAAGGCGAAGAAGGGCACACGACGTGGTAGGAAGAGGTAGAATAGAGAACGGTTTGAAAATTTGGGGCATGTAATAATATTTGTAAATTGGTGCGTACTGGTAGTCACTATGTATCCCCGTATTTCTATTCGAACTTGTTTGTTGGTACTTTGTCTAAACCAGCCAAATAAAATTCAAATTTAAATTCAAATTTGGGATCAAATTTGAATTAGGGATGGGGTATTGATGTCTTAATGCAATCTAAAGTACCTCAACTGAAATATGTTTGCTTGCTGATCATTGCGATCCCTTTTGGTAAGTTGAACTCATAGTCATGAAAAGTTTGTTTCAAATGACCTCCAAAGGTAGGGTAAACGGCCTCATATTTAAGCAAGTTTTTTTGGCACCTTGTCTAAACCAGCCAAATAATTTTCCTACACATATATTCTACCTATATAGTGTAAATCTAAAGTCTCACTATTTATTGAATTAATTTTCTATTATTTCATTTTTTGTTGAAAAACAAGGTTTAATAGAAAATTATATATATAACAAGTTTAAAACATGGAAATGAGAAAAATAAGTTAAGATCTTTCTTAGTCAATCCAAAATGAAGTTTTGGTGAGGTTTTCACACTTTTCATTTTCAAAACCCCCCCTACTCTCGGGTGCCCACTACTCTCTCCCTTGAACTCCATACTACATTGTTCGAGGAATGACAATTTTGTGAAGGATTTTTCATAAAAATGCATGTAAACCATTTTTTTTCTCGTTACTATACGACATAATATGACTATGTGCGCAAGTTTTATATATTTTTTGATTTTTTTTAATTTGTTATGCTCAACCCTAAGTAGACAAAACCCCTCTCAAAACCCCGCACTCTGCCGGGTCATCGATCGTTGTGCGTGGACAGTTGAGATCAGGCACTAGGGTTAGCTATAGTGTGCATCGATCCGCATGAGACGCGCTGATTGGTTGAATTGGTGGGGTTTGGATCAGCCTCTCTCGTTGGGGCATCAGGATCGTTCGTTTCAATCCAACGGCACGAGTTGACGCGGTGCATGGACCAAGCCTACGTAGTGCCCGTTCCATCGTTGCATGCATGCCCACCCGCAGAACTGCACCCGTGTGTTGCATGCATGCCCTCGACGTAGTAGCCCTGCTCCGCCACCCCTATCGACGCAGTAAGCTGTCGCATGCCTACCATTAGAACCGATGCAGCATCGCATCAAAGCAAGCACCCGGTCACAATGCAGCAGCCATACCACAATGAAGACAACCAAAAAAGCCAACGGTGCAATGCGTGCGGTGCATGGCGTGCTCCTCTTTGAGGACACAATGGGTGGCCCGGACACAATACTGGCATGATGGTCGATGCAGTTCAAATGGCGTGCTGCCCATTACAAGATGGGAAAATGAAGGCGTCCACTGTTGTCACGTCTCCCATCGACCGACCGGTGCCCTCTAGCAAAGCCCTAGGGCAATTTAATGGGCTACGACATGAATGCAGGGGCGGCACACGCAGAGAATGGGGCAGGCGTGTCCCCTTGACCCACGACGGCACAGACGTGTGCGTGAGCCCTTCCCCTTGACCCGCGACCGATGGCACAGAACCGTCGCAGCCCGTTTCCCACGATCGTTTACTCACTTCATGGGGTGCCACCAAGCGCCGCCCGCCCATTAATTCTACAGGGTTAAACCTGTAACGACCAAACCTCGAAGGATTTGAGTCTCTATGCTTACCGTGCTAGTCCCTGGATCGAACTCGCTAGCACACACAGTATAGATGAATACCAGAATACAAGTGCATCATTTATTACAACGTATGATCCAGAGTATATAAAATAAAACAATCTGCATAGCTCATGGCTAGCTATTATTCAATCACACAGCGGAAAGTAGCAGAAAAATAACGATGAGTCCCATCATAGCCCAACTGGCGATGCTGAGTGCAGACTCGCAACCCTAACGGTACCTTACTCCTCGTCTGAAAATCCTGCAACATGAGACGTTGCAGCCGTATAGGTCAATACATTGAATGTATTGGCAAGTTACACAGGAGAAGTAATAAAACAGACCTACATGTATATGCATAGAACAACAAAGGAAGGCTTGGGGGTTTATTTTGCAGAAAGCTGATTTTGTCCTCATAACTACCTAATAGTAAATTCTTTTCATTAAGTTCCTTTAATTACTACAATTAAATACACAAGGTTGAGTTGGCAAAATCAACTCCAACCTACCCATTTATTAAGTTGCCCACAAATATTATTAAGTATCACATCTGTCAAGATCATCCAACAACTGTAATGGCATAGTCGCTCAAAATTACCCATAACCGGGGGCACGGCTAATCACGATTAGTTTTATTACTCTGCAGAGTTTTGCACACTTTACCCACTAGACTCAACCCGAAGATTGAGACGAAGCCTTTCAGAAGTAGTCACCTCCACCCCCGGCAGCCGGTACACCTATCCATATCTACATCTGCTAGCATACCTGGGCGAGGATCCCACAACCTACTCAACTAAGCCAGAGCCCATATAGCTAGTGGTCGCGCATGGAAGCTACTAGTCATTAAGTCTGTCTGATCTTTTTGAGCCTGGGCGGCCGTCCACTTACATTCAAAGGGTATAAAACCATGATGTTCTTAAGACCACCCATCAATACCACTTCCGCCCAGAGGTGAGTTAAGTCCTGAATTACTACTCAGTTGTTAAATTTTAATAATCCTCACATAAGCTCAATGTATTCAGGAACCAACCCCGTCTACAAGCATAGCAAAACTATACCTACCACGGTTTGCAAAAGACGGGAGATAATTCAACAATATAGCTCAATTTATAACAATCCTACAATGCATAAGTTTATAGTGTGGCATAACCTACAATGCATAGGAAAACAATAGGTAAAGGATGATCAACATGTAACTTGCCTTGGTTCTGGTTCAAAAGGTCACACTCCTGACAATAGCTCGCGTCGCACTCCGAACAATCTACACGTTTCACACAATATAACAAATCAATCACCGAAACTCCAATAAAGCCAAAATAAAGCAAACAGCAAGGAAATCATTTTAAAACTCAAAAACAGCAGAAAACAACATGTACAGATCATCTACACACCACTACGATCACAATGCAAAAAGAATCGTTGGATTCCGATAAACGGTTTAAAAGATATGGCCTCCGAAAGTTTTAATTCAAATTCAAACGAATTCAAATTTGAATTGTGCAAACATGTGTGAAATTGGTACTGTGATGTAGATATGATTTTTGTGAGTGCATAGGAAAAAGAATTACCTAAATTGGATTTACAGAATAGAAACTACAGCTTTTTGATGTTTTGAGTAAACTAGAAAAAGACAAAAAAGAAAAACATCAGGAATCGCCTGGAACTCCTGTGCTCGTCCAGTACTAACTCCTGTAGAACTCGCCACGTGCCAGTTGCCCATTGGCTGAAAAACCACCTGCGCGTTCGTGCTCACCGAAAGCAGAGGACGGCGGCGGCGGCTCGGGCGTCGGCGGCGGGACGTCTCCGGCGGGTCTCCGGTGAAGGTGAGGTGGCGGACGGGTGCGGCGTGGAGTGGCGGAGGCTATGGTGGTGTCGGACGGCGGCGAAGTGCCCTGTACCGACGGCGGCGATCTCGTGAACTCCGGCGGCGGCGGGTGTGCTCCGGCGGCGCGTCTACGGTGGTTGCCTGCTCACCAACCCGTTTCAGACGAAGGCATACGCGAGCGGAGGTTCGGGAGAGAGAGATTTGGGTGGCTGCGGCGTCCTTACGGCGACGGAACGGCCAACGATCGACGGCGGACGGCGGACTCCTCGCGAGATCCAAACCCTGGCTGCAGGGCTCTGGCGGCGGGGAAGATCGAAAAGAGGGCGTGCGAGGGTCCTCGAGGAGCTTTCCTCGCACACGGGTTCCCTAGAGGACTCGGGATCGAACCGAGCGCAAGATCGATCCAGGATCGATCTCGGGTGCGTGCTCGTCCGACCGGAGGAAGAAGATGGGTGCGGGACCCATCGTCAGTGAGGGAGACAGCGGGTCGGGTGCGGTCGGGTCGGGTCGGGCGATGCGCACCGCTTCGCGTGCGAGCGGGCTGCGGGGAAAGCTGGGCCGCTGCGGTGGTGTGGGCCGCGCGCGCTAGCTGGCTGGCTGGCTGGCAGGCTAGTGGGCTGGCTAGCTGGCTGGCAGGCTGGCTGGCCCCTTTTCTTTTTTTTTTGAACCAACAGCAAAACAAAATAATAAAAAAATAAACTAGACTATATAAAATCTAGATAAAAATACCTAGGCAACCAGTAAAAATATCCCTACAGCTATAAACTACAGGAACACCAGTTCCAAACTAATGCAAATTTTGTAAAATCATTTTGATGCATTTGGCCACTCAAACAACATATAAAACCACAATTAAAATATTTTGAGGATTGCAAAAATTACCAGAACATGTCAAATCAACTGGAAGCATTATTCTGGACATTATGAACATTTTTAAAAACAGGGGAGAAGTCATGTTATCTCCACTCCAAGTAAATTGCCTTTAGTTGCATAATGAAAAGAATATTGCGGAAAGACAAATAATGCAATAAAAATATGATATGCAAGTGAATGATCTATTAACATCCAAATTAGAAAAATTGGGATGTTACAAACCTACCCCCCTTAAGATGAATCTCGCCCTCGAGATTCGGGCTGGCTAGGAAATAGGTGTGGGTGCTCCTGCGTGAGATCTTCCTCTCGTTCCCAGGTAGCTTCTTCCTCTGTATGATGATCCCACTGAACCTTGCATAACTTAATTGTCTTGGTGCGAGTAACCCTCTCTGCTGTCTCCAGAATCTTAACGGGTTTCTCCTCATATGTCAAATCACTCTCCAACTGAATTGCATCAAGTGGCACTGTGTCCCTCAATGGAACATCCATCATCTCTGCGTGGCACTTCTTCAACTGAGATACATGAAACACATTATGAACTCCAGACAAAGATTCTGGCAACTCCAGCTGATAAGCTACCTCTCCTCTACACTCCAAGATCATGTAAGGCCCCACGAAACGTGGTGCTAACTTACCCTTAATGCCAAACCTCTTAATTCCACGAAGTGGCGAAACTCGAAGATATGCACGGTCTCCTACCTCATATGTCACCTCTTTGCGCTTTGCATCTGCATAACTCTTCTGTCTGGATTGTGCTATCTTCAACCTGTCACGAATCAGCTTGACCTTCTCCTCAGCATCTCTAATCAAGTCTGGTCCAAAGAACTGTCGCTCTCCAACCTCATCCCACATCAACGGTGTCCTGCACTTCCTGCCATACAATACCTCAAACGGTGCCATCTTTAGACTAGCCTGATAACTGTTATTATATGAGAACTCTGCATAAGGTAAATTATCATCCCAACTGGACCCATAGTCCAAAACACAAGCTCTCAACATATCCTCCAAAATCTGATTTACCCTCTCTGTCTGCCCATCAGTCTGTGGATGGAAAGCTGTACTGAACTCCAGCCTGGTGCCCAAGGATTCATGCAACTGACGCCAAAATTTAGATGTGAATTGAGTACCTCTATCAGACACTACCTTCCTTGGAACTCCATGCAGACAAACAATTTTAGACATATAAACTTTAGCTAGTTGAGCACTGGTATAAGTAGTCTTTACCGGAATGAAGTGAGCAACTTTAGTCAAGCGATCAACAATTACCCAAATAGAATCATAACCTGACCGAGTCCTGGGTAAACCTGTAATGAAATCCATACCAATCTGATCCCATTTCCACTCAGGTATAGGCAATGGCTGTAACAAACCTGCTGGCCTCTGATGTTCTGCCTTAACTCTCTGACACACATCACATGTAGCAATATATCCAGCAATCTCCCTCTTCAGGCTAGGCCACCAAAATCTTTCCCTCAAGTCCAAATACATCTTAGTATTACCTGGGTGAATAGAATAAGGTGAATCATGTGCCTCCTGAAGAATCAATTTCCTGATGTCTGCATCTTGCGGTACACAAACACGCTTCTCAAACCATATGGTCCCATGTTCATCCTCATGGAAACCCTCTGCTTTACCTTTAGTCATATTCTCCTTTATTGCAGCAATCTCTTTATCATCCTTTTGAGCCTCCCTGATCCTGTCAAGCAAAGTAGGCTTTACCTCAAGTGTTGTCAAATATCCCTTAGGAACCATCTCCAACCTGAGATCCCTGAACTGATCACACAACTCTTGTGGCATATCATTAATATCAACTGCATTAACATGGCTCCTACGACTCAATGCATCAGCAACAACATTAGCCTTACCAGGATGATACTGCACATTTAAATCATAATCCTTAATAAGCTCCAACCATCTCCTCTGCCTGAGGTTCAAATCTTTCTGAGTAAATATATACTTCAAGCTCTTATGATCAGTAAATATATCACAATGATTACCAATAAGATACTGCCTCCAAGTTTTCAATGCATGCACAACTGAGGCTAACTCCAAATCATGTGTAGGATAATTATGCTCATGATTCTTAAGCTGACGTGAAGCATATGAAACAACTTTACCTTCCTGCATCAAAACACTCCCAAGTCCCTGACGAGAAGCATCACAATATACCTGGAAGTCCTTATGTATATCAGGCAGAATTAAGACTGGTGCTGTAACCAAACGCTGCTTCAATTCCTGAAAGCTGGATTCACATTCATCAGTCCAAGCAAACTTCTTCTCCTTCTTCAACAATTCAGTCATAGGCTTTGCAATTTTAGAGAAGTTCTCAATAAACCTCCTATAATAACCTGCAAGGCCCAAAAAGCTGCGAATCTCCCCAACTGTCGTGGGTGCCTCCCACTCTGTAACTGCAGCAACCTTAGATGGATCAACTGCAACTCCATTACCTGACACAACATGTCCAAGGAATGCTACCTCATCTAGCCAAAATTCACATTTGCTGAACTTGGCATACAGCTGATGTTCCCTCAGCTTCTCCATCACCAAGCGCAGATGTTCCTCATGCTCTTGCTTATTCTTGGAGAACACCAATATATCATCAATGAAAACAACCACAAATTTATCCAGGTACTCCATAAACACCTTGTTCATCATATTCATGAAGTATGCAGGAGCGTTAGTCAATCCAAATGACATAACAGTATATTCATACAACCCATACCTCGTAGTAAAAGCAGTCTTTGGAATATCTTGCTCACGAATCTTTAATTGATGATAACCAGAACGAAGATCAATCTTAGAAAACACAGTAGCTCCCTCCAACTGGTCAAACAAATCATTTATCATAGGCAAGGGATATTTATTCTTAATGGTTACCTCATTCAGAGAACGATAATCAACACACATCCTCAAGGTACCATCTTTCTTCTCCACAAACAAAACTGGAGCTCCCCAAGGTGATGAACTTGGGCGAATAAATCCTTGTTCCTGCAATTCCCTTATCTGCTTCTTCAATTCCTCCAACTCCTGAGGAGGCATTCTATACGGTCTCTTTGCAATAGGTCCGGTGCCTGGTATTAAATCAATAAGAAACTCAATATCTCTATCTGGTGGCATACCTGGCAACTCCTCTGGAAACACATCTGGGTAGTCCCTCACAACTGGCACATCTTCCAGACTACCCCCCTTAAGAGAGTTCACTTGCACCTTATTATGCTTGTACTTACATACATATCTGATCCTCTTACCTCCTGGTGCACTGAGAGTAATAGATCGACTGGCACAATCAATGAGACCTTTATATTTAGTCAACCAGTCCATACCCAAAATAACATCAATACCTTGTGACTTCAATATAACCAAATCTGTGGGAAAAACATGCTTCCCAATGGACAAAGGCATCTGAAAACATCCCAAACTTGCTGCCATCTCAGCCCCCGGAGAACTTACTAGAATAGGTGTCTTAAGTGCTACGGTAGGCAACTTATGTTTATCCACAAATACCCGTGAGATGAATGAATGCGATGCACCAGAATCAAAAAGAACAAGTGCAGGTACCGAATTAATCAAGAACTTACCAATCACGGCATCAGGTTCATTATAAACCTCCTCCACATTAACATGGTTAACATGACCCTTTTGGAAGGGGTTTGGCTTGCTGACTCCAGAATTTCCATTACCGTTCTTGCTCTCTGGGCAAGTGTTGGAGTAGTGGCCCATCTGTCTACACTTATAACACTGAACCTGGCTAATGTCCCTCTGCACAGGCACACTCTGGTGGTTCTGGTTATTACTCCCTCCATTACCATTACCATTACCATTACCTTTGACATTGCCATTGTTACTCTTGTGCCCGTTGTGATTATGATGGCCATTATGGTTGTGGCCATTACCTCCATGATGATTATGTCCATTACCTCCATGATGATGATGATGCCCATTACCTCCATTACCCTGATATGAAGTGCGTGGCTTCTGTTGTGGTCCTGAATTATACCTGTTATTGTTGTTGTACTTCCTCTTGCGATTCTCTATGGCCTGATGCTTCCCCTCTAGCATAATAGCCTTATCAATCAGCTGCTGACAATTATCAAAAGTGGCCACTGTCAACTGAAGGCTCAACTCATCATTTAGGCCCTCCAAGAATTTCTCCTGCCTAGCTGCATCAGTGTTAACATCATTAGGAGCATAGCGTGCAAGATTATTAAATTCATCCACATACGCATTAACTGTGCGTCCTCCCTGACGCAAACTGCGAAACTCCTTCTTTTTCAAACTCATAGCACCAGCAGACACATGTGCAGCACGAAAAGCAGTCTAAAACTGAGTCCAAGTGATACCAACAATGGGATAAGAGACCAAGTAGTTGTCCCACCAAGCTGCGGCAGGACCCTCCAACAAATGTGCGGCAAACCTCACCCGCTCTGCATCAGTGCATCCAACTGTCTCCAGGTTCTTATTGACTCCACGGAGCCAATCATCAGCCACAATAGGTTCAGGGGAACTGGAGAACCTCTGAGGATTCAACCTCAGGAACCTGGTAAGCATATCCACGGGTGGCGGGTTGTTGTTGTTGTTGTTCTGGTTGTTCTGGTTCTGCACAAGCAACTGGATCAACTGCGTCTGCCCCTGAAGCAACTGCTGCATGTATGGCGGGATGTCATTGCCATTGTTCTCTCCTCCTGCAGCATTGCGCCTATTCTCACGCCTCGGCGGCATCTGGTGGGCAAGCATAGAAGAGTTTTAGATATAATAGGGCCAAAGCTATAGATATAAATATATTCTACCCATATGCATATATGATCAAGGCAATAAAACACAACAACGAATAACACAAACAAACAAACAAACAAACAAACAAACAGTCACAATAATATAGTAGTATATATATACATATAGATGCATATATAGTCAAATAATTTTGACGAGATAAATTTAACAAGCAAGCTACCAATCAAGCAAACAATCTAGTATCTTCATACCACGAAAGTGGACATAATCAGATACGCTAACACGATAACGGTGCAAAATAAAACAAGCATATATGGTGGTCTCAGCACTAGTTCCTACTTAACTGTTCAAGATACTTGAGGGGATGAACTAATAAACAGTAAGAAGTATCACTAGTTTATAAAATAATTTTCACTCCTAGGGCTTTTCTAATCCATTTTCTAGGGTCACGTCCTACAGTCAACACACTGCTCTGATACCATCTGTAACGACCAAACCTCGAAGGATTTGAGTCTCTGTGCTTACCGTGCTAGTCCCTGGATCGAACTCGCTAGCACACACAGTATAGATGAATACCAGAATACAAGTGCATCATTTATTACAACGTATGATCCAGAGTATATAAAATAAAACAATCTGCATAGCTCATGGCTAGCTATTATTCAATCACACAGCGGAAAGTAGCAGCAAAATAACGATGAGTCCCATCATAGCCCAACTGGCGATGCTGAGTGCAGACTCGCAACCCTAACGGTACCTTACTCCTCGTCTGAAAATCCTGCAACATGAGACGTTGCAGCCGTATAGGTCAATACATTGAATGTATTGGCAAGTTACACAGGAGAAGTAATAAAACAGACCTACATGTATATGCATAGAACAACAAAGGAAGGCTTGGGGGTTTATTTTGCAGAAAGCTGATTTTGTCCTCATAACTACCTAATAGTAAGTTCTTTTCATTAAGTTCCTTTAATTACTACAATTAAATACACAAGGTTGAGTTGGCAAAATCAACTCCAACCTACCCATTTATTAAGTTGCCCACAAATATTATTAAGTATCACATCTGTCAAGATCATCCAACAACTGTAATGGCATAGTCGCTCAAAATTACCCATAACCGGGGGCACGGCTAATCACGATTAGTTTTATTACTCTGCAGAGTTTTGCACACTTTACCCACTAGACTCAACCCGAAGATTGAGACGAAGCCTTTCAGAAGTAGTCACCTCCACCCCCGGCAGCCGGTACACCTATCCATATCTACATCTGCTAGCATACCTGGGCGAGGATCCCACAACCTACTCAACTAAGCCAGAGCCCATATAGCTAGTGGTCGCGCATGGAAGCTACTAGTCATTAAGTCTGTCTGATCTTTTTGAGCCTGGGCGGCCGTCCACTTACATTCAGAGGGTATAAAACCATGATGTTCTTAAGACCACCCATCAATACCACTTCCGCCCAGAGGTGAGTTAAGTCCTGAATTACTACTCAGTTGTTAAATTTTAATAATCCTCACATAAGCTCAATGTATTCAGGAACCAACCCCGTCTACAAGCATAGCAAAACTATACCTACCACGGTTTGCAAAAGACGGGAGATAATTCAACAATATAGCTCAATTTATAACAATCCTACAATGCATAAGTTTATAGTGTGGCATAACCTACAATGCATAGGAAAACAATAGGTAAAGGATGATCAACATGTAACTTGCCTTGGTTCTGGTTCAAAAGGTCACACTCCTGACAATAGCTCGCGTCGCACTCCGGACAATCTACACGTTTCACACAATATAACAAATCAATCACCGAAACTCCAATAAAGCCAAAATAAAGCAAACAGCAAGGAAATCATTTTAAAACTCAAAAACAGCAGCAAACAACATGTACAGATCATCTACACACCACTACGATCACAATGCAAAAAGAATCGTTGGATTCCGATAAACGGTTTAAAAGATATGGCCTCCGGAAGTTTTAATTCAAATTCAAACGAATTCAAATTTGAATTGTGCAAACATGTGTGAAATTGGTACTGTGATGTAGATATGATTTTTGTGAGTGCATAGGAAAAAGAATTACCTAAATTGGATTTACAGAATAGAAACTACAGCTTTTTGAAGTTTTGAGTAAACTAGAAAAAGACAAAAAGGAAAAACATCAGGAATCGCCTGGAACTCCTGTGCTCGTCCAGTACTAACTCCTGTAGAACTCGCCACATGCCAGTTGCCCATTGGCTGAAAAACCACCTGCGCGTTCGTGCTCACCGAAAGCAGAGGACAGCGGCGGCGGCTCGGGCGTCGGCGGCGGGACGTCTCCGGCGGGTCTCCGGTGAAGGCGAGGTGGCGGACGGGTGCGGCGTGGAGTGGCGGAGGCTATGGTGGTGTCGGACGGCGGCGAAGTGCCCTGTACCGACGGCGGCGATCTCGTGAACTCCGGCGGCGGCGGGTGTGCTCCCGCGGCGCGTCTACGGTGGTTGCCTGCTCACCAACCCGTTTCAGACGAAGGCATACGCGAGCGGAGGTTCGGGAGAGAGAGATTTGGGTGGCTGCGGCGTCCTTACGGCGACGGAACGGCCAACGATCGACGGCGGATGGCGGACTCCTCGCGAGATCCAAACCCTGGCTGCAGGGCTCTGGCGGCGGGGAAGATCGAAAAGAGGGCGTGCGAGGGTCCTCGAGGAGCTTTCCTCGCACACGGGTTCCCTAGAGGACTCGGGATCGAACCGAGCGCAAGATCGATCCAGGATCGATCTCGGGTGCGTGCTCGTCCGACCGGAGGAAGAAGATGGGTGCGGGACCCATCGTCAGTGAGGGAGACAGCGGGTCGGGTGCGGTCGGGTCGGGTCGGGCGATGCGCACCGCTTCGCGTGCGAGCGGGCTGCGGGGAAAGCTGGGCCGCTGCGGTGGTGTGGGCCGCGCGCGCTAGCTGGCTGGCTGGCTGGCTGGCTAGTGGGCTGGCTAGCTGGCTGGCCGGCTGGCTGGCCCCTTTTCTTTTTCTTTTTTTTTTGAACCAACAGCAAAACAAAAAAATAAAAAAAATAAACTAGACTATATAAAATCTAGATAAAAATACCTAGGCAACCAGTAAAAATATCCCTACAGCTATAAACTACAGGAACACCAGTTCCAAACTAATGCAAATTTTGTAAAATCATTTTGATGCATTTGGCCACTCAAACAACATATAAAACCACAATTAAAATATTTTGAGGATTGCAAAAATTACCAGAACATGTCAAATCAACTGGAAGCATTATTCTGGACATTATGAACATTTTTAAAAACAGGGGAGAAGTCATGTTATCTCCACTCCAATTAAATTGCCTTTAGTTGCATAATGAAAAGAATATTGCAGAAAGACAAATAATGCAATAAAAATATGATATGCAAGTGAATGATCTATTAACATCCAAATTAGAAAAATTGGGATGTTACAAAACCACATCGCACTTGGGCTATTTAAGCAGGGCACTATCGTCTTCCTCTCCCTCTCCTTCATCTCCCATCTTCACCACAAGCCGCCCGAGCTGTCCCAAGATCCACCCAAGATCCACTCGAAGCAACAAGATGCAGTTCACCGGCGCTACCTACCGTGTGCCACGAACCTTCCACGACAGGCTCTACCCTGCCGGAGTCCGGGTGGAGAACACCCTGCGGGTGTGGGCGATCTCGAGGTGGAGGGGGCAAGGGGGCTGGCCCAGTTATTCCTCTCTGCCGGCTACCGCCACCTCCCGAGGGGCTCTCTGGTCATGTTCCGACTCGAAGACATCACCAACAACGGCTATCCTATCGGGCTTACGGTGACGTTCACCAACCCCTTCGACGCCTACCACCTCCCCGGTCGTGTTTTTAGTGTGGATGCGAGTTCATTGCATTCACCATGTACAACATCTTCACCGACTTTGACAGCGTCTTCCCCGCCAATGAGCGCATGCACACCCTCCCCTACCCCACCGACGACGACGAGTGAAGGAGTTGGCCATGGAGGAGAGGATTTGGCCATGGAGGAGTTGGCCTTGGAGCAAGCAAGGAAGTTGGCCGGTGGTGTTTTATCTTATCTAGGTGTCGTTTTATTATTGTCGTGTTGGGTTGAACTATGAACTATCTATATAAGTTGTAATGGTACTATCTATGTTAGTTGTAACGTGGTACTATCTGGCTCATGCAATGCTACTACTTATGCTACTATATTGTGATGGGTTCTATCTGTTTTTTTCTATCTAGTTGATATTGGTCAGTTGATATATATCGTGCTTGATGTGTGCATGCATGTATCTAGGCCCTGGCTAATAGGGTCACCCTAGCTAGTAGGTGTAGGGTGCAAATATTTGTGCAACCATGGACATGCAACTAATTTAGTTCATACAAATAATTATTGGATTAACTCAAATGCCCAAAAGAAATATTTCTAGGCTCCTAATATTGGTTTGAGTTTTACCTCTAACCAATATTTTCAGAGCAAAACAGGAACATTTTCCTTGGACCTATTTGACGTAGGGGCACATGCATAAAAGCAATCACAAAACAATAGTGGACAAGCAACAAATATGTAAAGAAAAACAAAAAAAATTACAATACATACGGCCCAACATTTATTCCATAGAGAAATTTGGCTACAGAAAAAACAAGTAAAGAGGTGTATGTTTGTTAAAGGTTTATTTGCCGAAGCAACATTTTTTATTTCGAGGTTTTAGTCGAATCATTTTTGCTAAACATGGGTGCCTCTATGCTATAAAACTGGGCTGGTGCCCCTTCGCGGGTGGGCTTGTCTCTATTTGGGCCTGGTTATTTTCTCACGGCCCAACATCTATTCGGTAGCAAGCTTTTTTTTACTAGAAACTAAATTAGGTCCAAACTGAATTTGGGGGGTGCGCACTCTGTTAACTGAAGAATAAGAATAGAGCATGAACACTGAATATTTCTGCTTCGATTCAGTTACATGAACTTGCCATGGCGCACAGATCGCATCCTCTGTTCTAAGAGACCTAAATGCCCCCTCTATTGACGGATGAACAACAAGTAAAACAAAAGCAGAGCAGTGACACAACAATAGAACCCCCCCTGCCATGATATTTGCTTGCTTCTGCAAATCGATCATCTCCATTTGATTTTTCTTGATCTTCTTCAGTTCCTCGGTCAGTTCAGACTCCAAGTGCAGTTCAGCATTTCGCGCAAACCTCGCCATCGGCACAACTCTGCCCGCCCCTCTGTCCGAGCTCCCCCCCCCAATTCTCCATCTGCGGCATCCCGCCCAAATTGAGCTCCCAGGTTGCGGCCCCGCTCGAATCAATGTAGCCCTCGAAATGAATCCTCTCAACATAGTCATCCATCCACTCGAAATGGGTGCATTTCTTCAGGATCTGAAAACAACAACATGAACCCTAAATTCCAAATTCAAGGAAAAAAATAAAATATGGAGAAATCAAAGCAAACGGCAGTGAAAGAACGGGCTAAGAACTGAGATCTAACCTTACCATCCCTTCCTGCCATTGTTTTGCTCAAGCACTTCACAAATTCCCGTCCAAGATTTCCATTCTCATCAGTCCTACTGACCCACCGTTTCAGAGGCTCTCGGCGTGGGCACTCAGGGCACCTTGTGAGCGGCACTAGACCATACTAACGCCATTTGGAGTGTGTGGCGGAGGAGGTGGACATCTGCACTAGGTCGCTGGAGAAGAGGAAGAATGGGGAAAGGGGAAGCAATGGGCGGCGGCGGGCGGACGGGCACGTGCGGTCGTCTCTTCTAGCTGCCAAGAAGTGGGTCACGTGCTCACTGAACAAGTGGTGGGTCCCGTGCTTACGTGGATAAGTTGTGGGTCCCGCTCTTACTGGACAAGTAGTGGGCCCGGCGCTTACGTGGATAAGTTGTGGGTCCAGCCCGTAACAGCTAATGAGGGCATTAGTTCAGCTTAAGGGCCATGTCGTGTCTGGGCTATTTACTCGCTCAAAAGTGTCGCACCAGAGCCATTCTGTCGAACAACGTCGCACTGCGGCCAATTTTCACGAAAAAACGTCGCACAGGAGCTATTGACCCCTCTATGTGGAAGCAACGGTCCAGGATCACCTAGATTCGAGAGGGGGATGCAAGTTCGAGATTCTTTCATGGCAAGGCGACTACTAGGAGAAGAAAGAGCTTTATCCACCGCCTCACGATTGATGGGGTGCCCGTTACCAGCCAAGTTGGCAAAGAGCAGGCCATGTTCGATTTCTTCTCACAACTTCTTCATCATCTTAGATTCATCCATGTGTCGAACCTTCATATACATTGAACTTGAGATACGTCATGAGCACCACTGCTACTCACAAACTTCATGCGACTCCATCTGCAACTGTAGTTTCTTCTCATCTTCTTGACAGTCAACTTTGTGCTCCTTATTACTCTACTTTGTGCTCCCAACTTTTGAAATATCCGTTCAACACCGTGACACACTGATCATTGATCTGTGTGAAAATGAACAAGTCACATATTGAACGACAACACCTCATGTCGGCAGACCAACGACACAAGGCGGCAGGGCAGATACACGCTGCCGCCACTCTTGATTTGTCGCTTTTATACACGTGCTATGCGATACTACCGCCAATGTTGCTTTCGACTGCTTCTGATTCCTGTCGGTGTTGCTATTCTGGCCGAGAATTTTCCATCGAGACCAACAGATATCCCCTTCGATCCATCCGCAACATCAAACGGCCGACAACCTCCGCCGCCGCCTAATCACACCGCTCTTGTCGACCTTTCCAACAACCACGGCGTTCTCTAGATCAACGATTCGTAACCTTCAGACCTTGCAGCTTTGCTGATAATATCACTTGTTAGAATTAATCCGAAGCGCACAATCGATGTACCTAGGACCAAGCAATCACACGAACACGACACTGAGATTTTTGAACGAAGCCTGACTACGGTCGTTCTTCCCCTTGACACCGCTACAATACCGCACTTCGGCCGCCGGCACACACCATCGGCGCCCCTAGTGTGCATGTGTTATTAAGTTGGCATGAGTTACATCGTGTGTCTACCCCGCATTATGTAAGAGGTTTAGGATACAAGAGTCATATTAGAACACTCCATCATATCATGTCTACACACTATACGACTCCAAGTCTAACTGTAACCTGTCTTATACAATAATACTCAACACAACTCTAACAAAATTTGTCTTTTTAAAACTCCAAATGTACATTGAGTTTTGAGCTATTTTTTTTCGAGTTGTAGATATACCCCACATGGATGATGTTAAATAATTTCAGATTTTTCTGTAATGTCTAAATATGAATTTTTAGGGTTGATCTCACGATCTCAACTAATATGAGATATCATAAAGTCTTTCCCCGATTAAGAGGGTGTTTGTTTTCCGGGACTTATTGGTTTAGGGACTTAAAAAAGTCCCCATAAGTCACATCCAAACCAAACAAGAGGGACTTATATGGACTTAAAGTGGGCATTTGGAACTTATGAAATAAAACTCTCAAGGAGGGACTTATAGGGACTTATAGTTGTAATATGGTCTTCTAATCCATGTTAAGTCTCAGGAACCAAACAGGTAGGGACTTTTTAGAGACTTGGGACTTATAAGTTGAGACTTAAAAAAGTCCTAGGACTTATGAACCAAACAGGGCCTAAAGCCGGCGACATACATGTCCTCTTCCCACTCGTCCCCTCTCGCCCTTTCCAGTATACTACAATTGTTAGGCTTTGGGCAGAGCCACACTGCAGCAACCACTACACGGACAAGCAAGATGGAGCCTGTGTTCCGATAGAAAGCAAGAGAGCAAAGATTGATTGACCCTGCCGGCTGCGGAGGGCCTCGTTCAGATCCACCACTGGCACCTTGGGAGGGACGAACCGCAACGCCGTTGTCTTTGGATCGAGGTCAGATCCCCTCACTGCTCATTAGCTTCAGTAATCCCTTTGTGATATCTCTCCATTCCCCTTTTAGTCTCTTGATGTAACATTTCCGTTCCTTTTCTTGTGGTATTCAGATCGTAACCTCATGCCCGGTGCCCATCAACAACAGAAGATTTGGTCAGGCCCCCTCACTAACTACTCAGTAGCTTTAGGAATCCCTTTGTGGTATCTCTCAATTCCCTTGTACTCCCTCCGTAAACTAATATAAAAGCGTTTAGATCACTATTTTAGTTATCTAAATGCTCTTATATTAGTTTACAGAGGGAGTAATATCTTGTTGTTATATTCTGCATTTTTTTCTCCCTTTTGGTATTCAGATCGTGACCCCATGCCCGGTGACCATCAGCAAGAGAAGATTGAGTAAGCCATGGATCTGGCCATGGGGGCCATGGGCTCCCTCCTCAAAAAATTGAGCGAGGTTATCAAGGAGGAGTACAAGCTACAGAAGGGCGTCAAGCAAAAGGTCAAGTCCTTCTCTGCCGAGCTGGATATTATGCGCGCTGCCCTTGGCAAGGTGGCAGAGGTGCCACGGGATCAGCTCGACGAGCAAGTCAAGCTTTGGGCTGACGATGTCAGGGAGCTGTCTTACGACATGGAGGATGTCGTCGACTCCCTCCTGGTTCGTGTTGAGGGCAGTGACCCCAATGCTGATCAGTTCAACTTGAAGAAGCTCATGGTCAAGATGCTAAACGTGTTTAAAAAGGGCAAGGCTCGCCGTGAGATTTCCAATGCAGTCGAAGAGATCCATAAGCGGCTGCAAGATGTGACCGAACGGCATGAAAGGTATAGGCATAATCTTGCTAATTTACCTGCAGCAAAAAGGACCACCACTGACCCTTTCTGGGAGGTTTTCTACGGGGATAAGAAGAATATCATCGGCCTAGAGAAAGCAAGGGAAGATATTATCAAGAAGATCAGTGACGGTGACCCTGTGTCCAAGGCGCATCTCAAAATACTCTCAGTTGTTGGATTTGGAGGACTGGGCAAGACAACACTTGCCAGAGAAGTATATGATGCCCTTCCAACAAAATTTGATTACAAAGCTTTTGTGTCTGTGTCTCGGAATCCCGACATGCAGAAAGTATTAAGCAATCTTCTCTTCAAACTTGACAAGGAAAAACATGCTAGTATGAATGCAACAAACTTGGATGTAGAGCAGCTCATCATCCTAGCCCGTGATCTGCTTAGCAAGAAAAGGTACGCCTCACCGATCCAACCAACCATGCCATTTATATTGCTGCAGATGCCATCCACGCTAATGGCACGTATACATCTCCAGTATATAATACATTAAGACTTCTTGTGGCCTAGTTGTACATCTAAGAAGCACCCATAGCGTCAATCCTGCCGGAAACGACGATTATAATTTTGGTCAAAAGAAAAGGATAACTAGCTACTGGGTGATGCATATATGTATCTTTCTAATTAATACTTCCCTCCGTCTAGGTGTGTAAGTAACTTTACGAAAATCAAATAATCCCAAAACACTTAGGCGTGATGCATTAGCTCTCACCTCGTTTATTGTTTTTTGACATGAATAAAGCAATCAACCAATAAGAAATGTGAGGCGTGTGTGCTTTCAATGACTTGAGACTACCAAACTCGACATGTAGTGGTCAGTTCATTGCATGCAATGCTATTAATTAGTAAATAAATATTAAATACTCTCATTTTTCCCTCTGCCTTGGTTGCGATGCACAACCTAACATGACTTATTCACCTAGAAGGAGGGAGTACTAAATTTCAGTAGATGTTTTACCTCATTATTAGATAATAAGTAGTTTTTCTTCAAGCTGGTTTGTTTCTTGATCAACTTTTAATATATTATTGGCTTTTATCGGTCTACATATTTGTGATGAGAGTAAATATGTCTCCCTCATGCACAATGTGTCCAATTCTTTTATAATCGAGGTGCATGCAGCGTTCGATGTGGTAGTGTGCACACTGTTCTATGAGGCCGTGATGCCTCCATTTACATTTGTGGACCTGGTGCGTGGGTTGAATCAGTATTCCCAAACACTGAGCCATCGTGCATGTTAAAGGAAAACCAGATCTCCCCCTCCCCCTCTTGTCCCCCGCGTCGCCTCCCCGAGCGAGGCGACCGGGGGCTCCTCCCCTTCCCCCTCCAGCGCTCCCCCCTCTCCCTTCCCTCCTCCCTCCGCCGCCAGCAAAATTGGGGGAAACACTTTATCATCAAACACTAAACCATCAAAATTTCAAACATTAAAATCCAAGAATCAAACAAACCCACTGCTCAAGTGATAACAATATAGTACCTCATATGGATTACTGAGGTGGTTGACATGCTTTCATGTTTTTTATATTAAAAAAATGTTCTTTTGCTAACATGTACCTCTTGTGTTTCCATATGCATAGGTACTTTATAATTATCGATGATTTATGGGATAAAGAAGCATGGCAAACAATCAGACTTGCACTCGTGGAAAATGGGTGTGGAAGTATAATAATCACTACCACCCGCCATGTTGATGTCTCTAAAATATGCTGCTCTTATAAAGATGATATGATTCATAAGATGGAACCTCTCTCTGACAATCACTCCCAAAAACTTTTCTATAGAAGAATATTTGGAAGTGAGGTTTGTCCTCCTAGATTCCAGCAAGTATCCAAAGATATCTTAAAGAAATGTGCTGGGGTACCATTAGCCATCATCAGTTTGGCTAGTTATTTGGCCAATAATGAGAGGACCAACCAAATTGATCAATGGTATGTTTTGCTCAACTCTATTGGCCGTGGACTTAAAAAAGGTGATGATGATGTGAAGGAAATGAAGAGGATATTATCATTGAGCTTTTATGACCTCCCTTCTTATTTGAAGACCTGCTTTTTATATCTAAGTATCTTTCCAGAAGATCATCAAATCAGCAGAGATCGGTTGATAAGAAGATGGATTAGTGAAGGATTTATACAAGTAGAAGATGAAACTGCTAGCCTGCTTGAGCTTGGAGATAGCTACTTCAACCAGCTAGTAAACAGAAACATGATCATTCCGATAAACATGCATGTTGATGGTAGGGTTGAAGGTTGTTGTGTACATGACATAATGTTGGATCTGATATGTGAATTATCAAGCGAAGTAAACTTTGTTACTATATTGGATGTTATCAAGGGAGACACAGCTTTGAAAGAGAACTTCCGCAGATTGTCCATCCAGAAGAGCATGACAGATCTCACCACCACTCAGATGGGTACCACAAGCATGTCACAAGTAAGGTCTTTCACGGCTTTTAGTCCTGCTGTTAGTAAGATCCCCCCTCTCTCTATATTTGAAGTTTTACGTGTATTGGATTTGGAAGGTTGTGATCTTCGAAAAAGTCCTGGCATTGGCCTTAGGCATGTTGAGAAATTGTTACATTTGAGATATCTGGGGTTAAGGGGCACAAAGGCTGGCAAGCTCCCTATGGAAATAGGAAAGCTACAGTTATTGCAGACACTAGACTTGCAATTGACCAATTCAAAAGAATTATCGTCCAGTGTCGTTCAGCTGAGGCAGTTGGTGTGCCTAATTCTTGATTCAGGTATGTCACTACCAAAAGGGTTATGCAACCTGATATGCCTTGAACAGCTGATGGGGCACAATATGGGCTTTCATTCTGAAGAAACCGCAAAAGAGCTGGGCCATTTGACCAGGCTAAGAGAGCTCTCCTTTAGATTGGATGTTGGGGAAAATGATAAAGTTACTAAAGCTTTGATTGGGTCCATAGCCAAGCTACACAAACTCGAGCGCCTGGAAATCTCCGCTAATGGTAATTGGCGTGACCTAGTGCATGCTTTGGTGCCGCCTCCAAACCTGCACAGGCTTAGTTTGTACAACCAATTGCGGCTCATTCCTGCATGGATTTGTTCTTCGTCGCTGCCTCTACTCTCCTACCTTGATCTAACTGCCATTGAAGTGCGCTCCGGAGATATCCAGAACCTTGGGATGCTGCCGGCTCTCCGTTATCTCGCCCTTGACACAGGCAATATCAAAGTAGTGGTGGAGAATCTAGAAGTTAGCGCCGGTGCCTTCCCGGAGGCGAGAGTATGCCTTTTCCACAGAATTATACTGGTGAAACCTACGTTCCAAAAAGGAGCTATGCCAATGGTTCAACGCCTTCGCTTCGGTCTCCGAGTGAATGACATCCTCAGTCCTGAGTTTGATTTGAGCATAAGGAACCTTCCTTCGCTCAAGCAACTCAGAATTGACCTTTCCAATAAGGAAGTCAGCCCTGAGGATTATTCTGATGCCATAGACGCGCTGAGGTGTGTGGCAGAGAGCCATCCCCAAAGCCCCACCCTTCATGCCGATGAATACTGACATGATGGAGAGGTACTCCTGTCGTTTCTGCATTTAATTCAGTTCCCTGTTTCTTTTGGTTTCTCTAACAATTGTTTCTTCAAATTTCAGGCCGAGTTGAGTCGAGCCGAGCGATGAACAAAATCTTGCGTCCTGAAGGTACTAATTCCGCCCAGTCATTTTCTACATCACGCATGTGTTAGTTAGTAACTAGTACTCGTATTATTCTTTCGGCATCTTCTTCAGCTCTCCAGTACTGTCTGTTTACTTCAGCATCTTCTTTGTGCAACCTGCACTGTATGTGATTCTGTGTCTCTGCCTTTGGTTTCGGCTAGCAGGAGGTGATTTCGTTGGCGGCATCGACTCTCTATCGTGCAATTCTCCATCCTCCCGGTCACTATGTTCATTTCATGTTCCTTATGTGTAAGCGAGATGAACTTCTGTGTGTTTTTGCCTGTACTGTTACTTTATTTGGTGAACCAGCTGGTTTATTCATCAGTGTGTAATAAGGCTAGTTTGGTGGTGCGCCAGGTTTTTTGTCCCTTAGGTTATGTTCCCAGCGAACGTAACTAGAGGGTTTTCCTGGTGTGCGTCGAACTCAGCGAACCTATTTCCCTTTCTATTGTTGTGTTGAATACTGTGTCTACATTCTTGTAAGATAAAATTGCATGATCCTCTATTATGTTCTTACTTTTCCTCGGTTCAGGAACCATTACATTTCTAGGGTCCTCTTTTCACTTTCCCTCCAAATGAGTAGTTTATGATGTACAACTTCACTTTTTAAAGATTTGCCTGGCGCCGATGGCCTCCATGGCTGCTGCTTTAAGGCTGCTTATCAATTCCTTTCTCAAAATCGATAGAACAAAGGCGTAGTCAGTTCATTTATTTGAAGTGTCTAAAAATGTTCGACGTGTATCTGAAAAATGTTTAACATGCATTCCAAAATAATTCAACATGTATTTGGAAAAACACCAACGTGAATTCAATATAGAAATATGGTACAGATAAGATGAAAGAAATTGGAAATGGGAGACCCAACAAAAACTGATAAAATGGTACAAAAAAAACCAAGAGAAAAGATAAAAGAAAAACCCGGCCAGAACCTTCTCAAAACCGGACAGAAGGTTCTACAAACCAGAGTCTTTGTACATGCATAAAAAGCTTCTAAAACCCACCCTATTGGGCTGGTCAATCAGGAGGTCTTCTTCCCGGACATCACTAGGCTTCTCTTTGTCTAGTTTCCTCGGACCTCTAGTTTCTGGACGTCCGAGTGCTGCTGGATTACCACTTCGGAACGCGGGATTACCTCGGAGGGTTCGTCTGCTTAAAATCTCGATCGACGGATCATGTTGCTAAAATTCTGGTGCCTGGGAGTGGGAGGTATAACCTAGCTGAGAGAATCATCACACTTCACCGACAAGCTACACCGCTTATGCTACTCTGCTCATCAGTGACTTTGATCACCCGCACCTTCATAGTGTTCTTGGGTGTAATCATGTAGCCTAATTTTTTTGTAGCATGTCCCGCTACAAGGTCGTGGGTGCCGAGCGGCGGCCAAGACACAGGGGCCAGGGAATAGGGAGATCAGCCTGGAGAAGCGGAGAAAGGAGGCAGGCGGCTAGTCGCGAACAAGGTATTAGGGAGAGGGGATCGATGGCTAGAAGCCAGCGCTGACAGAGATGCTTTGGTGCGCCCCATGGAGTTGGGCTGATTTTCTGCCGGAGAAAAAATTGGGATAGAAAAACACTAGGTCACACGAGGGTATGTTTTCTATTTAAGAAAATGTGGCAAGCTGTTGACCGCTTGACTAACGGTATTCCTTTTACATGTAATGGAAGTGGTATTTTGGCATGAAAAACTGAGATTGTAGTGCTATTTTGACTAGTCAGTTTTCACTAGTGGTATTTTGACATGTTTGTTTAGGTAGGCATTTTATTTCACTACCATCATTTGTGTTGAGTTTCATTTATACATACATATATATATATATATATATATATATATATATATATATATATATATATATATATATATATATATATATATATATATATATATATATATTTCGGATGCGGGATGAACTCCTAGCACCAGATCGTCTGCGAGCAATTCAAGAGGAATTGGCGGCATTCTTCCTTGAACAGGTGATCGCGCCAGACGGAGAATACTATGTGGACCATGCGTCCATCGTATAGGAGATTATATTTGTAAGAGATAATTATTGTATATATGTACCCGGTAGTGTCGGATAGATATACGAGAACTTGTTGTTCGACCAATCTCTCGGAGAAGGAGAGGTGGTCGATATTACTTCTCTCTGTATGCATTTATATGTTGATTACGATTTTCTGTTTCCTTCGTTTGCTTACTAGCTAGCTAGCTAGCGTGTCTAGTCATCTCTATACGTATGTGTAGTACGTAGCGTCGACCAAGCACAGACATAAAAGAGGACACTTCTCTCTATTAATTAGCTAGCTAACACAATATATGAAACACCTAAATTAAACCCCCAAAACCTCCCAACCCTCCCCCCTTTCAAAAAAAAACATAAACCACAGCCACAGAAATGCTGACGCGTGGATGCCTTTTGGTCCCGGTTGGTGCCACCAACCGGGACCAAAGGCCCTCCTGCCTGGGCTCCGCGCACAGGCCACGTGGAGACCCATCTGCCCTGGTTCTGGATTGAACCGGGACTAAAGGGCCTGGGCATTAGTACCGACCCTTTAGTCCCGGTTCAAGAACCGGGGCTAAAGGCCCTAATGAACCGGGTCAGATGTCCCTTTATCTACTAGTGTCCGTACACGAGAGGCTTGAAAATCCTCACCATTATTGTTGGCATCCCCAGCAGTTGCGTCACCATTATCGGCGGCAGCATTGTTGCCGCTGGGCTCCCCGTTGTTGCCCATTGAGATCTCCAGCAATAGCAATCAAACAGGAAGTACGTATTTACCTCCACCGCGAGGGGCCGAACCTTAGTAAGCTTTCGTCATTCGGTCCTGATCAACCCCGTCCAAGCGACTACCTAGTTGCGATGATCTCCAGACATATACTTTCATGAGAA
This sequence comes from Secale cereale, assembly GCA_902687465.1. Classification (NCBI taxonomy): domain Eukaryota; kingdom Viridiplantae; phylum Streptophyta; class Magnoliopsida; order Poales; family Poaceae; genus Secale; species Secale cereale. Next base: position 938,461,876 of record LR738710.1, read on the forward strand.
CATTTGCCCTGAAAAAACCACGACGCCAGCCAAGATCGACCGGCCTCGTCCTAGTCAGCAAGGCGGCACGCGCCGGTTGGCCAGTGTGCCACATGATAGGTGGAGCCGCACGGTCAAATACACTGTCAATAAATGATGATACCGTGGTCAGACCATTTTTCAACAAGTAGGCTCTGAAATGATACTACCGACTTGTAAAAAAATCGAATAGCGTTATCAATCCTTTACAACGTGACAGAGCATGGCCGTTCCTTACCACGCGGCGGAAGTGCTCGAACATACACAGTGATTTTATGCTGCACTCTTTTCTTCGTGTGCCAGAAGGTTGAGAATAACGTGTGCAGGACACGCGGACAATCTTTTCTTTCCTGCAAGTCTGAACTGCCCACTGTGGCCTCGACTGCCGGAGTCGACCGCGATACTGTTCGCTCCGTGTTCCTGCCAGCAATACTGCAACGGGGCAAGCTGTGTCTGTCAACGGAGAAGACACGTCTATCAGCTGCTGTCTGATGTGTCATTCAAAAATAAATTGCAGATAAAGTCACCGCATGACGCGAGTACAGTCCTTTTTCGTGCTTGAACTCAGTGGACACCAGCAGCCAGCTCTTTATTTTACGGGCATATGTGTCATCATCTTGGTACTGCCCCGCCTATCGGCCTAGGAAAACAATATTGTATTGGTTTTCGTTTCGAAAAAAATAATATTGCATTGGTTTTTTCCTCGAGCCAGATTTGATGCTAAAAATAGGGCATGCTAATTTTTGGCATTGTATCAAATATTGACTACTAATTAATTGATTAGTCAGCTATCTTGATAATCTCACATAAAATTACCAATATTTGAAGTATTGATAATTAAAATTTGACAATGGCAACGCGAATCAATTATGCTCATATGCATTGCCCCATGGTCGTCATCTTCTTTCTTCTTTTCTATACTCCCTTCGTCCCAAAATAGAGAGAATTTCTTATTTGGCCCTTTCTTAAAATTTGCTTTCCTATTTGGCCCAAGATAAAATTTTCTTCCGTATTTGACACCTAAAATCAATTTTGTTCCTTATATAACATTTTCTTCCATTTTAGACACTAATGATGTTAAATGTGAGATGAAAAGACTATTTTGTCCTCAGTGCATTGTGTAACTATCCTGAAGATAGTAATAAAAATATCAATCCGATCACCTATTTTTTGTAGGTGTTCAATGGATTGCTGCGCATGTATATCATGCCTGGTATGGGTGTTTAAAATTATTACACGGGCTTTAGAATACGTTGTATTGGTGGCGTTGCCTATTAGTATTCGTGTTTCTATAATTTCCTATAAGAGTTGCCTATTAGTATTCGTGTTTTATAATTTCCTATAAGAGATGATAAACTGTGTAGATGGGCCAGCGATATGTTTCTTAAACCAACGCCCCCAGCGATATGTGGGTTGGGTGCGTGCTACATGGTGTTCTGATGTATATATCCTTATACATACTCTGGTATGTGTGCACGTAAAAGCAATACCAAACATCCGTACAACTTGTACCAGCTACGTGCAGTCGAAACCACGCACTGGCCCGGATTGAGGCAGACGCCGCTGCCGGTCATCCAACCTTCCTACTATACTTATTCGAAAAAAAAGTATTGTATTGATCATAAATATACTAGTAGAAGTTCTACAGATATATTCTACGGCATTTAACGCAGTGACCGGATTACCTAAGGAAAAAATATTGCAGCATACATATACATAGGCAGCATCCGTTGAACATCCCTAAAAATGAGTGAACCGATTATTTTTTTTAACTACATCCAGGATAGTTACACAATGCACTGGGGGTAAAAGGGTCTTTTTACCTCACACTTAACGCCGTTAGTTCCTAAAATGGACGGAAGTGTTATAAAAGGAACAAAATATACTTTAGGTGTCAAATAGGGAAGAAAATTTATTTTGGGCCTAATAGGGAAGCAAATTTTAAGAATGGGCCAAATAAGAAATTCTCTTCCCAAAATAAGTGTCTTAAGCTTAGTATAAATTTCTATTAAAGCTAGTACAAAGTTGAGACACTTATCTTTCCTATTGTGGTCCTCTATCTTTGCCATGCGGGGCACCCGGTTAAAGCCACCCGTTGGCCATGAGCAGCGGGCGATGATGTCATAATCTTCTTGTCTGATGTGATAATCTCTAGGAACACCTACAGCTAGACCTCTACTTTCTCTCTAAAAGTTCGAAACGTTCAAAGCATTCGCCGTTCAGTTTCCGGTCAAAAGAAGTGACCCAACTGGACCCATCGATCTATCCTAAGCCCAACTCCACCGCACGACCCCAAACGGACGTTCGGATTTACCGGATTTTGTCCCTTTGGGACGTCGATGGGTTCGCCCGTGTCCGGTTTTATCAGTTGGGTTGTGCATGCGCCCACCGCGCGACCGCATCTCAAATCGTCCGGGATGGACGTGAATAAAAAACTATAAAAACTAGAATGAAATAACTAAAAAAGTAAATAAACGCATTTAACAAAAACATAAAACATATATAGGGGTCGGCCACAAAACGCCCAGTCTCCATGGCCACTTAAAAGGCCCAGTTTCATAATAATTAGCATAAAAACAAAATGAAAACGTCTCCCGCGCGCTCCTGCCGCGCTCGTCGGTGCCGTGGCCGTGGCCGTCTTCACTGGCCGTCGGCATCGTCGTCGTCGTTGACGAGGTCGACGTAGGCCGGCGGCGTCCACAGGTGGGCCGGCAGTTCGTGGTAGACGGGGGCGGGCTGGACCGCCGGAGGTGCTTGCACCACCTCCTCCCGTGGCGACGCCTCCCGCTCCGGTGACCGCGGCGGAATGGGGCACCAGTTCACGCCCACGCCGGCGGTCATCTCCGGAGCAGTGCAGGACTAGCCCCACCCCTGGCCCAGCAGCTGCTGGAACGCGGCCGGCGGGTCCTCCTCCATCGCCTCCTCCGTGACGGCCGCCATTTGCAGCTCCGGGAAGGCGACGTCCCCGGCGGCAGAGAGGGCCATGGCCTCCTCTAGGCCGTCCCACTGCCGCTCGTCGTGCGTGTTCATGGAGTCGTCCATGACACGCTGCAGGAGACGGGCCTCCTCCTCCGCTGTCTTGCGAGGAGGGGGAGATGGCGACGGAGACGAGGAAGGCGACAGCGTGGGCGTCAGGCCGCGCACCCGTGTACACCTGCGCGCCTCTGCACGTGGCCTCCGTGGCCCAGACACGGTGCCGACGAAGTAGGACGCGCGCCGCACGTCGTGCTCGTCCTGGAGCCATTTGTCCCACAGTGGGGAGTCGGGGGCATACCTATGGTTGTAGTACAGGTCGTCGGGGAGGAGGGGGCGGCGGCGCGCGATCTCATCGCGCCGGGCACGGTCGGTCGCCGGCACCGGCGGGATGGGGACCCGGTCCGCGGAGAGGTGTCAGCCGTTGGGGAGGTGGGCGTCGCTTCACGGGACCGACGTCCTCGTCTCCCAGTACCTCCGGCACACGTCCGCGCAGATGTACTGCCGATCGCGCTCGTCGACGGGCCTAGGGGCAATGGTGAAGGGGGACGCGGGGGCTTAACGGGAGGAGCGCGGCGGTGACGCGGGCTCCTCCTTCTTCACGGATCAGCGGCGGCGGCCCGAGGAGGAGCCGGCCTCGCGGTCGTGCTTCCCCTTGCGGCCGTAGTTCCACAAGCCCATGGCTGCGGCCGGCCGGCGAGGTCAACGACGGGGAGCGGCTAGGGTTTCTAGGGTGTCAGGTTTCGAGGGGGCAGAGAGGGGCCGGAGTGGGAAGTGTGGACGACGACCGGTCCACGGCTTCCCATTTAAGAAGGACGACGGCCCTTCGCTATGTGGAAGACAGGTAGGGTCACCCGCCCGTGCGCATTTATGTTGGCGGGTGGGAGGTAGGTGGCCGCCTGCCACGTGGCCCCGACGCGGACGTTCGAAGCATCCGTTCGCTGTCCGCCGCGATCCAAACCCGGCGTAAGTTTGCGCTCGAAATGGATCGGTCCGGACACAAAACAGACCAGATGGGTCCTGGCCGTCACGCGTTGGGCCGCCTGATTTGTCACGGGAACACACACTTCTTTCCTGGTTTCTCACAGGAACTTATGCACATGCACCAGAGAGAAGGATCACATTGGCTTTGCCAAATGGACTTCCCTGGTGACACAACGATGGTGGCTACATCTTTTCTCCCAGCTCTTGCTGGAATTTTATCTATTTATGGGTCAGTCCAATAACAATTTCACAAATTTCTAATAAATCTTAGAGGCCCATTGAGCCCATTCGTGCAAGGCAAAGAGCACTAGTAAAGTTTAATCCCACATTGCTAGTTTAGAGAGAGTTTGACCTCTTTATAAGGGAGGTTCTTTCCTCACTTATATGAGCATGAGAATAAGAGGGACATACACGAGCGCTCCTCCTCCGTCGCCCGCCTCGCCACGCCACGTCTCGTTATGACGCGCCGCGCCGTGGGAATGAGCCGAGCCGATGTCTAAATTTTTGCCACGCATGACGGATATACGAAAGGTCACGCGGAAGCTAAAATGTTTTTCTGTAGTGGACATTGAATCCGAACGACGCGCCTCTTCGGCTGCTGCCTGTTCGTTTCGTCTCCCTCGTTCCCTTCAGCTTCCGTCGCTGGCCTCTCGCCTCCTTCTCTTGCGCCTATAAAAGGGAGGTCGCTCCTCTCAGAGAGATGCACCAGAACTACTTCCTCTCGCCACCGGTTCCATCTCTGAGCTGCTATTGTCTTCCTCATTCGGCTTGCGGCGTGCACCACAGTTCGGGATAGTAGGCCTCCGAAACCGCACCACTTTGAGTCTTGTACGAGAGAAGAGTGATAAGGTTTTTGGGAGAGCTCCGTGCGACTACTGACTTCTTCGTCACAGACTCCCCGGACTCCGATGACTACTTCTCCGACGACGACTTCTTCCCTGACGTCAACAACCTCTTCGACGACATGGCTGGCGAGGACACTGCACCAAAGACCGGGGCTTCTGCTCCTGCTGCGTATACTCTCTCTGTTTGAGGTTCTGCTTCAGTTTTTAGCACTAGTGTCTGCTCTAGATAAGTTTGGTTCTAGTTCATACATGCAGATACTATTTGCTTTCTCTCTGTTCGATCGCATGACTTGTTTTATCCCTTCTATAATAGTCATATTTTATCTTGTATTTCTGTTAGTAAAATTATTTGATAAATTGCTCATATTTCCAACAGCCCTCTCGGCTCTCTTTTCTATTACTCAATGCAAACTATATATACACACACGGTCAGCACCAGTGCCAGCTAAACTCACGCCACTACTTTGACCCACTAACGACCTAGCTAGCATGCACACACGCACACCACTACTGCCATGCATGCACACACCACGGCCAGCCACACACATTGGCTTGATCCGGTTATTCCTCCGCTAGCTAACAGCACGTACGTGCTTGAGTCCAACCTAAGTATCTGCAGATAACTAACTGGAAGCTCACGCGGCGTTACAACAACTAAGTACGCCGCTTAGACTCCACGGAGCACCCATACACAGCTAAATAACTTAAAAGAAGAAATAATCTATCAACAAGATTAATAACCTAACATAAACTACTTCCTGAGGAGTCAGTTCATTGTGCATGACACATTGACACGACAACAGCCTGCGGGAATAGTGAGCAGCCAAGTACAACAAGCACCGCTTTGACAGGTAGTGACCCGTCTTTCACTCCTACGCTGTAGGGGACAGGCCCGTCTTTCACTACTCTGCAGTAGTAGGTAGTAGCTATGTGCATCGCCATTAGTCCAACTCGAGCGCACGACCCATTTTAGGCGCATTCTAAACGGTAGGGCAATGGGATTGTATCTGGGTCTGTGCTGGGATGCGGTGACCGTGCGCCTAACGCACGAACGCAACCTTTGACCTCAACCTGTCCGCCTTCTATTTGAAATAACAATTTTCGAAAATACCACGCTCTAGTTCAGGCCAGCAACAGAGCCCGCGGCCGACAACACAGCCAGCCTCCAAAATAAGTATGTTTCTCGCCATCACACAGCTAGCGGCCGGCACCCATACTAGCCTTAAAAAAAATACGGGCACAGCCGATCAGACGACCTAGTTTAGGCCGTCGGCGTCGAACATCTCCTTCTGCCTGGCCTCGAACCAGCTCATCGTCTTCCCGCTCATCTTGGTCAAGTCGACGCTCATGATCGCAAGGGCCACCTCCTTTGCTTTGGTTGCGGCATTGGTGGTCTCGATGTCGAGTTGCCTCTGCCTGGCCGTGACATTGGCGGCCTCGACGTTGAGCTGCCTTTGCCGGGATGCCTCCTCCATGTCGATCTTCTTCTTCTTGGCCGCCTCCTCCATCTCAAGATTTTTCCTTTGAAGCTCTAGGTATTGCTTCGTTTGCTCGCCCTTGCTTTGTCGTTTCTTCTCATCCCTCGCATCCTTTTGTGACATCATGTCATCCAAAGTCTCATGCAAGGCCATGGATGGCGCATCACATATGTCGTCTACCTTGGAGTTGGTCTTGACCGTCGGCCTCTTCAACGCCTCACCATCTCCACCTCCGGCCAACACGCGCGTCTTCTTGCCTCTCTTCCTTTGAAGTTCACGGTATTGATCCTTGAACTTAGGGCAGTTGTTGATGATCGTCCAACAATGCGTAAGAGTGAATGGCTTGTCATTGTGTCGGGCCTTGAATGCTTCCAAAGATTGAAATGCCTACACCGCATGATCAACAACAATTGAACATGCAAACATATACAAGGCCGAAGTGTCATGGCCGTAGCAACGAAAAAATAGGATGAGGAGAGCATACCATGTCCCCAGTGCCGAGACCACTCACGGACCGTGCTTCAACGCTCTCAAGTGCGGCACAATACATGTTGCACTCTTGTTGGATGAACAACCACCTCTTTTGAATCGAGGTGATGCCACGGTCACCGGGCCGACGGCCACTGCGGAGAAACCCGCCGGACGGCAAATGCCAAGTATGAGGAGGGCGTGCGCTTTGTTGACGATGACCTCCTTCTCCTCGACCTCGGCCTTGCCCCGCGCGGCCACCATCGCATCGCGCTCGGCGGCGAACTTGGCAGCGGTGGTCTTGCCCTTGACGGCCACCCTTCGGTTCCTCCTCTTCACCAATTCCGCGTCCAACTTGGCAAGCTCCTCCGGCGTGCATTCCGACCGCGGCTTCTTTGCACCCTCGGCCGCCTTCTTCTTCACCTTTCCGGGCGG
>LR738710.1:938469134-938499540 GCA_902687465.1 Secale cereale
AATGGGGCGCGGTGGGGGTTGCTTTTTGCCACCGACGGGCGGGCCAGGGGTGTACAAGCACGCGCGTCCCGCGTTGGTCCGGGATGGGTCGAAAGCGGATACAAAACGAACAAAAGTCTGTTTGTGCCCGCGCGCGGGGCCGTCTGGTTTGTCCATTTTATTCCAAACAGATTGCTGCTTCTCAGACATGTCGAGAACTCCTATTTAGCTTAGATATTATTGTGGATCCCAGACGTGTCGATCACAAGAAATCGAACTGCTACACTGAGAAAAGGCATATATAGAGGAACAGAATAATAATAATTCACAAGTAACACAAGTTGCCATGGCACCAAGCTAGATCTAGCCACAATAAGCTACGAGCCATCATCATCACCATAGCATGGCAGGTAAACTCCTAATAAACCATCCACTGCTTAACCTTACGAGATGAACAAGCAACAACTAAGTCTAAACGCATTCACGGGACGACGGCCATCGATCACCTCAGTAGTCCTCCTCGGAGGAGCCATACTCATCGGAGGAGTAGTAGGAGCCATCCTCCTCCTCCTCCTCTTGAGAGTCAGAGTCGGAGCAGGAGTAGTCACCGGTGAGGAGCTTCCGGCCGACCTCGAAGGAGACGAACGCATCGATGCAGGCGTACTTGATCTGCTCGTGGGAGAGGCGGTAGGCGTCCCATGCCCCCGTCCTCACACGCTGTGGCTTCTCCATGTTGGCCCCCATGACGGAGCTGACGATGTCCTTGAGCCCGGCCTGGCGGAGCCACGGCCTGCCCATCCCGTCGGCCGCGAGGCCGCGCAGGTCGACGGTGTGGTTGACCACGAGGCCGTGGTCGTTGCGGAGGCGGTCGGCGTCGTCCTGCACGCCGACGCCGACGAACCGGAAGTCCCGGTCGGCGAGGAAGCTCTCGAGGGACCGCGGGAGGTAGTCGGCGTGGAGGAGCTGGAAGATGAGGCAGCGGCGGCCGACGCAGAGCTGCAGGAGCGCGACGCGGTTGTAGCCGGGGCCGAAGCTGGGGCGCCACTCCACGTCCAGCCCCACGATGAGCTTGTGGTACACCCAGCGGTAGGCGTGGCGGATCCTGCGCAGCCAGGCCACGACGGCGTCGCCGGAGGACGTGACGGTGGTGGTGATCACGTCGTCCTCGAAGGCCACGTCGGTGACAAACGTCTCGGTGCCCATTGCGGTCTGTGTTGGACACTTGGACCTTGGACGAGTGACAGCGGTCCCTCAAGCTAGCTACGGGGAGTTGGCTCTTGGCTGGGAAGAGATGCGCAAACAGAGGAAGAGATCAAAACAAGAAGGCGACCACCAAGCGAACGAGACATCTATATCTGGTATTTATACTGTCGAGGGACGAGACATCTAGGAGTATTTTGGTAATTTATTATTGCAAACCAAACATATACTCCAGCCGGAGACCAGGTCTAATTCGAATTCAAAATCCTTCCGTGCAACATGTAGTATAATTCCAATTTGTTCCATAGATCAAGTTTGAATATATAATTCAAAGTCCTCAAAAAAAGAATTTATAATTCAACGCAAAAGACCGCGTCGCCGTTATGGGTGCTGCGGGTGAGCCAGCTATCTTCTCCCACGCAAAAACGGGTCATCAATGAAGTGTGGGCTCCCATGGTCCTTGGTTTGTCTTGGTCGAGCTGGCGGGCGAGCCATTCATCTCAGATAATGTTTTTGGATGCGGCTATGGCTTCGGCATCGGAACAGTCTATGATCTGGTTCTTTTTAGTAAGGAACCTATTCTAGAGCTTCTGAGCCAATTCTCCTTGTAGCTAGCTGACACGGCTGAGGTCATCGGTGTTCGGAGGTTGGACGTAGGTTCCTTGGAAATTTCCCCGAAATGCATCCTCAAGGGCTTCCCAGCTACCAATAGAGTGGGGGCAGGCTGTTAAGCCAATGCCTAGCCGCCACCTTTAGCTTGAGCGACAACTATTTGATGGCATGGAGATCATCTCCGTCGACCATGTGTACGTGGAGAAGGAAATCTTCGATCCAATCTGCTGGGTCTGTGGTGTCACCTATGATTCTATATTGATGGGTTTAAACCCATCCGGAAATTAGTGTTTCATTACCCTATCCGTGAAGCAGATAGGGTGAGCCGGACCTCGGAATCGGGTGGTGTCCCGTCGGAGGTCGGGGGAGAGCCGTGTGTAGGCTTGGCCTCGGGCGCGGCCATTCCTGTCCATCCAGACGTATTAGCCGTCCGTCTAGGCGGGTGCGCGTCCTCTCAGTCCGTAGATGGACCAGGTAGGTGCCCTGTTTTGCATCAGTGTGACGTCGAACGTCATAAGGGTCGAGGTAGTCAGTCCACTGGGTCCTTGCCATGACGGCGTGGAGCTGGACGAGTGTTTAAATTTTCCCGCATCGGCCTATCCCAACCTCAAGGGAGTCGGTCAGGCTCATCGGTGGCTAGCTCTTCATCGAACTCGAGCAGCAGACGCCTTCATGGTACGACTTTGGCGCACTATGGTGTCGGTCTTCTAGATTTTGTTCATCTGAGATTACGTCGACCAACTTCTCGTTCAGCATGTCAGTATTTGCTTGCAGTTGCTGTTGCTTGCGTTTCATGCTTTCGAGCTGTACCTACGAGGTGCCGTCGGAAGCGCTCTTGCTCGAAAGGATCTTCGGGGACGATGTAGTGCTCGGTGCTGAGGCTTTCATCCTCCTCGGAGTTCGGCATGTAATTGTCGTTGGCCCGTTCAAAGAGGTCGTTTGGATCTAAGTCCTCGAGATGTCCTTCGGGAGTGCCATTCCGTACAGGAGAGGCTTGAAAATCATCACCGTTATTGTTGGCATCCCCAGCAGTTGCGTCACCATTATTGGCGGTAGCATTGTTGCCGCTGGGCTCCCTGTTGTTGCCCATCGAGATCTTCAGAAATAGCAATCAAACAGGAAGTAGGTCTTTACCTTCACCGCGAGGGGCTGAACCATAGTAAGCTTTCGTCATTCGGTCCTTATCAACCCCGTCCAAGAGACTACCTAGTTGCGATGATCTTCAGACATAGACTTTCATGAAAACATCTGCCGTGAGAAAACCACGATGCCAGCCAAGACAGACCGGCCTCGTCCTAGTCAGCGAAGCGGCACGCGCCGGTTGGCCACAGTGTGTCACATGATAGGTGGAGCCGCATGGTCAAATACACTGTCAATAAATGATGATACCGTGGTCAGACCATTTTTCAACAAGTAGGCTCTGAAATGATACTACCGACTTGTAAAAAAATTGAATAGCGTTATCAATCCTTTACAACGTGACAGAGCATGGCCGTTCCTTACCACGCGGCGGAAGTGCTCGAACATACACAGTGATTTTATGCTGCACTCTTTTCTTCGTGTGCCAGAAGGTTGAGTTGAGAATAACGTGTGCTGGACACGCGGACAATCTTTTCTTTCCTGCAGGGGTCAAGTCTGAACTGTGGCCTCGACTGCCGGAGTCGACCGCGAGACTGTTCGCTCCGTGTTCCTGCCAGCAGTACTGCAGCGGGGCAAGCTGGGTCTGTCAACGGAGAAGACACGTCTATAAGCTGATGTCTGATGTGTCATTTCAGAAATAAATCGCAGAGGGAGACTCAGAGGAACAAAAGTCACCGCATGCCGCGAGTACGGTCCTTTTTCGTGCTCTTTATTTTACGGGCATGAGCTATGGTGACATTATCTTGGTACTGCTCCGCCCATCCGCTCTTTATTGTATTGGTTTTTTCGTCAAGCCAGATTTGATGCTAAAAATAGGGCATGCTAGTGTTTGGCATTGTGTTAAATATTGATTAGTAAGCTATATCTTGATAATCTCACATAAAATTACCAATATTTGAAGTATTGATATAATTAAAATTTGACAATGCCAACATTTGGCTAGCCAAATATTAATTGCAAATCAATTTTGCTCAACTGCATTGCCCCATGGTCGTCTTCTACTTTCTTTTTTTTATACTCTCTCCGTCCCAAAATAAGTATCTTAAACTTAGTATAAATTTCTATTAGATGTAGTACAAAGTCGAGACACTTATCTTTCCTATTGTGATCCTCTATCTTTGCCATGCGGGCACCCGGTTAAAGCCACACGTTGGCCATGAGCAGCGGGCGATGATGTCATAATCTTCTTGTCTGATGTGATAATCTCTAGGAACACCTACAGCTAGACCTCTACTTTCTCTCTAAAATTCGAAACGTTCGAAGCATTCGCCGTTCAGTTTCTGGTCAAAAGAAGTGACCCAACTGGACCCATCGATCTATCCTAAGGCCAACTCCACCGTACGGACCCAAACGGACGTCCGGATTGGTCAGATTTTATCCCTTTGGGACGCCGATGGGTTCGCCCGTGTCCGGCTTTGTCAGCTGAGTTGTGCGTGCGCCCACCGCGCGGCCGCATCCCAAATCGTGTCCGGGGTTGACATGAATAAAAAACTATAAAAACTAGAATGAAATAACTAAAAAACTAAATAAACGCATTTAAAAAAATAAAACATATATAGGGGTCGGTCACAAAACGGCCCAGTCTCCACGACCACTTAAAAGGCCCAGTTTCATAATAATTAACATAAAAACAAAATAAAAACGCCTCCCGCGCGCTCCTGCCGCGCTCGTCGGTGCCGTCTTCACTGGTCGTCGGTGTCGTCGTCGTCGTTGACAAGATCTACGTAGGCCGGCGGCGTCCACAGGTGGGCCGGCGGTGCGTGGTAGACGGGGGCGGGCTGGACCGCCGGAGGTGCCTGCACCACCTCCTCCCGTGGCGACACCTCCCGCTCCGGTGACCGCGGCGGAGTGGGGCACCAGTTCACGCCCACGCCGGCGGCTATCTCCGGAGCAGTGCAGGACTAGCCCCACCCCTGGCCCAGCAGCTGCTGGAACGCGGCCGGCGGGTCCTCCTCCATCGCCTCCTCCATGGCGGCCACCATTTGCAGCTCCGAGAAGGCGACGTCCCCGGCGGCAGAGAGGGCCATGGCCTCCTCCAGGCCGTCCCACTGCCGCTCGTCGTGCGTGTTCATGGAGTCGTCCATGACACGCTGCAGGAGACGGGCCTCTTCCTCCGCTGTCATGCGAGGAGGGGGAGGTGGCGACGGAGACGGGGAAGGCGACAGCGTGGGCGTCAGGCCGCGCACCCGTGTACACCTGCGCGCCTCTGCACGTGGCCTCCGCGGCCCAGACACGGTGCCGACGAAGTAGGACGCGCGCCGCACGTCGTGCTCGTCCTGGAGCCATGTGTCCCACAGCGGGGAGTCGGGGGCATACCTGTGGTCGTAGTACAGGTCGCCGGGGAGGAGGCGGCGGCGGCGCGCGATCTCATCGCGCCGGGCACGGCCGGTCGCCGGCACCGGCGGGATGGGGACCCGGTCTGCGGAGAGGTGCCAGCCGTTGGGGAGGTGGGTGTCGCTCCACGGGACCGGCGTCCTCGTCTCCCAGTACCTCCGGCACACGTCCGCGCAGATGTACTGCCGGTCGCGCTCGTCGGCGGGCCTAGGGGCAATGGTGAAGGGGGCCGGCGCGGGGGCTCGACGGGAGGAGCGTGGCGGTGACGCGGGCTCCTCCTTCTTCACGGATCCGCGGCGGCGGCCCGAGGAGGAGCCGGCCTCGCGGTCGTACTTCCCCTTGCGGCCGTAGTTCCACAGGCCCATGGCTGCGGCCGGCCGGCGAGGTCGACGACGGGGAGCGGCTAGGGTTTCTAGGGTGTCGGATTTCGAGGGGGCGGAGAGGAGCCGGAGTGGGAAGTGTGGACGACGACCGGTCCACGGCTTCCCATTTAAGAAGGACGACGACCGTTCACTGTGTGGATGACAGGTGGGGCCACCCGCCCGTGCGCATTTATGTTGACGGGTGGGAGGTAGGTGGCCGCCTGCCACGCGGCTCCGACGCGGACGTTCGAAGCGTCCGTTCGCTGTCCGCCACGACCCAAACCCGGCGCAAGTTTGCGCTCGAAATGGGTCGGCGCGGACACAAAACGGACCAGATGGGTCCTGGCCATCGCGCGTTGGGCCGCCTGGTTTGTCACAGGAACACGCACATGCATCAGAGAAAAAGATCACATTGGCTTTGCCAAATGGACTTCCCTGGTGACACAACGATGGTGGCTACATCTTTTCTCCCAGCTCTCGCTGGAATTTTATCTATTTATGGGTCAGTTCAATAACAATTTCACAAATTTCTAATAAATCTTAGAGGCCCACTGAGCCCATTCGTTCAAGGCAAATGGCATTAGTAAAGTTTAATCCCACATTGCTAGTTTAGAGAGAGTTTGACCTCTTTATAAGGGAGGTTCTTTCCTCACTTGTACGAGCATGAGAATAAGAAGGACATACACGAGCGCTCCTCCTCCGCCGCCCGCCTCGCCATGCCACGTCTCGTTATGACGGGCATGACTGATATACGAAAGGTCACGCGGAAGCTAAAATGTTTTTCTGTAGTGGACATTGAATCCGAACGGCGCGCCCCTTCGGCTGCTGCCTGTTCGTTTCGTCTCCCTCGTTCCCTTTAGCTTCCGTCGCTGGCCTCTCGCCTCCTTTTCTCACTACTAGAAATCTACATTTTACCTAGGGCCAAAGCCTTCACCTAGAGCTTATTCATCTCCTCAAGGGAAAGAAAAGTAATGAATAGTGCCCCTCTAGGGAAAGACAATTTTGCTGCAAAAAGAACTGGCAAATAAATTTTCCCAAGTACTGGTGCCACGTGCATACCATCCACGCCGAAAAAAGACCAAGGTATGGCCTCCCGCGTCGACGGCGCGCGCCTTTTATTTGCCCTCCCGCATGAGGGCCCATTCTGCAGTGAGATAGGGAAGGGAGAAAGGGCGCGCAGTGCCAATTTTTTTGGCTAAATTAGGTCTCCTTCACCCGTGCCCCAAGCCTTCGCCGCCGCCAGAGAAAATTCCCCCATCCTTATCTCCTCAATCTTCCTCTCCCCCATCGCATGGCCCGCCGCGCGCCACCACCCCGCCGCGCCCCTACCGGCCCTGCTCCGCCGCGTAGCCCCTTTGCTCCCCTTCTCCCCCACACCGGTGACCGAGTCGGACCATCTGGCGGTGGGCACGATGTCCTATCGCGGATCTGACCGACGCCACCGTCGCCTTCTCAACGCCACCTCGAGCTCCCCCTCGACGCGGTTGTCCCCGACGAGCACCACCCTAACACTACTGTCCCCGGCAAGCTCCTCCCCAACGCCCCCATACTCTCCTGCACCGCCCCCACCCCCTCCACTCCAGCACCTCGAGCACTACGGCGAGGACAACGACATCCACCTCCCCGCTAGATCAAGATCGCGTCCACCACCTCAACTTCTCTCCAAAGGTTCTCTCCCTATTTCTCGCTCCCTGGTTTAGGTAGTTGTATATGTTCTGATGTGTTTCGTGTGTAGATCTCGCAAGCGATGCTCGTCTCTGTGATTTTCTTGTCAAGAAATTATGCATAAATTGCTTCACTGCTACTTTCAGCTAGCTTGCCGTTGTGGCAGAATATCAGTTCCCCCTTTGTATGTACGCATCTGCAGGTTTAGTAGTACAGGTCTATTAATTTAGGTGTTTCAGCTTGCACGTTATGTCCAGATCCAGAGCTTACAGGTCTATCAATTTAGGTGTTTCAGCTTGCCCGTTATGTCCAGATCCAGAACTTAAAATTAGCACTTTCACATACAAGATCTAGTAGGTAATTTTTTAAGTTCAAGTTCAGAATGAAATACAGATATATGGCTGCTATGATTCTGGTTGGCCGTGCTAGCAGTGGTGGAGCTTGAAAGAAATTGCACTAATCTTTGTTAGTTTAACAACCGTGTTACATTAAATTTTCTGTTCACGGTCACTCACGGATATGCAGACGCCATCCATTTAAACAACTTATATTTTGCAGAATATTGAGAACATAGATAATCACATTGATCTTATCCACATTAGCTTACAAAATACATTTCTAACATTAATTATATATAAGCTACTTGTTAACAAATGAAACTGAACCAAAATATCAATTAAATATGTAGTATTGAGTTAATCACTAAGGATCAACTCTTTGTTTCTTCCCGCTCCTAAATTGCATAAGAAATTCTTGACTGTGATTTTACTTCTGTGCTTAACACAAGCTACTCACTACTAGAAAAAAGGCTATTAGTGGCGCACCCAATATTGCCATTAGTGGCGCACCATGGGTGGGCCACTAATACCACGCCACTAATAAGGAATACTAATGGCGCACCTATGATGCGCCACTGTTAATCCCAATAACAGTGGCGCATCACTGGTGCGCCACTGGTATGCCACCTAGTGCGCCACTGTTATTTAACTGGGTGCGCCACTGGTATTCATATTGGTGCGCCACTGTTATTTAACTGGGTGCGCCACTAATGTGCAGGATGGTGCGCCACTGGTATTGCAGAAGGGGTACCTAAGGATGCGCCACTGATATCCCTATGGGGTGCGCCACTGTTATTTAACTGGGTGCGCCACTAATGTGCTATATGATGCGCCACTACTATTAATTCTAGGAATTTCTTTTTGCATTTCTGGTATTTGCACAGGTTACAAAATACAATACATCACAGAATATAAACAGCACATAATACAATTCATCACATTAGTCTCCGAATTCGAAATAGCGAACAAAGTTCAAATATTAGACAAGTTTAGGTCTCGAGACCGAGTAGCGAGTTTGTCGTCACATTACAAAGTTGATATCATCTAAACTACCATCACATAGAAGAGAGCTGCGGTCACGATGAGCATCATCGCGATGAAACTAGTCTTCATCCGGTTCCTCCTCCGCTCCCTCCTCTCTCCCTCTAGATAGCGCTCGTATCTAGCTTCCGCCTCCGCCCTAGTGGTGTACCCTTTGTAACTGTTACCGCTGAAACGGTGAACCTGTCTCCTACACTCCTCCCAGTCGTCATAGACTCCGGGAACCCTACCCTTGTACACGACGTACGACGGCATCTCTATGCACTAGACAAACAAAACGTTAGTAGCAATTCACAGATAATATATAAGTATGCAACAAAAGGATCGGAAGAGAAAAGCAACACATTAATAGCACGGTTCATGGTCCTACTAATAAATAGCATCGATTACATATAAGTTGAACGACTGTCCAAACTAAAGAGACATACAAGTTCATTAAAGTTTAATTACAACACGAGCTAATCGACATTTCAGAACTACATACCATCAATACTTTCTTCGACTCGACTCAGGGACCGGAGCGTGGATGAAGCCGCCGTCATCCGTCGGCGTCATGAATGTGCGGTCGTTGTCAGCCTGCATTTGTAGCGTTGTTTCTATTTCACTGTTGGACGGTTGATATTTGAGGTGGAACTGCCCCGAGGTATGAAGGACATCTTGACAGATGATTTCCGCAAACTCCGACTGGATGCGAAAGAATTCTTGTCTGATGTCCATGTCCTGGATTGCCGACAAGCGTGCGGCCCAATCTTGGAGACCCTTTGGTAGCATAAGGTGATTATGGTCCCGTACGATCGCCCGCATGTGATGGAGGGCGTAGTAGGCATCCTTCTGACTGCTAGGCGGCTGCTTGACGCAGGGGAACGTCGTTACGTGGGTGAACACGTGCTTGCCGTACCTACACATTTCCTTCCTGAAGGTGCCTCCAGATTTGGCGTAGCCGGGGAGAGCATCATCAAGAACTTTCTTGATATTTGTGTAGTTTTTCTTCGACTGACGGTCCGAGTCGAAATACGTGGCCGTGGAATATTTCGGGCTTAAGAGGATGAGTGTGCAACGTGTGTCACTGCACAAAACACGGAATGTTAGGAAAAAAAAGAACGATCGAAATCTAAGAAATCATATGTTACGGGGCGGTGAGGGGATGACTTACTCGGGAAAGTAAGGCACGAGGAAGGTATCCTTATCTCTGTTCGCCATAATGACGCCTTCGAGGTATGAACTCGCGACTTGCCGGTCCCCAGCGCTGTCCAAGTGCTTGGCACGCATGTAGAAGGGGTCGACTATCACGATGTCCGGGGTCTTGTCTCTAATGATCTGCATCTCCATATTGAGCGAAAATAGCCGAATGAAGGTGTAGTGCAGCGGATGAAGGTTAAACATAGCGAAGATGTCATCAAACCGCAGGACGATCATACTCCCGATGGTGCCATCGACAAAGCCCTTGCCCTCTGGCACCTTGGCCACGAAAACCGGGTATGAGTCATCTTTCTCGGAGAGACGCCGCTTCTCCATAGAAAGAACACTGTCATGCAGACTCCGCATAGCACCGGTTGCAGCCTTGAACAGATTAGCCGGTAGCATCGGCCTACCCGCCACATGCACCGCCCTCATGATATCCTTAGGTATTGGTGGCCCGTCCTGAGCACGGATCGTACTCGGTGCCGGCTGGCTCGCACCCTTGTTAGTTTTTCTTTTCCGTCCCTTCTTTGGCTTCTACTGATGTAATGGGATCGAGGTCTGCTCAGAGACCACCTTCTTGAGTGTGGTGGGGCTGATAATATTTCCCACCTCGGCTGCTTGAGTCTCGGTGAAGGCGGCAGCTGGAGGCGTCTCCTGAGAACCGAACAGACGACGCCTGTTGCAATTGGGTTTCTCCGCGGTACCAGCTAGATCGCGATCGACTTTTGCAGGGTTGGGTTCTTGAGAAGGAGGCGCCAAGAATTCGTCACCGTACCCACCATGTTCGTTGAAGTAGTCATCGACGTTGACAAATGTACCGTCGTCGACGTCCGGATCCTGTGCCATATGCATGCCCGGATCAGCTGACGGCGGTAGCGTTGCAGCGGTCTTGCCATGGCTTGGCGCCGGCAGGACTGGCGGTGTTGTCTGTGGGGTGGTGACCCCCGCCCCCAAACGAATCTGGCTCTTCGGCCAAAGCAATGGCCAGTTGAAGCAGGCGCCGAGGGTCATCACATCGTCTTCGTCGGCCCCATGGGGTCGATACGGAGGTAACAAGTCGTCGCAGCCCCGCAGCACCCGAACCAGTTGAACCCTATACACTGTGGGTGGCATCGGATTATGGTGGAACACGCGGTTGCCCGGTTCAACGATTTTGGCCTTGGCGACATCGATCAACTTGCCGTCCACGAAGTGCAGGAGAGTGCATGGAACTTCGTTGGCGGCGCCCTGCGAAAACATGTAGGGCGTCAGGGATGCCCAGTCAAAGGCAAGGAGATGAAGTCATCGGCCGAGGCTTAGTTACCGTGATGGCGTCGAGCTCGGCTAATGTCGAGGCACCGCCAACGGCGGGCGTGCAAGTGACGGAGGGGCCGCTTGCTGCCGAGGTGCCGGCCGGCGTATTCTTCCCACACCCGGGTGCATCAAGCTCCAATGCCGGCGCCGGCACCGGAGACACCAATGACGCCTCCGCCGGAGACACCACTGCCGGCGCGTTGTGCGAGTTGCTGCCCGTCAAGCTGGGAATCGGGGGCGGCCCCTGTT
Source organism: Secale cereale (assembly GCA_902687465.1). Classification (NCBI taxonomy): domain Eukaryota; kingdom Viridiplantae; phylum Streptophyta; class Magnoliopsida; order Poales; family Poaceae; genus Secale; species Secale cereale. Next base: position 938,480,530 of record LR738710.1, read on the forward strand.
GGCCGCCCGCAAACCACCCCCGCAGCCCCTCAAGCAAGGTAGGCATAATGGCGGTGATCGTCGCTCCCAGTTGGTCTCGCACTTGGTCTCGCACTTGCTCTTCGACTATCTGAGGAATCTGCGCCACTTTTGCCTTGAGTTCTTTAACCTCCTGGCTTTCCAAGCTGGTCTTTCTCTCCTTTCGCCCAGTCTTATAGTATTCCGACCATTTCGTGGACAAGCCTTCGCCGGCCACACGACCAGCTGACGTTGGCTTAGCTAACTTATCCTTCTGTTTCATTACATTCAACGCCCTATTTAAAGTGGTGTCCCAAGGGGCAGACGGGGACCCCGCGCTACTGCTTTCAGTTTCCTGCGGAAGTAACGTGAACCATTTAGAAATTTGGCTTCATTAATTAGAATGCAACCATATGGAGCTAATTACGCGGGGGTGTATTCCTTACCAGAACAAGCTCAAGCGCCTTCACCTTCGGATCCGTGGTAAGCTCCTTTGTTACCGGGTCCTCCTTGTACCGGGCTCTGATAAAGTTCCTGGTCTGCTTTTCATGGCGGTATTTATCGAAGAGGGGCGGTAGGCCTTGCTCGACACGCTCCGCGTCCTCCTTGTCCCATTTAGGTTCCGCCACTCTGTAACCGCCGGGACCGAGTGTGTGGACCCCTAAGTTCAATTCCCGCATTTCTTTCCCCCACTGACTTGATTCCACGGATGCATTGCTCTCGCACTTGGTCTTGAACTCCAGGTAGTCAGCTTTGCTGATCGAAGGATTTTTCTCCTTGATCTTCTCATAACTATCACCTCTTTCAATCATTTTCTTCACCCGGGCTCTCCAAGAAGCCAGGGCCGTGCTCATCTTCGTGAGGGCGGCACTGTTCACTTTATTCCCTAAGAGGCGTGTGTTTGCGAAGTCACCGGGGAACTTGTATCGTTCGTGCAGCTTCGTGAAGAGGAGGATCCGCAAATTCCCTCGTTCACGTTGCCTTAGGTTCTCGGTGTTGATCGTGACGGTGCTCCGGACAATGCACCCGAGTTGTCCCGCGTACCCACTGACTAATTCTTTGGGCGCCGTTGGATGCCCACTGGAGGACACTTCAGTAAATTCCTCCTTGACGGTGCCGAGCACGTTCGGGCGCCGGTCCTTCCGTTGCCTCTTCGGTTGGCTGCCATCTGTGCGTTCGCTGCCATCATCAGTGGTGGCATCCCCGGCGGCACCATCAGTGGTGTCATCCCCGACGCCACTAGGGGTTGTGTAGTCGGGATCGGTGTCTTCCGCGACGTCCTCATAGCGGTGAGGGTATTCCTCCATCTCCTGGGACAGCTCCCAGAATGGCTTGCCGCCGCCCGAACCGCCGGCCTCATCGTTGTCGGCCATGTTCGCTCTAAATAGGAAAAAAGTTTGGTCAAAAAGTTGGTTATTGTCAAGGAACAAGATCTCATCATTTAGGGTTTGTGAGGAATTATCATGGTCTCATCACTTAGGGTTTGTCGACACCGAGGCATCCTAAAAGCTACGGTCTCATCACTTAGGGTTTGTCGACACCGAGGCATACTAAGATACCCCGGCCCATGCATTAGTCGCAAGTACCCCATATGTCCTATTTTTAGCAAAGTCATGCTAAAATTCACGGAAAATTTCAGCATGACCTTTGCTGAAAATAGGACATATGGAGTACCCGAACTTGCCGGAACGGAAGTTAATCGACATTCCGGCAAACTCAAGGGCCTCTCGGGGTACCTGCAAAATCATCACGACACGATGGTCGGAGACAAAACCCAGCAAACTAGCACCACAATGTGCCTCTACTTTCATATGGATGAAAAGGCCACAGACCATATGGTCCTCTGCTTTCATATGGACAAAAAAGGCCTACATATAGGCACAACAGAGCAGCAAGCCCATCACTCTTTTGGTGAACAGAAACTATGTTTGAATCTGTATAATAACAGAGCAGCAAGTCTATTGTCCAATACTGAAGCGGAATTCAGTTTGCCCTAGGACTTGAGGATTCAAACAGATGTTTTGCAGTTCAATGGTGGTAACTGATCATGTTAGCCTTTTGGTTTCATTGGTCTTCACTCTTAAAACATTATTGTTGCAGGGAGATGGCATTGTTGCTATGTGGATTTTTTATACAACTTCGTCTATTTGACTACCGAAAGAACTGCAGAAAATCTTTAATTATTTGGTGAATCAGCAATTCTCGTGTATGATCATATAGTTTGTCAAGCATTATGCTGCAGTGAGATGGCATTGCTGCAGTGTTGATTTTTTTTTGGCCCATCTTTTGTTTGTTCTTGTTAATGAGAACGCTTGTCCCTTGCAGTGAACCTCCACTGTCACTGCTCTTTTGTGTCTCCTCAGCTAATGCCTATTGCATATGCATGAACTGCAGCACTGTAGTCCTGAAAGTCTAAAAATACAGTTTCTGACAGAGGGCATGTCTGTTGAAACTCTGAATAGGAAACAGTACTTGCACACGGAAGGAGAATATTTCAGCAAGCTTTGCAAACAACATCAGAGCAGAATATCCTCCTGCAAACAGCAGGTTTCGTCCAAGGACGCGAAGAGAAAGAACAGAGTACTTCTCTCCCAAGTTATTTATACTTATATGCCATGTTTAATAATGCTAATAAGGGGATTCTCGTCTCAAATTACTAATCTATACAGCTCTCCTGCTGCCACAGAAATATATCAATTTTTTTACATATCTTAGTTGGATTTAATAAAAACACTTGTCCGGCTGAATTGATGAATTTGGATCGATGCTTACTTGGTTCATCATTTGCTTGTTTCTAGTGACTTGACCGGCTCAGGAACCTCCATTTTACACTCCCTATAATCTTCTCAGCCATGCTTGGTAATGGCGTACTGTACTAAACTAAAACTACAGTTTCTACCCGAACACATGTCCTGAAATGAATTTGTATAGCAGAGGAAAAACATTCCAGAATCATCGTGTGCTACACTAAAACTATGACTGAATAAGATAAGAAATGCTAATCATCAGCTATTGCATAGCAGAGGAAAAACATTCCAGAATCGGCACCATGACACTACTTGGCAGACAAAAGGTTTCAGTACGACACTAATACTTGGCAGACAAAACATATGCAATTCCAGGTTGTTCATGTACTAGTGTATCAGACCACAAAAATTCCAGTAAGCACTATCTACAAACAACAGAGTAATGCACACTATCTCCACAAATATCAATTGCCAAGTAAAATGCCGGCTGTCTATTCGGGGAAAATAAATGCCCACTGTGTACACATGCTTCAATTGAAAAATTGACAAATTTCCGAGAACAGCAGCCACTAGCTAGCATCAGCACAATCACCCATCCATGGCACAACAGTAGCGGCAGCACAACACCAGTACCTCAAGCGGCGGCAGCTAGCGCACGCACGAGAGTAGAAGAGGAGCTCACCGTCCGGCGACGAGGCAGATGCAGATCCGCGGGGGCCAGCGTTGGAGAGGAGGCCGATTCGGGTCGTTGGCGAGGAGGGGGCGTCTAGGAGGGCGGTGGCGAGGACATGAGCGTCGAGGAAGAGGGAGGGCGTCGGCGTCCCGCCTGGATGCTCTGCGCCACGGGGGAGGTGGGGCGGCGTCCGGCGGAGGATGCGTGCACTACGGAGGAAGCGAGGGGGCGGCGTCGGAGGATGCGTGCACTACGGAGGAGGCGAGAGGGCGCCGACGGCGGGATCCGGGGGAGCGGCGACCGGCGACCGGCGGCTTGTGGCGGCGCTGGTGGGATTTGGGAACAGCTAGCACGCGGAAGCAAGAGTGAAATGAGTTTTTTTTTCTTTGAAGAAGAAGAAGAAAGGAGTCGGGTGGGGCAGCGCTAACAATGGCGCACCCCTCGCAGGTGCGCCATAAACAGAGCATTTCAATGGCGCATCTCTGGTAGTGCGCCATTACTACTCGTAGTAATATGTTAAAACTGTCCGCGTCTGTGTTATGGACAGAACTACTGCCATGGCCTAGTGGTTGGACCCTTGATGCATAACCCAGCCAGCCAGGGTTCGAATCCTGGCGGCCCCATTTTTTTCAATCTTTTAAAAAAATGTTTTTGATGTATATATGTCTATTGGTTGCACTAGTCCGGTCTTTAAACATTTTTTTACCTTTTTCTGTGTTTTTTCTTTACTGTTTTTGTCAGATCTTTTTTAGTTTTCTATTAAATATATTTGAATGTATTTGAATGTAAATATTGTTAAACAACATACATTTGAATGTAAATATTGTTAAACAACATACATTTTAATGTATTTGAATATTTCCTATTAAATATATGTACATCTTTTAGGACAATATACGTGGGCTTATGTGTTTAGATTTAAGATTTGAATCATTATGATAATTTAAGATTTGAGATAAAAGAATAGGAAAATGCAAATGGAGTGATAAAAACATTGTGCAAAGATTTAGAATTAGATGACATTGTTGAAATCAAGTGATACATGTAATAATTTAGTTGCATGTAATAATTGAGCTTGCCACTGACACACACACACACGCGGCCGACACGTCGTGATTCAATCTTAGCTATCTTTTCACAATCTTCTTGCCCTTCTTCCTCGCGGTTGAATAATTTAGCCCCGGAACCCCTTGAATTGATCTTCTCTTGAACGGACGTCCTTTAGGTAGGGTGGTCCTGCTTCTTCTTGTGGTGTATGGTACTTCATCGTCGTCGTCATCTTCCATCTTCGGGTCGCCGTACTTGTCAAAGTCTTGCTCATTGGCGACTCCATCCATTCCGATGATGTTCCTTTTGCCTCTCCTCACGACAACACGACTGGGCTTTGACGGGTCGGTAATGAAGAAGCATTGGTCCACTTTGGAAGCCAGTACCCATGGCTCATTTTTCGCGGTGACGTTTGCGCCCACGGTCTTGGATTTGGCTTCTGGTATAACCATGGTGGTGAAATACCGGTCTTCTTTTAGGACACTCTTGGCCCATCTGACACGGAACATCGGGACCTTCTCTCCAGCGTAGCTCAGCTCCCAGATCTCCTCGATCCTTCCGTAGTATCTGTCCTTGTCGTTACCGGTGTAGGATTCCATCGTTACCCCGGAGTTCTGATAATCGCTCTTCATGTCCTTTTCCTCGGTGTAGAATGTGTAGCCGTTGATATCGTACGCCTCATAGGTCATCAGGTTGTGCTCGGCGCCCTGTGACAAGGCGAATATGAGTTTTTCTTCCGCGGAAGAATCCTCATGTAAAGGGTACGACAGAAGCTTCTCCTTGAACCAACGCGTGAAACATGAGTTGTGCTCTTTGATTATAGCTCCCTCCGTCCTCTGTTGGCCTCGGTCATTGTACGTCTTCTCAATAAAGATTTTGTGCTCTACCACCCAAGGATCGACCACGTCTATGTGTTGTAGCGCGACTAGGTTTGCTCTTTCAAAGTCGGTGAGTCGACCCATGAAGTCGACATGCATTTCGCGGCGACCCTCGCGGTGACCCCATCCAGCGAGCCTGCCGAGGTGCCTGTTGACGGGCAGACCAACGGGGTTCTCGATGCCTAGATAATTCGTGCAGAAGGAGATGCACTCTTCGGTCAGAAAGCCCTTTGCTATGCTTCCATCTGGACGTGCCCTGTTGCGAACGTATCCTTTGATGACACCATTCATCCTTTCGAACGGCATCATGCTGTGCAGGAACGTCGGCCCGAGTTGGATGATATCCTCCACGATATGGACCAGCAGATGCACCATAACGTCGAAGAATGCGGGCGGGAAGTAGATCTCAAGCTTGCATAGTATCACCACGATCTCTTCCTGTAGCCTTCTGAGTTGCCTCACGCCAACAGACTTCCGAGAGATGACGTCGAAAAAGTTGCATAGGCCAAATAGCGTGTCACGGACGTGCGCGTCCATGATCCCACGGATTGCAACTGGAAGTATCTGCGTCATCAGCACGTGACAGTCGTGAGACTTCATCCCGCTGAACTTCTGCTTCGCTGAGTCTAGGTATCTGCTTATCTTCCCCGCATAACCGTAAGGAAGTTTTACTCCTACGAGGCAGGTGAAAAACTGCTCGATCTCCTTCTGACTTAGAGTGAAGCACGCGGGAGGGTAGTCATATTCGATCTTCTTGGCCTTTTTGCCTTTGCGATGACTTTCCGTGTCCTTCGCCTCATCATCATCATCATCATCATTAGGGCGCCAGAGCTCCTCCCTGATGCCCATTTTTTGCAAGTCTGCCCTTGCTTTCGGCCCATCTTTGGTCCTCTCTGGCATGTTGAGCAGGGTACCAAGCAGACTCTCGCACACGTTCTTCGTGATATGCATGACATCAAGGCTGTGAGGCACACGGAGGATCTTCCAGTACGGCAAGTCCCAGAAAACAGACCTCGTTTTCCATACCTTCAGCAGCGGCTCTGGCGCCTTTCGCTTCTTTCCCGGCGGTGGGCACTCTTTCCAATTTTTCAACAGCTCGTCTATTTCCTCGCCGCTCCTCGTACGTGGGGGTCTTCGGGGTTCGGTTTCACCATCGAACAGATCCTTGCGTTTTCTCCATGCGTCATCGTCGCGAAGCCACCTTCGATGTCCCATGAACACGGTTTTCGAAGACCCGGGATCTCTATCTAGCTGGCGATACGTTGTGTCATCCATGCACCTGACGCATGCACAAAATCCGTGGACCACCTGCCCCGTGACATATCCGTAACCGAGATAGTCGTGCACCGTCGTGAGCAGTGCGGCTCTCATAGGGAAATATTCTTTCGCTGCGGCGTCCCACGTATTGGCTGGCGTTTTCCACAGCGTGTCTAGCTCCTCTTTCAGCAGCCCCAGATACAGATTGATGTCGTTCCCTGGTTGTTTCGGCCCTTCAATTAGCATACTCATGTGAATGTACTTCCTCTTCATGCACATCCAGGGGGGAAGGTTGTACATCCACACAAACACAGGCCAGGTGCTATGTGTGCTTCTCTGGCTGCCAAACGGATTGACTCCATCGGTGCTCGCGCCCAGCACGATGTTCCTTGGATCGTCCCCAAATTCTGTGTCTTCGAAGTTCAACGCTTGCCACTGGCTCGCGTCCTTAGGGTGACTCAGCATCTTGTCTTTTTTATTTATCTCCGGATCATTTCCGTCATCTTCTCGCTTCTTCTCCTCCCTATCCGCGTGCCAACGCAGGAGCTTTGCTAGCTTAGGGTCCGCGAAATACCGCTGGAGACGAGGAGTGATCGGAAAGTACCACACCACTTTTCGAGGAGCTTTCTTCCTCTTCTTGTATCGACTGACGTCGCACACCGGACATATGGTAGACTCCGCGTGCTCGTCCCGATAAATGATGCAATCGTTCATGCACACATGGTATTTCACGTGCGGTAAATCCAGAGGACACACGATTTTCTTCGCCTCCTCGAAACTGGTCGGGCACTTGTTCCCCTTCGGAAGACGTTCGTGCTAGAATGACATGTTCTCGTCGAAGCATGCGTCGGTCATTTTGTGTTTTACCTTCATCTCCAGAGCCATGAGCGTTACTTTCAGGCGGGTATCCTCGGGCCTGCATCCTTCATACAATGGAGTAACCGCGTCTGTCTCCAGTTGATCCAGCTTGGCTTTCTCTCGGGCGGCAGCTCGTGCGTTACCCGTCTGCTTGCGAAGCAGCTCTTGAATATGAGGGTCATGCACCCAGCCCATCGATGGTCCATCGTCGTCTGCTCCGGCATCTTCATCTTCATGATCATGCCCTTCGTCTTGATCTTCCTCATCATCATGTCCGGCATCTTCTACATGATGACCGTGTCCTGCATCTACTTCGTGATCATGTCCTGGAGATTCTTCGTCTTCTCGCCCGCCCTCGCCGCTATTGTCTTGCTGCCCTTCCTTTTTTCTGCTTGCCCGGCCCCCATGGATGACTTCATAGTCATCTTCATCACCTTGCCACCGATAGCCATCCATGAAACCACGCAAGAGCAAGTGGTCCTGCACCTGCCCGGAATCCGGGTCTGCAATAAGGCTCTTCAGCTTGCATCTTCGACACGGACATCTTATCTCCGTCTCGTTCTTTTGAAGCATCTCGGCCTTCGCGGAGCTCAAAAACCTATTTACGATGCCTTCGGTCATCGTGCGGACCATGGTCGCCTGCGGGGTAGAGCAAAATGATATTTTAGAACAAAAAAAAAATTTGGCATGACTTTGCCTAAAAATAGGACCAAAAAGAATGCACATAGTGCCAAATTCTCGCCGAAACGGAAATGAATCAACATTCCGGCAAAATATTGGCAACTATCGCATTTCAAATACCGGTACCTGCAAACACAAACATATGCAACACCACAAACATACGTACATCTCTAGGCCATAAAAAGTGTGTACGTTGTTGGAGACGGAGAGAAAAGTAGATCTAGAACATAATAAGAAAGCTTTCCCCTTACTTACCTATCAAAAAAAAGGAAATTTAACCACTTAATTTGGGTGAATCAATGGTGCAAATGAGGTGAGGAGGAGGAGCAAGACGACCAGATTTGTTTTGGTGGAGGGGGGAAAGTGAGTGTGTGTGGTAGGTGTGGCTGCCTAAGTAGCTACTGCTCCCAGGTTACCAGTGGCGCACCCCTTCACTAGTGCGCCACTAGTAGCCAGGAATACTAGTGGCGCACCAGTGAAGGGGTGCGCCACTGCTATGGTTTTTTTTTGGACCACCATGCCCAGCCTTACCAGTGGCGCACCAGGGCAAGGTGCGCCACTACTATCAAAAATAGTAGTGGCGCACCTTGTTCTGGTGCGCCACTGGTAAGCCTGGGCATGGCTGGTTACTGTTCAAAAACATAGTAGTGGCGCACCCCACACCTGGTGCGCCACTAGTAATGTCACTATTAGTGGAGCACCTGTTTGTGGTGCGCCACTGCTATATAGTAGTGGCGCACCACATCTCTGGTGCGCCACTAATAGTGATATTACCTATAGCCTTTTTTCTTCTGGATAAAAAATCATCTTCCAACATATTACGTAGCATTGTCTTAATAATCTTCAAAGTAGAAAATACATGCTTGGCACTTGTCGTTGAAAATGTAAAATCAATGGTATTTCTTTTAACCATTATGTCTCTAAACAACTATTTTTAATTAGAACTCCAACTAGTTAAGATGAAACATGAAAGATCTACACTGAAAAGGTGAAATCAAAAGAGTTACTTTAGTATAGCAGGATTAAATTCCCAGTGGGGAGAGTGAGGCTAGACTGCTCTTGCTGCTCAGAGCCTCACTTGTACATGACACCGGCTGTGGCCTGATGCCTAAGCACGGCCGTGACTAGACGAGCCCTGGAGCTCGAACCACAACCCTCTGGCATCTGGCCCCAACGCCGGCAAGCTCCAGTGGCCTGTGTCATGGCTCCCTGACCCCATGCTCACGCGTCACCGGTCATAAAGTCCGCGCTAGACAAAAGAGTAGAAGATGTGCTACAGTATTGGGTCGCTGCTTGTTTGTCTCCTAGGCAGAGCGTGAGAAGGATGTGATAACTGTGCCTTATGGGTTGTAGTGTGCAGTACTACTACCTGGTACTAATATTCTTTTTCCTTTTTACCGGGGGGCGACTGCCCAGGTTCGCTCCTGCGAAGCTCTGCTGGTGCATGCTAGTACTCTGGATACTATGTCAACTAGATTGTTGATTGTTTGTGTGGGCAAAGCAACCAAAGTTGTTGATAGGTATTCTTTATCCTCTCTTTTCAGGGAAATTGCGATGGTTACTGGAACAATCTTCCTTCTAATGATCCCATTTTATTAACTTAAAACATATTTCCTGACTGAATGTTTTTGTGATTTAAAGGTACCGAGGAATGTTTAAAGGCTACATTGGTGTTTCTAGCTTGGAGAAGCAACATCAACTTGGGATGTAGATTCACCAGTATATGTACATGCATATCATAGGGGGAGAGCTCTTGCACGGATGTAAGACCATTTTGCTTCTGTCCGTCATAGATTTTAGAGTGATGATTTGCTTAAATTCATTTCCATTCATAAAATCAACATCCAATGAAATGAGCAAATTATTTTACCTCTATTATTGTAATTCGGAGCTATGACAGCCATATCAATAGATTTAGTATATATTTTGATTGATTAGTTCCTTTTCTGCTATTTTCTGCGGCTCAAATTCAGCTAAAGCTTTGCAGAACTAGGAGAACACTAATCCATAGAGCTATTCTTTCCTTTGCTTCGTTTTTCCTATAGAACAGAGTAAGCATGGTGTGAGTAGTGTGTACACAACACATCGCTTAAATGGCCATGTACGTAATGTAATCTATTTGAGACACGGCTAACAAGTTGATTTAGATGAGCATGCACATGTATGTTTTCACAAGTCACAACCGTTCCCTTGTCTTGCAGATCCTTGAAACGAGCCAAGAACCACTAAATTTGTATGCTTAGCAACATGCAGATCATGTATGTTTTCTGAAATTAACTTCGGATTTTACAAACTTTTTATGTTCTGCAATTCTGATGTTCAAATGCCTGCTTTTGTGATGTGCAAAGCTTTATGTGTGGTGATATGTATGGTTCTGTTGCTTCTGTGCGAAGCATGATCATATTATTGCCTGGGCTATGTGTGCTGTGGGGAGGGATTACATTCTCTTGTCATGTCCATATTGTGCACATTATAATTATGCTTCCAAAACTCTACCAGAATACTCGAGCCTTGTAACTATGTGCTAAACAGCTTGTCATCATAATTTCAGGACCATAATGTCACGTTGAATGCTTCTCCCCAAGATTTGATTCTGGAGCCTGACGCTGGTGTTGTAGGGATGTTTGGATTTTTCTTGATAATGCATCTGGAACTACCTCACCTTATCACTCCTCGGAAGCCAACCTCTTATAGTTAATGATGTCGGGTGCATGTATAGATATCATGTTGTAACAAGTTTTTTTATACTCGGCGGGACCAACAATGCTTGTACATGTTGGTCGTGGTATTCTACATGCAATGACTAACTTGTCATAGCTTATTTTTTGAATTTGGCCTTAGTTGACTACAGATCTGATGTATGTTTTCATTGATTATGAATCTGATGTGGCGTATGATGAAATTTGGATTTGATTTACAATTTTAAAATATTGTTTTGATTTAATTATTTGAATTATGGTTGATATGAATTTATATTCAAATTGCATATTTATACAGGGAAGATATGAATATGATGTATCCCTAGGGTATTATTCAAACATCTCGTAGGGAAAGTACTCTAGGGAAAGTTGTGGGGTGGCACAATTTAGATGGACCCTACAATCTTTACCTAGGGTTTGTGCCCCTAGGTAAAGATGGTTTCCCTAGGGCTTCCCTCATGCACTCTAGGGAAAGAGCTCTTTCCCGACTATACTACACCTAGGGTTCTTTACCTAGGGCAAGCTCTAGGTAAAGTCTTTCCCTATGGTTTTTTGCATTTCACCTAGGGTATATGGCCCTAGGTAAAACATGGATTTCTAGTAGTGTCTTGCACCTATAAAAGAGAGGTCGCTCCTCTCAAAGAGGTGCACCAGAACTACTTCTTCCTCTCGCCACCGGTTCCATCTCTGAGTTGCTGTTGTCTTCCTAGCTCATCCGGCTTGCGGCGTGCACCACAGTTCGGGACAGTAGGCCTCCGAAACCGCACCACTTTGAGTCCTGTACGAGAGAAGGGTGATAAGGTTTTTGGGAGCGCTCCGTGCGACTACTGACTTCTTCGTCACGGACTCCCCGGACTCCGATGACTACTTCTCCGACGACGACTTCTTCCCTGACGTCAACAACCTCTTCGACGACATGGCTGGCGAGGACACTGCACCAAAGACCGGGGCTTCTGCTCCTGCTGCGTATGTTCTCATACTTTCTCTGTTTGAGGTTCTGCTTCAGTTTCTAGCACTAGTGTCTGCTTTAGATAAGTTTGGTTCTAGTTCATATATGCAGATACTATTTACTTTTTCTCTATTCGATCGCATGACTTGTTTTATCCCTTCTATAATAGTCATATTTTATTTTGTATTTCTGTTAGTAAAATCACTTTATAAATTGCTCATATTTCCAACAGCCCTTTCGGCTCTCTTTTCTATTACTCAATGCAAACTATATATACACACACACGGCCAGCACCAGTGCCAGCTAAACTCACGCCACTACTTTCCCACTACCTACCTAGCTAGCATGCACACACGCACACCACTCCTGCCATGCATGCACACACCACGGCCAGCCACACACATTGGCTTGATCCGGTTATTCCTCCGCTAGCTAAGGGCATATACAATGGTTCTATTTTAAGAGTGCCACGTAGGATAAATGATGAGGTGGATGAGAGAGAAATCATAAGAGAAGGCTTGTCGTCTCTTATCTCTACTACTATTAAACAAGCGAACATTTTCTTATCTAAACGCACCCCACAAACTCTACACATAACAGTCTGGATCAATGAGAGCCATACGATCAGACCCACGCAATTAGATCTAACCATCGACATAACAGCCAACCCTCGCCACAAGTGCATCTAGCAATTAAAATGGCAGACGAAAACTCTGCCATACAGCGTACGCACGAGCGGACGTAAGGTTCTGGGCAACCACGTAATCCCATCCCTAAATTAGCGCTAACCTCAATCTCATCCCAAATTTAGAGCTGACTTCTTTGGCCGCACAAATCTCCTCTTGGACGCGCGTGAGACGGCCACCAGCGAAGGAGATTGCACGCGATCCCGCGGCGCGGCGGCGCCTGCTCCCCTCGCCTCTCCGGCCGCACCTGTCTTCTCCTGAGGATAAAGTGGTCGCACACGGGGTGGCCGCCGGCAAATGTGGCCGCGCGCGATCCCCTGGTGCGCCGGCGCCTGCATCGCCCCCTCCCTCTCTCCCTCTTCGGCAGCACCGGTCTTCTACCTGAGCACGAAGGGAGCGCACGCGGGGTGGCCGCCGACAAACGAGGCCACGCGCGATCCCCCGATGCGGCAGCGCCCACATCCCTCGCCTCTTCGGTCACACCCGTCTCCTTCCTAAACACGACGTGAGTGCACGCAGGGCGGCCCCCGGCGATCTTCACCGGTCACCTCCATCGCCACCGCGAGTCACCTCCTCCGCCACTGCCAGGAATCCCATCACCGGCAAGGTAAAGACACCCGTTCCTCCCACCTTGCTTGCTGCGTATGTGTGATGTGTTGGTGCTTGAAGTTGCGTGCTTGCCACCTTGTCGCTGTGTGCTTGTTGCTGATGGTCTGCTGCTGTTGCTGCTTTGTTGTATATGATTTTTGAGTCTGACTATTAGACTATGAACCATCCTCTTAAGGGAAGGGATTATGATGCTGCTGAACTGGGGGTCCTCTACCGCGAAGGAAGTTTGGTGTTGGCGCTGATGTTCCCCTTAGTGGCTGGGCATTTCAAGCCCCTTACATTGTTTCAATTTTGGTGAGCAGCGATTTACCTGTGCATAAGTTTAAGTGGAATAATTTTTTCTTTTCAAAAACTCTTTTTTTGCTGCATTAATTTCTTTTATTTATCTGCCGAGCAAGTGATGGTGCACGAGGACGAGCTTCCTGGAGATCTTTGTAATCTTCTCGATGCTGCAAACTTGAGGTGTTCTCAAATCTTAGTGACCTATTTTTTTTACTATTGACTCTTGAATGTTCACTTTTTTCTGATTTTTTTCTCTATTCTAATGTTCTTTACTTCTGATTTCAATTTTCAAGGATTTATTAGTTAAAAGAAGTTCAAGGATTGTTGAAGAACGTGGAGCCTTGGGTAGCTGAAGTAGATCCTTCCTTAAGCGCCAGATGCCTTCTGGTTCATACGAAAATCATGAAGCAAAATATTGTTGCTTGTTCAGTTTTTTTTCTCGATAAAGCAAAATGGTCTGCATTTTCACAGTACAAGAATATAAAATAGGGATGTTTAAAACAATGGCAGTCAAATGTTCAAGTCATGAAGACTGCAGCAATGCGATGGCCATGCTCACTCTGTTGTTGCGGCAGAGCATTGATCTAATACTCATATGTGTATTTCCTCTTAAGTCTAATAAGTGGCTGGCCATCACGAAGTCATGTTTAACTATCAATATGTGAACACAACATGTGATTATGTGGAGTTTGTGTGGAAAAATGATAAGTTAAGAAGCTAGCTGGGTGATTGTCCGGTGATGTTTTTTTATAATAAGAATTGTCCACTGACGTTGGCCTGAATCTTTTACTGAGAGATCACTAATGTATTATGGAGATAACCGGACCACTTCAACTATTATAACATTTTATGCAGTGAATATCACTGAGCACCATGTTTTGACTGATATGGACAATCTCTTGCATCATCTTGAGGCGCCTGGCCATATATGGACTTAGCCTAGAAGCGGGGCCTAGAGGCTTCCATAATTCTAGAGAGGTAATTACTTTCTCAACTATATTTCTTTTAGTTGGGAGTTGCACGTGTGCTTGTATCCACTATTTTTTTTTTCAAGGATTGCAATGCTTGGGCGCCTAGAAAAATTAGATTTTTGCCCAAAGTTGCCTACAGGCTAGGTAGTCGTACATGGCCTGGTCTCTTAGCATAATCTGGAAGTATCAAATGCAGTACTCAATATTTGTAGTCATTTGAAAAATATGCCAATGTCTTGTTTGTCACATCCATTTTATTAATCTAGATGAAACCGAGAGCATACACTCACATTTTGATTGAACCCACATTGGTAACCTGGCATAAGTAGATATCAGCTGTACTTAATGGTTATAAACATGGCTTTTTACCAATATCTGGATTAACGAATGGATATATTCCGCCAGAGCGAAATATCTGAATACAATCTACAACTATTAGTGTTTCTTACACAATGGAATTTATCTAGGATGGAATATATATAGAATGAAGAGCTAAAAAGTGAAAAAGTGAAAATCCTAAATCAATGGTAGATAGAATTGCTGCTAATTAAAATAACCAAGTGCTACTTCTTTTCTTATAGTATTGGAAGTTTTGTTAGTGCCCATGCATATGCATACCCAGATGTGATATTTTCCAATTGAAAGATAGCAATGTGTAAAGTTAAATGGTTGCCATACAGTTAACTTCGGTGTTTGTCTAATGGTTATTTTAACTTAAATAACCTGGTAATTGATGCACATATGTTTTCACCCTTTATCCTGAAAAGTCGTTGCATGCTCGTGTTGTGTGTTTACATCTAAGGACATGTAGCCGGTGTTCATTCAGGTTATTGTCAACGGAAGCAGCTCATAGACAGGGATTTGGAGGAATTAACTTACAAATAGGGATACATCAGTCAATGTTTCTCTACATACTTTATTTCCTTTTATTTGCGTGGATGCGAGGGCTGGCACCTTGTGCGCTACACCATGGCGAGAAGTAGCACCAGTAGGTTGGCTCAGTCCCAATGGTAATTTTCTTTGTTGTTTTGTATTATTCAACCACATATGTCTGTCTCTTCCTGATGACCTAACTATGCTCATCCTGTTGGTAGGACATTCTCATAGGAGATTTTGGCAGTAGTACTTGGTGTGTGTGTGCGCTCATGAGGTGTATATGTACTCATGATGTAACATTAGATTTTTGTGATGTTCTAATTTTGTTACCCTCGCAATACCAACTATGTATATTGTACTCCGATACTGCTAGCGAAGTGGCTTTTCTTTTAACTGTTTCTCCTTGGAAGTACTATTTATCTATAACATTGTGTGATGATCATTGAATAACTTAAATACCTTTTCAGTAATGACTCTCGATAAAGACAGAGCATAGAACATAATCTTGATGAAGGCATCTCAATGGAGATGGGACAGTGTTGCACAAGTGGATTTATTGGGTTGGGGGAATAGAAAAAAAATCTTGCTTGGTTCTTGTATTCGCTTTCTAATGTATTTTTGTGTATTATCGACATGGAATAGATGATACCTCTCAGTTCAGTTTGAACTTCTATACATTCCATAACATGGTTGGATATTGCTATCTTATACATTATGTTTCATTTTTTCCACAATTATGCACCCTTAATTTGTGCTTGTATTGCTTTTAAAACTTATTTATTCATTTATGTCAAATATATTCCTACTCATAGTCTGTTCTATGAGAAATTATTTATTTTTTAATAGCTTTCCATGGGTAATGAACTGTGCATGGTGACTTTGTTAATCTTCAAGCATTATTACATATTAGTGATCTTGGATGCATGTTTTTCATGTTTTACCTATGTGTACATGATTGGGAGTAGGTGTTTCTCAGAAAATAAAATTGATGTCTCATCATTTGGTTTGCTCATTATATTATTTTTGTGTTAGTGAAGACGTGCATTGCACGTGCAAGCTTACTAGTTTAAGAAAAGCTAAGAGATGATCTCTTAGCACCATGTTTTTAGGAATAACTAGTTATTTAAGATAAGGCTAAGAGATGATCCATTGTAGACATCTTTTTTTGTCATATCTAATTTACATGCAAAACTTAAGATAAAACTATTTTATCAACCATTGTACATGCCCTAACAGCACGTACGTGCTTGAGTCCAACCTAAGTATCTGCAGATAACTAACTGGAAGCTCACGCGGCGTTGCAACAACTAAGTATCTGCAGATAAGACTCCACGGAGCACCCATACATGCTGCTAAAAAACTTAAAAGAAGAATGCTCAAAAAAAACTTAAAAGAAGAAATAATAAGATTAACCTAACATAAACTACTCCCTGAGAAGTCAGTTCATTGTGCATGACACATTGACACGACAACAGCCCTACTGGAATAGTGAGCAGCCAAATACAACAAGCACCGCTTTGACAGGTAGTGACCCGTCTTTCACTCCTATGCTGCAGGGGACAGGCCCGTCTTTCACTCCTCTGCAGTAGTAGTAGGTAGTAGCTATGTGCATCGCCATTAGTCCAACTCCAGCGCACGACCCATTTTGCCCGTATTCTATCCGTTTGGATAGACAATGGAGTCGTGTCTGACCTGCCCTGTGATGCGGTGACCGTGTGCCTAACGCACATACGATCCTTTAGCCTCATCCTGTCCGCCTCTTATTTGATATACCAACTTTCAAAAATACCATGCTCTAGTTCAGGCCAGCGGCCCTAATTCACGGCAGCAATAGAGCCGGCGGCCGGCCAGCAACACAGCCTGCCTCCAAAATAAGTATGTTTCTCGCCATCACACAGCTAGCGGCCGGCACTCATACTAGCCTCCAAAAAAAATACGGACACAATCGATCAGACGACCTAGTTCAGGCCGTCGGCGTCGAACATCTCCTTCTGCTGGCCTCGTACCAGCTCCTCGTCTTCCTGCTCATCTTGGTCAAGTCGACGCTCATGATCGCAAGGGCCACCTCCTTTGCTTTGGTTGCGACATTTGTGGTCTCGATGTCGAGTTGCCTCTGCCTGGCCGTGACATTGGCGGCCTCGATGTTGAGCTGCCTTTGCCGGGATGCCTCCTCTATGTCGATCTTCCTCTTCTTGTCCGCCTCCTCCATCTCAAGCCTTTTCCTTTGAAGCTCTAGGTATTGCTTCATTTGCTCGCCCTTGCTTTGTCGTTTCTTCTCGTCCCTCACATCCTTTTGAGACATCATGTCATGCAAAGTCTCATGCAAGGTCATGGATGGCGCATCACATATGTCGTCTACCTTGGAGTTGGTCTTGGCCGTCGACCTCTTCAACGCCTCACCATCTCCACCTCCGGCCAACGCGACCGTCTTCTTGCCTCTCTTCCTTTGAAGTTCATGGTATTGATCCTTGAACTTAGGGCAGTTGTTGATGATCGTCCAACAATGCGTAAGAGTGAATGGCTTGTCATTGTGTCAGGCCTTGAATGCTTCCAAATATTGAAATGCCTACACCGCATGATCAACAACAATTGAACATGCAAACATATACAAGGCCGAAGTGTCATGGCCGTAGCAACGAAAGAAATAGGATGAGGAGAGCATACCATGTCTGTCGTGGAATTGTCACGGCAGATGTCCGGTTTAACGGACTTAGTGGTGAGGCCGCGCATCTATGTAGTAGCTTGAGAGGGGTTGAGCGGAATCGACAGACGCAATGCAAGACACGGATTTAGACAGCTTCGGGCCCCGGGAAACATCATCCGGTAATAACCCTACGTGCTGTTTGAGGCTAGATCTCATTATGATCCTCGTGGTGTTGCCGGTAAACCGGCTCTTGTGTCTAGCCCTAGAAACTTGTGAGAACTTCCCTGCTTGTAGTTTGTCTAAACTTCTCTAAAACCTGTCCCTCTTTGGGGAGCCCTGCCCCTCCTTATATATGTTGAAGGGGCGGGTTACATGACTAGTCCTAGTAGGACTAGGATTGATCTATTACAAGGAGTCCTAGTCTTGCTTCCTTTGTAGGAGAATATTCCTTGCGCTTTATTCATAAACCGGCCCACCATACATGAACCGGCCTTCTAGGCCTTGGGTCTTGTCATCCGTGATCCGCCAACCGGGTTACCAGTGAGTGGTATTATTTAGGCAGGTTGCTTGTAAACCGTCTGGTTAGGACGGATCTCTAGTGAAACATCAAGTGTAAACCGTCTCTCAAGTAAACCACCAAGTCCGGCCGGGTCATATTTCCGGCCGGTTCATACCGCGGGGTATATCCCCGACAATGTCCCCAGTGCCGAGACCACTCACGGACCGTGCTTCAACGCTCTCAAGTGCGGCACAATACTTGTTGCACTCTTGTTGGATGAACAACCACCTCTCTTGAATCGAGGTGATGCCACGGTCACCGGGTTGACGGCCGCTGCGGATAAACCCGTCGGACGGCAAATGCCAAGTATGAGGAGGGCGTGCGCTTTGTTGACGATGACCTCCTTCTCCTCGACCTCGGCCTTGCGTCGCGCGGCCTCCATCGCATCGCGCTCGGCGGCGAACTTGGCCGCGGCGGTCTTGCCCTTGACGGCCGCCCTCCGGTTCCTCCTCTTCACTGATTCCGCGTCCAACTTGGCGAGCTCCTCCGGCGTGCATTCCGACCGCGGCTTCCTTGCACCCTTGGCCGCCTTCTTCTTCACCTTTCTGGGTGGGTCGACGGCCAGGCCGCCGGAATTCAGCTGGACGACGGCCTTGGA
>LR738710.1:938504709-938576235 GCA_902687465.1 Secale cereale
CCCCCCCAAAAAAAATCATTTTTTTAAATTTTATTTATTTTATTTTACGGTTCATCCCGGCTCACCCGAGCTAAGAGCAACTCTAGCGGACCTCGCATCCCGTCGGCTCGCAAAATGCGTTTCGCGCAAAACCATTTTTGCGTGCCGGCGCGGGACAGCCACGAATACAGAACGCTCAAACGGACCCGTAAAAAGCATATTCCTGGAATATGCTTTTTTACGGGTCGGCTTTGCGGAGTCTGCTCTTTGCGCCGCTGCATCCCGCATCTGATCGGCCCGCAAATATCAAATCCAACATAATACAACAATCGAAAGCAAAACGAAATTATTCAAATCAAACATAATACAATAATCGTCCACATTACAAATAATTATTGAAATCATCGTTGCAAACTCAAATAATGCAATACAAAATTTGTCATGAATACAAATACAAATGAATACAAAAATGAGTCACTGTCCAGCCCTTTGCCAATGGTGCTCAATGAGATCCTCCTGAAGTTGAAAGTGGGTGTTTGCATTTTCAATCTCCTTGTATGTTTGAAGAAAAACTCTAATGCAGTTAGGGTCTCTACCTGGTTTGACAAGACTACCCAATATGTCTTTTCGGCAGCCTCTTGTACCCTTGCAAATTCACATTGCTTTTTAGTTTTGGTTCTTTGATGCTTTTAACAAATGTGCACCAAGGAGGGTATATACCATCTGCAAGATAGTACCCCTTTATGTATTCATGCCTATTGATAGTAAAGTTGCAAGCAGAAACATCACCACTAACAAACCTAGCAAACAAATGAGACCGTTGAAACACATTGATATCATCGAAAGGAGCCCTCCCGCCGATAACGGCCGGGATCCACCGCGCACCCATGGCTCTAAGGCCACAGGAGACGTGGGAGATCGTCGCCGCCGACGACGAGAGGTAGAAACCCTTTCCGCCTTTTTTTGAAGGAGAGGCAAGAGGAGAACTAATCTAATCTTTCCTTTCCTCTCCTAGAGCGCAACAACTAGACTCTAAGGTGACACTGACTTCTAAAAAAAAATGAATAGCAGTACCAATCCGTTACAATGCGCCAAAGCATGGCAGTTCCCTGCAATTAACTCGTTAGCACGTGGCGGAAGTGCTCGAACATACACAGTGATTTTTGGCTGCACTGTTTTCTTCGTGTGCAAGAAGGTTGAGAATAACGTGTGCAGGACACGCGGACAATCTTTTCTTTCCTGCAAGTCTGAACTGCCCACTGTGGCCTCGACTGCCGGATTCGACCACGATACTGTTCGCTCCGTGTTCCTGCCAGCAATACTGCAGCGGGGCAAGCTGGGTCTGTCAACGGAGAAGACACGTCTATCAGCTGCTGTCTGATGTGTCATTCAGAAATAAATTGCAGAGGGAGACTCAGCGGACCAAAAGTCACCGCATGACGCGAGTACGGTCTTTTTCGTGCTTCAACTCAGTGCACACGAGCAGCCAGCTCTTTATTTTATGGGCATATCAGGTATGGTGTCATCATCTTGGTACTGCCCCGCCCATACGCCTAAGAAATCAATATTGTATTGGTTTTTTCATCAAGAAAGATTTGATGGTAAAAATAGAGCATGCTACTGTGTTAAATATTGACTACTCCCTCCGTTTCAAATTACTCATCATGGTTTTAATTCAAATTCAAACTAAAACCACGACGGGTAATTTAGAACGGAGGATGTACTAATTAATTGATTAGTAACCTATCTTGACAATCTCACATAAAATTTCCAATGTTTGAAGTGTTGAGTATGTATTTAGTATTGCACGTGTATTGGAGTTGTGGCCCACCTTTTAGTCTTGTATATTTGAGATAGAGGCCTTCCCTTGTATTATATATACTTGCACCAGCACCCATCAATACGACGTCTATTATATTGCAAACTTTTCCGTCTACATGGTATCATCTCGAAGGTCCTGACCTAGGGCAAGCCGCCGCCACGCCGCGCCTCCTCACGCTCCCCGCCGCCGCCGCCGTGCCGCGCCTTCTCACGCGCGTTGCCGCCGCCGCCGCGGCGCCGCACCTCCCCGCGCACGTTGCGGCCGCCGCCGCTCCCCACCGTCGCCGCCGCCGTCGCCCAGCGCCTCCTCGCGCGCGCCGCCTCCGCCGCCGCCCCGTGCCGCCGCACCGCTTCCGCTCCCACCCGTTGCGCTGACTTGCTGCCGCCGCCGCGCGCCATTTATAGCGCCGCAACCCTAACGTGACGCGTCGCCGCCGCCGCCCCCTTCCTCTTCCCGCCGTTTTTGACGTCTTCCATGGACTCTCCGGGCCACTCACTAGTGCAGAACCGGACAATAGCATCGGTTCGTAAGGCCCTTTAGTGCCGGTTCCTTAACTAACCGGCACTAAAGTGTCGGCACTAAAGGCCCCCCCCTTTAGTACCGGTTCAGCACGAATTGGTGCTAAAGGGCAACCATGTGGCACGAGCCAGCTCCGGGGGTCGGGAGCCCTTTAGTACCGGTTGGTAAAACCAACCGGTACTACAAGGTTTGGGCATTTTTTGGTTTTATGATTTCTTTTTCATTTAATTTTATGTTTCTCATTTAATTTTTTTTCGTTTGCTGGTATTTTACGATACTACACATTGTACACGTTATTGTACTTTCCGTCCATGTCGTATATGTGCTTTGCCAACGAAGTAGTATATCATAAATAACAAAGTAGTACTGCCTGGTGTATATACTATTTCTGTACGGCCTAGTGTGATACAGATTTGAAGTGTACAATATTTTGAGACAATTGAGTCTGAGTATATACTGCCTGGTGCAAAGATTTTGTATTCAACAAAAGGTATATACTCAAAAAATATCTAGATTAGATCAAGAGTATATACCATATAGCTCGGATTGGGAGTATATAACCCTTAATATACTGACGGAGTTTAGAATAATACTCTAGATGAAATCAGTAGTATTCAAATCCACACTCCTTCCATGCAACATGTAGTGTAATTCAAATTTGTTCCATGGGACGAGTATCCCAGCGGGACAGCAGGTCCAATTCAAATTCAAACTCCTCCCATGTAATATGCATATTTCAAATTTGCTCCATGGAACAAGTTTGAATGTATAATTTCCGGACAGCCATGCCCAATTCATTATACCACATGAAAGCAATTTGTGGAGACACTTAATTCAATCTTGCATGCTTAGTTAGCCGTTTCACATCTAGGAATTGAATCAACCTGATTAATACGTGTCACTGACCCCCAATGCATGCGGCAACTACAAGAGCAGATTGGCCATGCATGTAGGCCTAGGCGGAATTTTAAGGAACGGATACTTTATTATCACATCAAGCAAGCAGCATGTCGGTCTCTACAGTAATTAACAGAGGGAATTTGATATGATTAAGGAGGAAATTTAGGTGGCCTTTGGTCTTGTGGATTTTGCTCTCTGGCCTTTTAATTTACTTTTTGCAAAAATGTTGTGTAGAGTAGAACCATGGTCTACCTGAACCTACGCTCGATACCGCTCATTTCCTGACACCATTTATGTGGATGTCACCATGGTTCTGAAATTCTCACTCCTTCCATGCAACATGATAATTCAAATTTGTTCCATGGAACAGGATTGAATTTTATAATTCAAAGATGTATAATTTCTTGCACAGCCACGTCCAATTCATTATACCACATGAAAGCAATTTGTGGAGGCACTTAATTCAATCTTTCATGCTTAGTTAGCCATTTCACATCTAGGAACTGAATCAAACCTGTTTAATGCATGTGGTAACGGCAAGAGCATATTGCGCATGCAGGCGGAATTGCAGGGGACAAAGGATTTATTAGGCTGGCCGTAATGGAAGTATCATAGGTAGTATCATGTATGCCAACTAAGTCATTTTGATGAGGTGACATAGAATTAAATGAAGAAAGAGAGGCTTGAGTATCATATCATGATATCGTATCATATTAATGATATAATTTTGCTTTGTTGGATGAGAGAGAAGAGAAGCGAGCTACAATCTTATAGCATGCTATAGCACGAGCTCCAACACCATTTGTGAGAGAAACTTGTGAGTTATATATTAATGATATATCCCCTTCGTCCCAAAATAAGTGTCTCAATCTTAGTACAACTTTGTACTAAGTTGAGACACTTATTTTGAGACGGAGAAAGTAGTATACTAATATGGCAAACTATTGTATAAGTAGGCTATAAAATCGGCTATAAGTGACATGTCAAATTCATATAACCACTGTTGGCTATGCTATTAACCATGCTCTAATTAGGCAGGCTTTTGTCAAAGAGACTAAGAGGGCGTTTGTTTCCAGGGACTTATTGGTCTAGGGACTTAAATAAGTCCCTAAAAGTCCCATCTAAACCAAATATGAGGGACTTATAGGGACTTAAAGTGGGAATTTGGGACTTATCAAATAAGACTCTCAAGGAGGGACTTATAGGGACTTATAGTTGTAATATGGTCTACTAGTCCATGTTAAGTCCCAGGAACCAAACAGGTAGGGATTTTTTAGGGACTTATGACTTATAAGTTGGGACTAAAATAAGTCCTAAGACTTATGAACCAAACAGGGCCTAAGCTGGCAGGAGGAACTGTATTGGGCCGTGACTCGAAGCATGCAATGGTCCCAGGTTGCTGTTCAAAATCTGTACCTTTTTGACAGCATGTTTCTCGGTCAGGATGCTCTCTCTCCATTCTTTCACATGCATGCGCGGTCTCTCTTTCGTCTCACACTCTCTCTCTCTCTCAGGCTTTCTCTTAGCTCTCTGTCCTGACAGACTCTCCTCTCATCTGCATGCACACTTGCAGGTTCTCTCTCACTATATTAGGGCATATATAATGGTTGATAAGATAGTCTTATATTAGAAAAGGTGTACTCTCTCTCCAACCACTGCATGCTATTGCCATGCACTTCGCATAGTATTCCCTCCGTTTTTAAATATATGTCTTCTTAGACATTTCAAATCAATATCTATATCTATACCTAATAATAAAGGATGAAAGTTTTCACAGTTCTTCATAAGTCATGCATTTATATCCATTGATTTTATGTTAACCATAAAGATTGACGATTGAGATTTAAAAGTAGATCTACACAACGTTACGTAAAATAAAAACATGTACGGAACCTACAGTTTCATCATTGACACGTCTATGGAGAATCCCTTCTCTTTTTAGAGTCCAGCCTGCACACAAACACATTAATTTCCATTTTGCTTTTTCACTTTTTCATCCTATTGTGAACTTTCGTAAGTGCACTACGCGTGTATTCGAATTATTAAACAAAGGAAAAACAAGAATGAATAAAATAAAGAGCTCGACCGAGCAATCAATCCTTGGTCTCCTGTGTGGTATCTCATGCTGCAACCCATTACACTATGCTCATGGTTGTGCTCATAAACGGCGCCTGGTCCCTTTTGACCTGAACATACATGTGTGTGTAAACAAAGTAATAAAAATAATGGTGTTGGGATCCGACCCCTGACCTCCTAAGTCTCCCGTTGCAACACACGGGGAAATGTGCTAGTGAACTATAACATACAGATGTATGTAGACATATTTTAAAGTGTAGATTCACTTATTTTGCTTTTATATAGTCACTTGTTGAAATCTTTAGAAAGACTTATATTTGAGAACCAGGGAGTACATGCACAGTAGTTCATGCTGCCGAGTGGGGAACCGTGGGGTAGTAAACTTCTTTTCCGATAAGAGAGAACCTGTGAGAGAGAACTTGTGAGAGCAGACACTCTGCATGCATGTGATGTGCATGGCAGGCAAAAGGTTCACGTGAGAGCTCTCTAAAAGGTGTGCCTGAGGTCCCATGATAGATTAATTTGGAGTGTACAGCCCACGCACAATAAAAGTTCTGCAAGCTGTCAGACACGGTGCAGATGTCGAGGAGCTCATTTCTGTATAGACAGTGCTGATTAGAGGGTACCTAGAGACCCGGGTGTTAAAAAACCACTCAGAATTCATAGTACTGGTTAGGATTCATACTGTGGATAAATGACCATATTACTTTTGGCCATGCTGGTGATCTCAACAAGGGATATGTAAAATGTCATTCTTATGTCACCTTAAACCCAACAAGCTTGGAGGGAAGTTTTGCATGGTTGCAATGAATTCTTGCTTCTCCTTGAGAGAACAAATTAGTTAGGAATGGCCTCATTCTGTACACAGTTCGTTTACTCATAATAATAAGTTAAATCATAACTTTTATGTTTCTAATTTGGTTCCCCTTGCAGCTTTCTTCAAGGTTCTGAAGTCACACCTCCACAACAAGACATGCGCGAACCAAACCTGTGGTTGGATGGTTAGAGAGGCAGGGTATCTCCGGCCCATCAGGGTTCAAGTCCCGGTGCTCGCATTATTCCTGTATTTATTTTAGGATTCCCGACGATGGGGTTTCAGTTGGAGGAGACGTTCCCGTCGACGACGAGGCGCCTATGGCGACTTCGAAAATCTCAAAATAATAAGTCGGCTCAGTCTGTCGAAGGTGCTCATAGGGGTAGGGTGTGCGTGTGTGCATTTATAGAGGTGAGTGTATGCGCGTATGTATGAGCGCCCGCGTCTGTACTGTGTTCATAACAACATGACATGTCATGTATAGAGCAGAGGTCACTATTTACCTCATTAACTGTACATAAAATGGTACGTTACCCCTCGCACACTTTTCATTGTCATACTATGGCAATCATTTGATCAATCTTCTTATGTTATTTTCAAAAAATAGACGTATATTTTCGAGCAGTACCTTTGCTTTTTACACAGACAAAACATCCAATACTCAATGCTTCTTTATTTTTTCTAGTTTTCGGCATCTGGCAATTTCCTCCAGGAAGTTTTGAACTGGATGCGATTGGAATGACATTTCCTTCTTTGTTTGCTCTAATCTTGCAATTTTAAGGCAATCCGCATAAGCGTTGGCTCGAATCTTTGTGACTGAAAGTTTGAAATTTCACTGGTTGATGAGTCCTGCAATATGCCTGGTTCTTTGATCGATTGTACGGAGATGGCATAGAAACTGGCCGAGTTTCATTTTCTGGATCATTCTTCTACCAGATCAAGAACACACAATGTACCCTGATATGCTTTTAACTAAGGTAAATTACAATTGACAAGGTGATTGAAACAATGTTACAAGGTTGAACTAGGAATATCTCCTTTCGTACTCGTCAATAATGAAATTTTCCCCCACTTTCCGGTAAATTGTGCCATTGAGTGGCTTCTTTCATCCTTGCTGATTATTATTAATCTGTCCTAGATGACACGAAGATGTGCAATTGGGGAGGGAAGAACATGAGACGATGAAGAGAGGTATAGGAGGCGGGTCATGAAGAAAAATAGAACGTAGTTAGGAACCCTGAGAAAAATTCGACACTTTTTACATCCATGGATCAGATTTGATTTTGTTGGATGGCTATGGTAGAATAGTATTCTTTGAATGTATGGTCATTTGTCGTGAATATGGACACTCCTACATCTTTCACGATATCACAACTGAATCAGCGAATTTCTAACATGGACAGCATACAAGAATTACTTTCGCCCCCAGAAAACCATTGGATAGTTTCGTTGTAAAGTTCTGTGGCCATATTACCGAAATAATAATCCCAAATGAACTAGCAAAGCGCGGAGTGCCGCCGCGCACTTTCCGCCAGTTCTTAATAGGATTCTATGAAACAAAGAAAATATACCCCTTCCATAAATCAAATAGCATAAGAGCTGGTAAACATATCTGCGAAGCACTATTATGAAAAGTTGACAGCAAATTGATGCTAAACATGGTCGAGAATGCGATGATGAACCAGAGCATTCATATAAGAGAATATGGATGGGAATTAATTACCTTGGAGAAGCTCTTCCTTCAGATGCTGCTTACTCTTCTGAAGCTATATGATGGGAGGAGAGACCCGTCGGCGTACCAGCTCATGGTCCGTACGCATGCCGCCTTGCAACCTGGAGCTTGGAGCCGAGGAGAGGCTAGCTCTGATGGAGCAGCGCCGTCCACTGTGGTCGCACCGGGCAGCACGAGCCTGTAGGGTTGAGGGCGGCGCCGCAGCTGCTGCTGCCTATCTGTGTCTGCTTGGTGACTTGTCTTGTGTGAGTGTGAGATGCGAGCCAGAAACTTTGGTGTAAGGTGCAATATGTAAGTAGTGCTGCACTAGGTGGAGTTGGAACAATGAATCGGCAATATGCTCCCCTTGAGGTATCTGCTTTGATCCGGCCCGTAGCAGGAATCCAGCAGTGCGGCCAGAAAGAATAATTTCCAAAACAAACTTGTAGAAATTTCCAAAAGCTTGAAGAAAAACATGCCACCGCACGCATGACCAAGACGACGAATCTGAAGAGAACCACGGGTCGGGGGTGGGCAGATATTCTTTGGTGTCAGTAGGTGTAGGTTCCACCATTTATTCATTTTATCGAATAAAATGAGTAATGACCTCACCAGTTTCATGGGTGGCAGAGCTAAGGCAGGCGTTGTCTTGTCCAGACTCGCTCATCCCATTATGGTTGTTCCGCCCCACGGTCTCATGATACGCATTTTTCTTTTCTTTTAAAAAGGATGGCGAATATAACCGTTCTTGCATCGGTCGATGCGCATACTCACTCTGTTCCAAAATAAGTGACCTAGTTTTAGTTCAAATAAAAAGAGGCCTCCAATAAAAATAAGTTTATTTATACTAAAATCATGTCACTTAAATGAAGGAAATAATTTTTAATGCCTTATTACATAGCTCCTAAGTATCTAAAAAATCTAAAGTACAATGCCAACAAGTCATACGAGTGAAACAAAGAAAAATTACAACTGAATGATAACAAGCAATATGAAGCCTCATCCATCACATATCCTATCATCAGGTTGACATCTAATATGGTCGAATAAATCCCCAGCAACCATCTCTCATCGATTGCACCCAGAGGCCATGTACATGAGACCCTCCTTCCGGCGAAGAAAGAATCACATATGGATTAATTTAGTAAGCATTCTCTTGATCCATTGCAGTTATCATCCATAGAGCATAAAGGCACTGACACAATGGGCCATTCCAAGTGTTACAGTTCGTCGAGCTACCAAACTCATCGTGACAAAGCATAGAGGTCTCAATTGCCTTCTGCCGAAGCCCGATCAAAAAGGGTCATCTTCTCACCAAGCCATCAGTGCAAGAGAGCAGACGTCCTGGGCACGGCGACAGCCAACCAGGACAGTCTCACCGACAACTTTCACACGGTGATCCGTGCCTGTAATGTGTTGCAAATTGCTTCAAAGCTTATTACACGGGAATACAGATGGATCGTCACATTCGTTAGCTCCACATGAGATAATTTGTGCCAGGCCCACGTCTGTCCCGAGCGACTTGCTACACGTCCTTTTAAGCCATGGCCTTCTTCGCATAACAGAACTTTCAGGGGAAGAACTGGAGCGTGTAAGATAGTAGCTGGTGGCCGAACAGGGAACTCCCGCGCCTCAGGTTTGGTGGGCCATACTCAATGGGAGGGGCATCTTGCAGTAAGGCATTATTCGGAGGATTGGAGACGATGAAACGACAAGTATTTGCACCAAAAACCTGATAACAAGGAGTATATGTGTTGAAACCATTCACTTCTTTGATTGTGACCCACCGCAACTTGTTTTTGCACTAATTGATCACTCTTCGGCAAGTTGGGGAGAATATATAATCTGTGAAGTCTTTATTCCCGTGGATGCCGTGGCAATCACGCAGATCCAGCTATGCGCCAGAATTATTGAGGACTTTTGGGCCTGCAACCAGGACACAAAGGTCAGATTTTCCATACGATCTGCGTACGAGATGATTTTGCAGTTTGTATCTTCAGCCATGAGTTTAGAACCTCAAATGTCAAGGCTCAAAATCTTGCAGAGAATGCTTTACCCCTATGGTCTGGCCGCTATATTTGGTTAGGCCAGCCCGACGAACTTGTATTCATTTATGTAAACGTTGAGTCGCCATTTGGTTAGAGATTCTAAAAAAAAGATAGTAGCCAGTGGTTTGGGAGGGTTGCGGGTCCAAAATAATGTTAATGTAGGTACTAGTAGTTGCTTGATGGAGGTATGTCCATGTGCTCTGAAAAAGGAAAAGAAAGAAACAGTTTTTATGAGTTTGTTGCCGGGGTAAAAGAACTACGCGAATGATTTCATTTCCATGTCTATAGTGCGGTACATGCGAACACACTAGAGCTTGGCACAACCGTCCCGTTTCAGTAGCTTCTAATCACACATTACAAGAATTTTCTTTTGCGAGAAAATTTCTGATCTATTCATCTTCAAACACGGCAGTACAACGAACAGTAGAAATAATAAAAATTACATCCGAAATCATAAACCATCTAGCAACGACTACAATCACTGAAGTGAGCCGAAGGCGCACCACCGTCATCGCTCCTCCCTCGCCGGAGCCGGACAAAACTTTTTGTACTAGACAGTTGGGAAGTCATCGTGCTGAGGTCCCATAGGACCAGCGCAATAAAACAGCAACCGCCATTGATGAAGAGTAGCGTGCATGTGAAGGATCCAACCTGAAGAAGCACAGACGTAGACGAACTACGACCAGATCCGAGCAAATCCACTAAGGCAGATCCGCCGGAGACACACCTCCACACGCTCACCCACGATGCTAGACACAACATTGAGACGGAGGCTAGGCGGGGAGAACCTTATTCCATCTTAAGGAAGCCGACGCGGTCTAGTCTTCCTGAACATGACACAAACTCTAACAAATCTTGAAGAAACTTCTAAAAACAAAGCCCTCCAGCTGGCAAGGGCCAGGATCCACCTCGCCGTCATGGCCTTAAGGCCACCAGAGACGAGGCGGACTGGCAGCGGCGCCAGCGGAAGGCAAAGGAACCCTAAGCTTTTCGTGACGGAGGAGGCCGCTATTGATGACATTACATGATTTTATTTAGCCAACACATTACATGATTTAAGTTGGAATTACAAACATATAAAATCCACAAAGGTCATCTACTCGCTTTTGAAAAAACAAAGGTCTCCATCTTGGTCGCCAAAGTCATCATGTGGGCTCATTCTTGTGTGCCTGTGTGCTACGGAAGTCTTCATGGGGCTCATTTAGATTAAAGATACGACATGCAAGAAAACAAAGAAAATCGAATCAACACAGGGGACACAATGATTTTAGCATGGAAAATACCTCCAATGAGCTGGGGAAAAAATCACAAGCGCCAACTAGCGAAACTTGATTATATCGTGAGAGGTTACAGATGTAGAGGATTATCTTATCCCATGTGGCTGCTTACAAATGATAATATATAGCAGCGTTGACTAGGCCGATATCTATCCATAAAGAGGAGGGTGGTGGGATAACCCACCCACCACCACCCCATGCGTCCATGGCACGGGGTGCGAAAGTATGCCCCCAGTCCGTCCGCTATGGCCCAAGCCTCCCGTCCACGGGCTTCTTCTCTGCTCCGTCAGAAGTTTATAGGTATTTCAATCACAATTTCAAAAACTTCCCCTTAAGACAAGTTTCGTCTTGTAGCATGGAGGAAAAACGTTCTCCGTGAACAACAAACAAAAACACTTTCAGTGCCCAACACTAGTAGAAAACGGGGCAATGGTCCAGCCCATTAGTCCCGGTTCAATCCAGAACCGGGACCAATGGGGCATTGGACCCGGTTCGTGAGCCCAGGGGGCCGGCCGGGCCACGTGGGCCATTGGTCCCATTTCGTCTGGACCTTTTGTTTCTGGTTGGTGCGATGAACCGGGACAAATGGGTTTTGCTCCTGGCCCACCATCATTGGTCCCGGTTGGTGACTTGAACCGGGACCAAAGGCTCCCATTTAGTCTCGGTTCATGTCACCAACCTGTTGGAAATATGCCCTAGAGGCAATAATAAAAGAGTTATTATTATATTTCCTTGTTCATGATAATCGTTTATTATCCATGCTATAACTGTATTGATTGGAAACTCAGATACACGTGTGGATGAATAGACAGACTTTGTGTCCCTAGTGAGCCTCTACAGGACTAGCTCGTTGATCAAAGATGACCGCGGTTTCCAGGTCATAGACATGAGTTGTCATTTGATAACGGGATCACATCATTAGGAGAATGATGTGATGGACGAGACCCAAACGTAAACATAGCTTATGATCGTGTCAGTTATCGCTATAGTTTTCTGCATGTCAAGTATAAGTTCCTATGACCATGAGATCATGTAACTCACTGACACCGTAGGAGTGCTTTGTGTGTGCCAAACGTCACAACGTAACTGGGTGACTATAAAGGTACTCTACAGGTATCTCCGAAGGTGTCTGTTGAGTTGACATGGATCGAGACTGGGATTTGTCACTCCGTATGACGGAGAGGTATCTCCGGGCCCACTCGGTAATACGTCATCTCAATGAGCTCAAAAGTGACTAAGTAGTTGGTCACGGGATTATGTATTACGGTAACGAGTAAAGAGACTTGCCGGTAACGAGATTGAACTAGGTATAGAGATACCGACGATCGAACCTCGGGCAAGTAACATACCGACGAGACAAAGGGAACTGTATACGGGATTGCCTGAATCCTTGACATCGTGGTTCATCCGATGAGATCATCGAGAAACATGTAGGAACCAATATGGGTATCCAGATCCCGCTATTGGTTATTGACCTGAGAGTGTCTCGGTCATGTCTACATGGTTTCCGAACCCGCAGGGTCTACACACTTAACGTTCGGTGACGCTAGGGTTGTTAGTGAGAAGAGTGCATGGTTACCGAAGGTTGTTTGGAGTCCCGGATGAGATCCCGGACATGACGAGGGTCTCCGGAATGGTCCGGAGACGAAGATTGATATATAGGATGAAAGGTTTCGGAGTACCGGAAGTGTTCCGGGGAGCATCGGGAAATCGGCGGAGTACCGGGAAGGTTTTCGGGGGGTCCGGAAGGTGTTCTGGGCCTATTGGGCCACAAGGGGGGACACCACAGCCCTCAAGGGGCTGTGCGCCCCCCCTGGGCCCTCTCCCCATGCGGCTAAGGGGGTGGGACCCCCTAGGGCTGGCCGCACCCCTTGGGCTTGGGGGGCAAGGCACCTAGGGGGGAAACCCTAGGGCCTGGGCGCCTCCCCCTGCCCTGGCCGCCGCCCCCTCCCCTTGCCCTGGCCGCCGGCCCCTAGGGGGAAACCCTAGGGCGCCCTCACCTCTCCACCCCCCCTATATATAGTGGGGCAAAGGGAGGGCAGCCAACACAGTTTGTGCCACGGTGCTGCCCTCCCTCTCCCGTCATATCTTCTTCTCCCGCGGTGCTTAGGCGAAGCCCTGCTGGAGTTCTTCTCCACCATCACCACCACGCCGTCGTGCTGCCGGTTCTCCATCAACCTCTCCTCCACCCCTTGCTGGATCAAGAAGGAGGAGACGTCCCCGAGCCGTACGTGTGAAGAACGCGGAGGCACCGTTGCTTCGGTGCTAGGTCTTCGGCGATCTGAATCGCGACGAGTACGACTCCATCATCCGCGTTCATAACGCTTCCGCTTAGCGATCTACAAGGGTACGTAGATCACACTCCCTCCTCGTAGTTGCATCTACTAGATTGATCTTGGTGAACGGTAGGAAAATTTTTTGTTTCCCATGCAACGTTCCCCAACAGTGGCATCATGAGCTAGGATCTTGCGTAGATGCTTTCTCGAGTAGAACACAAAGAAGTTTGTGGCGTTGATGTTTAAATTGCTGCCCTCCTTAGTCTTTCTTGATTCAGCGGTATTATAGGATGAAGCGGCCCGGACCAACTTTACATGTCCACGTACATGAGACCGGTTCCATCGACAGACATGTGACTTTTGTTGCATAAGATGGCTGGCGGGTGTCTGTCTCTCCTATCTTAGTTGAATCGGAATAGAACAAGGCGGTCCTTGTAGAAGGTTAAATAGCAACTTGAATATCACCGTTGTGGTTTTGCGTAGGTAAGAAGCGTTCTTGCTAGATACCCATAGCAGCCACGTAAAACATGCAACAACAAATTAGAGGACGTCTAACTTGTTTTTGCAGGGTATGTATGTGATATGATATGGCCAATGACATGATGAAATATATTTGATGTATGAGATGATCATGTTGTAATAGTTAATATCGACTTGCATGTCGATGCATACGGCAACCGGCAGGAGCCATAGGGTTGTCTTTAATTTTTGTATGACCTGAGTGTCAATCATTAAGCGCTTTGTAATGCTTTACTTTATCGCTAAACGGTAGCAATAGTAGTAAGAGCATGGTGGGCGCACGACAACCCCGATGGCAACACGATGATGGAGATCATGATGATGGAGATCATGGTGTGGCGCCGGTGACGATGGAGATCATGCCGGTGCTTTGGAGATGGAGATCAAAAGCACGAGTTGATGGCCATATCATGTCACTTATGATTTGCATGTGATGTTAATCCTTTTATGCATCTTATTTTGCTTAGGACGACGGTAGCATTATAAGATGATCCTTCACTAAAATTTCAAGATAAAATTGTGTTCCCCCCGAGTGTGCGCCGTTGCGAAGGTTCGTCGTTTCGAAGCACCACGTGATGATCGGGTGTGATAGACTCTACGTTCGCATACAATGGGTGCAAGCCAGTTTTGCACGTGCAGAACACTCGGGTTAGACTTGACGAGCCTAGCATGTACAGACATGGCCTCGGAACACGGAGGACCGAAAGGTCGAGCATGAGTCATATAGTAGATATGATCAGCATGTTGATGTTCACCATTGACACCACCTCATCTCACGTGATGATCGGACTTGGGTTGGTGAATTTGGATCATGTCACGCTCGAATGACCGGAGGGATGTCAATTTGAGTGGGAGTTATAATTAATTTGATTAGGTAATAACTCACTTATCATGAACAATAGTCTAAAAATGTCTTTGCAAATTTATGTTGTAGATGGCTCGCGCAGGAGTTCCCCTGAATTTTAATGCGTTCCTAGAGAAAGCTAAACTGAAAGATGATGGGAGCAACTTTGTGGACTGGCTCCGCAATCTGAGGATCATCCTCACAGCTGCCCAAAAGGTTTATGTCCTCAATGCACCGCTAGGTCAACCCCCCGCTCCTGGAGCCTCTGCAGACGATATGAACGTCTGGCAGACGCGTTCGGATGACTATTCGATAGTACAATGTGCCATGTTGTACGGCTTGGAAGGAGGACTCCAAAGGCGTTTTGAACGTCATGGTGCATATGAGATGTACACGGAGTTGAAATTCATCTTTGAGAAGAATGCTAAGATCGAGAGGTATGAGACCACCGATAAATTCTTCGCTTGCAAGATGGAGGAGAATTCGTCTGTCAGTGAGCACTTACTGAAGATGTCTGGGTACTATACCCGCATAGCTGATCTGGGACTTGTGTTCCCGGATGAGGCTATCATTGACAGAATTCTCCAGTCACTCCCTCCAAGCTACAAGAGCTTCGTCCAGCAGTACAACATGCAAGGGATGAATAAAACCATCGCCGAGCTGTTTTCGATGCTGAAAGTCGCTGAGGCAGACATCCAGAAGGAGTATCAAGTGTTGATGGTCAATAAGACCACCAGTTTCAAGAAGAATGGCAAGGGCAAGAAGGGTAACTCTAAGAAGGGTGGCAAAGCAGTTGCTAATCCAGTGAAGAAACCCAAGGCTGGGCCCAAGCCAGAGACTGAGTGTTTCTATTGCAAGGGGAATGGCCACTGGAAGCGGAACTGCCCCAAGTATCTGGCGGACAAGAAGGGAGCCAACAACAACAAAGGTATATATGATATACATGTTATTGATGTGTACCTTACCAACTCTCGTTGTAGTGCCTGGGTATTTGATACCGGTTCGGTTGCTCACATTTGCAACTCTAAACAGGAACTGCGGAATAAACGGAGGCTGGCGAAGGACGAAGTGACGATGCGCGTGGGAAATGGTTCCAAGGTTGATGTGATCGCCGTCGGCACGCTCGCTCTTCGATTACCATCGGGATTAGTTATGAACCTGAATAATTGTTATTTAGTGCCTGCGTTAAGCATGAACATTATATCTGGATCTTGTTTATTGCGAGACGGTTACTCATTTAAGTCAGAGAATAATGGTTGTTCTATTTATATGAGTAATATCTTTTATGGTCATGCACCCGAAGTTAGGGGTTTATTCTTATTTAATCTCGATAGTGATGATACACATGTTCATAACATTGATGCCAAAAGATGTAGAGTAGATAATGATAATACCACTTTCTTGTGGCACTGCCGTCTCGGTCATATCGGCGTGAAACGCATGAGGAAGCTCCATGCTGATGGACTTTTGGAGTCTCTTGATTTTGAATCACTTGACACGTGCGAGCCGTGCCTCATGGGCAAGATGACAAGGACCCCGTTTTCAGGGACAATGGAACGGGCAAGTGACTTATTGGAAA
Organism: Secale cereale; assembly: GCA_902687465.1. Taxonomy (NCBI): domain Eukaryota; kingdom Viridiplantae; phylum Streptophyta; class Magnoliopsida; order Poales; family Poaceae; genus Secale; species Secale cereale. The sequence continues at coordinate 938,521,074 of LR738710.1, forward strand.
TCATACATACTGATGTGTGCGGTCCGATGAGTGTAACGGCGCGCGGTGGATATCGTTATTTTCTCACCTTCACTGACGACTTAAGTAGATATGGGTATATTTACTTGATGAAGCATAAGTCTGAAACTTTTGAAAAGTTCAAGCAATTTCAGAGTGAAGTTGAAAATCATCGTAACAAGAAGATCAAGTTCCTACGATCTGATCGAGGGGGAGAATATCTGAGTTATGAGTTTTGGTGATCACTTAAGAAAATGTGGAATTGTTTCACAGTTGACACCACCTGGAACACCACAGCGTAATGGTGTGTCCGAACGTCGTAATCGAACCCTATTAGATATGGTACGTTCTATGATGTCTCTTGCCGACTTGCCACTATCGTTTTGGGGATATGCGTTAGAGACAGCTGCATTCACTTTAAATAGGGCTCCATCTAAGTCCGTTGAGACAACACCGTATGAACTGTGGTTTGGTAAGAAACCTAAGTTGTCTTTTCTCAAGGTTTGGGGTTGCGATGCTTATGTCAAAAGGCTTCAGCCAGAAAAGCTCGAACCCAAAGCGGACAAATGTGTCTTCATAGGATACCCAAAAGAAACAGTTGGGTACACCTTCTATCTCAGATCCGAGGGCAAAGTGTTTGTCGCTAAGAACGGGTCCTTCCTCGAGAAAGAGTTTCTCTTGAAAGAATTGAGTGGGAGGAAGGTAGAACTTGATGAGGTTATTGAACCTCTGCTTCAACCAGAGAGTAGCGCAGCACAGAAAGATGTTTTTGTGGAGCCTACAGAGTTTGAAGAGGAAGCCAATGATGATGATCAAGAAGCTTCCGATCAAGTTACTACCGAACCTCGTAGGTCGACAAGGGTACGCACTGCACCTGAGTGGTATGGTAACCCTGTCTTGGAGGTCATGTTGTTAGACAACGGTGAACCTACGAGCTATGGAGAAGCGATGGTGGGCCCAGATTCCGACAAATGGTTAGAGGCCATGAAATCCGAGATGGGATCCATGTATGAAAACAAAGTATGGACTTTGGAAGTATTACCTGAAGGGCGGAAGGCCATTCAGAATAAATGGATTTTTAAGAGGAAGACGGACGCTGACGGTAATGTCACCGTGTATAAAGCTCGACTTGTGGCAAAGGGTTTTTCACAAGTTCAAGGGATTGACTACGATGAGACTTTCTCACCCGTAGCGATGCTTAAATCCGTCCGAATCATGTTAGCAATAGCTGCATATTTCGATTATGAAATTTGGCAGATGGATGTAAAAACAGCGTTCCTTAACGGTTTTCTTAAGGAAGAGTTGTATATGATGCAACCAGAAGGTTTTGTCGATCCAGAGAATGCTGACAAAGTATGCAAGCTCCAGCGTTCCATTTATGGGCTGGTGCAAGCATCTCGGAGTTGGAATCTTCGTTTTGATGAGGTGATCAAAGCGTTTGGGTTTATACAATGATACGGTGTATCCTAGGGCCATCCCCATGGACCCTCCTTCACCCCCTCAAGTGCCTCAAGGACCGATGACACGTGCTCGTACTAGAGCTTTCGAGACCGAGGTGACGTCACTCCTAGCCCTACTTCCTTATGAATCTTGCGAGACATGGTTGCTACCTCAAGCGAGTGTGCTTTGTGTGCTCAGGTGTGAAGGAGACCGCTTCGGAGAAGAGCTTGAAGATGGACAAGTCCCCAAGGCCACGGACGAGCTGATGCATCGAGAAGGGCAGAAGGAAGCTCCAGGCCCCGGACATCCGGCCCCATGGCCCGGACATCCGGCACCTGGGCGTTCAACTACAGAAGGCCTCCTGCAGCAGAAGCTACAGGGCCCGGACATCCGGCCAGGGCCCGGACATCCGGCCAAGCACGGCCCGGACATCCGGCCCCGGGCCCGGAAATCCGGCGCCTCTGTCCAGAGAGCACCCGAGGCTCGACCGCCCTAGCCCGGACATCCGGGTCCCCGCCCCGGACATCCGGCGCCCCGCGAAGCCCCGGACATCCGGCCCGCCGCCCGGACGTCCGGCTCCTGATCTGCCTGCGCGCAGCACTTGGGCCGAGGCCCGTGTATCCCCTTCGCCCCGTAGACTATATATACTCCTCTCCTCATTCCGTTTAGGGTTAGCTGTGGTTTAGCTCATTTGACACTTGTGTGGATTTCTCCCACGAGACCGTGCGCCTCTACGGAGAAGATCCACTTCGGATTCAGGACCTCCTTCATCGGAGAAGATCCCCCGGGATATCAAGACCTCCTCCGGGAGAAGACTATCTGTATCACCGTTGTTGACCTTGGATCATGGATCTCAACCTTGTAACGCGAATCTAGCATTTGTGTGATTGCTTTCGTGTTGATTGAGTGTTTTCCTCTTGTGTTTCCCCCATCTTTCCCTTGTGATTCCCCGTGTTCATCGTGTGCCAACCTCCAAACGTGAAAGATCCGCTGATTAGGGTTCCACCCTGTATCAGAAATGGTTCCAAGGTTGATGTGATCGCCGTCGGCACGCTCGCTCTTCGATTACCATCGGGATTAGTTATGAACCTGAATAATTGTTATTTAGTGCCTGCGTTAAGCATGAACATTATATCTGGATCTTGTTTATTGCGAGACGGTTACTCATTTAAGTCAGAGAATAATGGTTGTTCTATTTATATGAGTAATATCTTTTATGGTCATGCACCCGAAGTTAGGGGTTTATTCTTATTTAATCTCGATAGTGATGATACACATGTTCATAACATTGATGCCAAAAGATGTAGAGTAGATAATGATAATACCACTTTCTTGTGGCACTGCCGTCTCGGTCATATCGGCGTGAAACGCATGAGGAAGCTCCATGCTGATGGACTTTTGGAGTCTCTTGATTTTGAATCACTTGACACGTGCGAGCCGTGCCTCATGGGCAAGATGACAAGGACCCCGTTTTCAGGGACAATGGAACGGGCAAGTGACTTATTGGAAATCATACATACTGATGTGTGCGGTCCGATGAGTGTAACGGCGCGCGGTGGATATCGTTATTTTCTCACCTTCACTGACGACTTAAGTAGATATGGGTATATTTACTTGATGAAGCATAAGTCTGAAACTTTTGAAAAATTCAAGCAATTTCAGAGTGAAGTTGAAAATCATCGTAACAAGAAGATCAAGTTCCTACGATCTGATCGAGGGGGAGAATATCTGAGTTATGAGTTTGGTGATCACTTAAGAAAATGTGGAATTGTTTCACAGTTGACACCACCTGGAACACCACAGCGTAATGGTGTGTCCGAACGTCGTAATCGAACCCTATTAGATATGGTACGTTCTATGATGTCTCTTGCCGACTTGCCACTATCGTTTTGGGGATATGCGTTAGAGACAGCTGCATTCACTTTAAATAGGGCTCCATCTAAGTCCGTTGAGACAACACCGTATGAACTGTGGTTTGGTAAGAAACCTAAGTTGTCTTTTCTCAAGGTTTGGGGTTGCGATGCTTATGTCAAAAGGCTTCAGCCAGAAAAGCTCGAACCCAAAGCGGACAAATGTGTCTTCATAGGATACCCAAAAGAAACAGTTGGGTACACCTTATATCTCAGATCCGAGGGCAAAGTGTTTGTCGCTAAGAACGGGTCCTTTCTCGAGAAAGAGTTTCTCTCGAAAGAATTGAGTGGGAGGAAGGTAGAACTTGATGAGGTTATTGAACCTCTGCTTCAACCAGAAAGTAGCGCAGCACAGAAAGATGTTTTTGTGGAGCCTGCAGAGGTTGAAGAGGAAGCCAATGATGATGATCAAGAAGCTTCCGATCAAGTTACTACCGAACCTCGTAGGTCGACAAGGATACGCACTGCACCTGAGTGGTATGGTAACCCTGTCTTGGAGGTCATGTTGTTAGACAACGGTGAACCTACGAGCTATGGAGAAGCGATGGTGGGCCCAGATTCCGACAAATGGTTAGAGGCCATGAAATCCGAGATGGGATCCATGTATGAAAACAAAGTATGGACTTTGGAAGTATTGCCTGAAGGGCGGAAGGCCATTCAGAATAAATGGATTTTTAAGAGGAAGACGGACGCTGACGGTAATGTCACCGTGTATAAAGCTCGACTTGTGGCAAAGGGTTTTTCACAAGTTCAAGGGATTGACTACGATGAGACTTTCTCACCCGTAGCGATGCTTAAATCCGTCCGAATCATGTTAGCAATAGCTGCGTTTTTCGATTATGAAATTTGGCAGATGGATGTCAAAACAGCGTTCCTTAACGGTTTTCTTAAGGAAGAGTTGTATATGATGCAACCAGAAGGTTTTGTCGATCCAGAGAATGCTGACAAAGTATGCAAGCTCCAGCGTTCCATTTATGGGCTGGTGCAAGCATCTCGGAGTTGGAATCTTCGCTTTGATGAGGTGATCAAAGCATTTGGGTTTATACAAGTTTACAATGAAGCTTGTATTTACAAGAAAGTGAGTGGGAGCTCTATAGCGTTTCTAATATTATATGTGGATGACATATTGCTGATTGGAAACAATATAGAATTTTTGGATAGCGTGAAGGGGTATTTGAACAAGAGTTTTTCGATGAAAGATCTCGGTGAAGCTGCTTTCATATTGGGCATCAAGATCTATAGAGATAGATCAAGACGCTTGATAGGACTTTCACAAAGCACGTACCTTGATAAAGTTTTGAAGAAGTTCAAAATGGATCAATCCAAGAAGGGGTTCTTACCGGTATTGCAAGGTACAAAGTTGAGTAAGACTCAATGCCCAGTGACTGCGGATGATAGAGAAAAGATGAGTGTCGTCCCCTATGCTTCAGCCATAGGCTCTATCATGTATGCAATGCTGTGCACAAGACCAGATGTCAGCCTTGCCATAAGTATGACCGGAAGGTTTCAAAGTAATCCTGGTATGGATCACTGGACAGCGGTCAAGAATATCCTAAAGTACCTGAAAAGGACTAAGGATATGTTTCTCGTTTATGGAGGTGATCAAGAGCTCGTCGTAAAGGGTTACGTCGATGCAAGCTTTGACACTGATCCGGATGACTCTAAGTCACAAACCGGATACGTGTATATTCTCAACGGGGGAGCGGTAAGCTGGTGCAGTTCCAAGCAGAGCGTGGTAGCTGATTCTACATGTGAAGCGGAGTATATAGCTGCCTCGGAGGCGGCTAAGGAAGGTGTCTGGATGAAGGAGTTCATGACAGATCTTGGAGTTGTGCCTAGTGCACTGAACCCAATGACTCTGTTCTGTGACAACACTGGTGCCATTGCTCTAGCCAAGGAACCAAGGTTTCACAAGAGGACCAGACACATAAAGCGACGCTTCAATTCCATCCGCGATTCGGTCAAGGAGGAGGACATAAACATTTGCAAAGTACACACGGATTTGAATGTTGCAGATCCGTTGACTAAGCCTCTTCCACGGGCTAAGCACGATCAACACCAAGACTCTATGGGTGTTAGATTCATTACCTTGTAATGCTAGATTATTGACTCTAGTGCAAGTGGGAGACTATTGGAAATATGCCCTAGAGGCAATAATAAAAGAGTTATTATTATATTTCCTTGTTCATGATAATCGTTTATTATCCATGCTATAACTGTATTGATTGGAAACTCAGATACACGTGTGGATGAATAGACAGACTTTGTGTCCCTAGTGAGCCTCTACAGGACTAGCTCGTTGATCAAAGATGACCGCGGTTTCCAGGTCATAGACATGAGTTGTCATTTGATAACGGGATCACATCATTAGGAGAATGATGTGATGGACGAGACCCAAACGTAAACATAGCTTATGATCGTGTCAGTTATCGCTATAGTTTTCTGCATGTCAAGTATAAGTTCCTATGACCATGAGATCATGTAACTCACTGACACCGTAGGAGTGCTTTGTGTGTGCCAAACGTCACAACGTAACTGGGTGACTATAAAGGTACTCTACAGGTATCTCCGAAGGTGTCTGTTGAGTTGACATGGATCGAGACTGGGATTTGTCACTCCGTATGACGGAGAGGTATCTCCGGGCCCACTCGGTAATACGTCATCTCAATGAGCTCAAAAGTGACTAAGTAGTTGGTCACGGGATTATGTATTACGGTAACGAGTAAAGAGACTTGCCGGTAACGAGATTGAACTAGGTATAGAGATACCGACGATCGAACCTCGGGCAAGTAACATACCGACGAGACAAAGGGAACTGTATACGGGATTGCCTGAATCCTTGACATCGTGGTTCATCCGATGAGATCATCGAGAAACATGTAGGAACCAATATGGGTATCCAGATCCCGCTATTGGTTATTGACCTGAGAGTGTCTCGGTCATGTCTACATGGTTTCCGAACCCGCAGGGTCTACACACTTAACGTTCGGTGACGCTAGGGTTGTTAGTGAGAAGAGTGCATGGTTACCGAAGGTTGTTTGGAGTCCCGGATGAGATCCCGGACATGACGAGGGTCTCCGGAATGGTCCGGAGACGAAGATTGATATATAGGATGAAAGGTTTCGGAGTACCGGAAGTGTTCCGGGGAGCATCGGGAAATCGGCGGAGTACCGGGAAGGTTTTCGGGGGGTCCGGAAGGTGTTCTGGGCCTATTGGGCCACAAGGGGGGACACCACAGCCCTCAAGGGGCTGTGCGCCCCCCCTGGGCCCTCTCCCCATGCGGCTAAGGGGGTGGGACCCCCTAGGGCTGGCCGCACCCCTTGGGCTTGGGGGGCAAGGCACCTAGGGGGGAAACCCTAGGGCCTGGGCGCCTCCCCCTGCCCTGGCCGCCGCCCCCTCCCCTTGCCCTGGCCGCCGGCCCCTAGGGGGAAACCCTAGGGCGCCCTCACCTCTCCACCCCCCCTATATATAGTGGGGCAAAGGGAGGGCAGCCAACACAGTTTGTGCCACGGTGCTGCCCTCCCTCTCCCGTCATATCTTCTTCTCCCGCGGTGCTTAGGCGAAGCCCTGCTGGAGTTCTTCTCCACCATCACCACCACGCCGTCGTGCTGCCGGTTCTCCATCAACCTCTCCTCCACCCCTTGCTGGATCAAGAAGGAGGAGACGTCCCCGAGCCGTACGTGTGAAGAACGCGGAGGCACCGTTGCTTCGGTGCTAGGTCTTCGGCGATCTGAATCGCGACGAGTACGACTCCATCATCCGCGTTCATAACGCTTCCGCTTAGCGATCTACAAGGGTACGTAGATCACACTCCCTCCTCGTAGTTGCATCTACTAGATTGATCTTGGTGAACGGTAGGAAATTTTTTTGTTTCCCATGCAACGTTCCCCAACACAACCGGGACCAATGAGGTGCCTATATATGCCCCCTCGCGCAAGAGCAGAGCACACTGCTATGTTTTTTCTGGCCGAGGGGGAGAGGGCTTGGTGGTGCTCTAGCTCACCTCCTATGCACACAACGTGTTCGATGGAATGCCCGAGCCACACTAGTTAAGCTTTTCTCCTCTCGAAGCTTTATTTTCTCCGAGATTTGTCTAGGTTTAGCAGTCCGTCACGTCCCGTCCCCGTCTTCGCCGCCGTCGATCGCCCCCGCCGATCTCGTCACCGGCACCACCGTGGTGAGCCTCTTGTTATGTCCATGATTTTCTTACGTTTATTATTACTTTAGATAGATATTTGTCTAATTTTCTTACGTTTATTATTGCTTGTTATTATATAGTGCGATGGTTTTGATATCCGCCCACGTGGGCCCTCGTCCTGTCTACGATTCGGATGTGGAATATTATCTTTAATTTATAACTATTTGTTTTAGTGTTTATGACAATTATGCCGACCAACCTGACATGCATAGATGTTTTTATATGTCTAGGAGGTAGTTGAACCGAAAATTCCAACCGACCCTCTTGTGGAGAGGTTAAATTCAGTTGAAGAGGAAAACATTTCCTTGAAGAAAAAATTGGAAAAAATGGAGGAGGAGAAGATGGAATTGGAGTTGCATGTTGCGGAAGTCGTCGATGATCACAAGATCAAGATGGACCCTATTGTCGATAGGTTAAATTTAGTTGAAGAAGAAAACAATTTCTTGAAGGAAAAAATAAAAAAATTAAGGACGAGAAGATGATATTGGAGTTGCATGCTGCGGATGTCGTCGATGATCACAAGATCAAGATGGATGCAATGCGGTTGAAGATTAGAAAGATTAGAAAATATGCCATTCATACCGAGGCTTGGTATCATTATGCCGTTGGATCAATTGTTACCTTGGTTGCGATTATGATCGCATTTGTTTTCACATTGAAATGTTTTACATAGTTTCGATGTGTATGGTGAAAATTAATTAGATACTCTGGAGAGCTATATGTTGTTAGATGAGAACTATGTATGTACTTTGGTTTTAATGTGATGATGAACTTCTATTAATTTGGTCACTTAATTATCTATTTATGATGTTCTGTAATGGTTTTTGACACACTTAATTATATATAATGCACGCAGATGGACCGGCAATGGATGTACGGTGACAGACACACCTCCGAGTACATTAAGGGCGTGCGTGAGTTTCTGAATGCGGATGAGGCAAACAAGCAGAATGGTTTTATGTGTTGTCCATGCACTAAATGTGGGAATACGATGTCTTACTCTAACCAGAAAATCCTTCACTCCCACCTGCTTTACAAGGGTTTCATGCCACACTATAATGTTTGGACGAGGCACGGAGAAATAGGGGTTATGATGGAAGACGTCGAAGAAGAAGAGTACGATGACCACTATGTGCCCCCTGAATACGGTGATGCTGCAATGGGGGGAGCTGGTGAAGATCAAGAGGAACCAGACGATGTGCCCAGTGATGCTGCAACGGGTGAAGCTGCTGAAGATCAAGAGGAACCAGATGATGATCTCCGCCGGGTCATTGTCGATGCAAGAACGCAATGCGAAAGTCAAAAGGAGAAGCTGAAGTTCGATCGTATGTTAGAGGATAAAAAAAGGGTTGTACCCCAATTGCGAAGATGGCAACACAAAGCTCGGTACCGTACTGGAATTGCTGCAGTGGAAGGCAGAGAATGCTGTGGCTGACAAAGGATTTGAGAAGCTACTGAAAATATTGAAGAAGAAGCTTCCGAAGGATAACGAATTGCCCGACAGTACACACGGAGCAAAGAAGGTCGTATGCCCTCTAGGATTGGAGGTGCAGAAGATACATGCATGCCCTAATGACTGCATCCTCTACCGCGGTGCATACAAGGATCTGAACGCATGCCCGGTATGCGGTGCATTGCGGTATAAGATGAGACGAGATGACCCTGGTGATGTTGACGGCGAGCCCGCCAGGAAGAGGGTTCCTGCGAAGGTGATGTGGTATGCTCCTATAATACCACGGTTGAAACATTTGTTCAGAAACGGAGAGCATGCCAAGTAGATGCGATGGCACAGTGAGGACCGTAAGAAAGACGGGAAGTTGAGAGCACCCGCTGACGGGTCGCAGTGGAGAAAAATCGAGAGAAAGTACTGGGAGGAGTTTGCAAAGGACCCAAGGAACGTATGGTTTGCTTTAAGCGCGGATGGCATTAATCCTTTCGGGGAGCAGAGCAGCAATCACAGCACCTGGCCCGTGACTCTATGTATGTATAACCTTCCTCCTTGGATGTGCATGAAGCGGAAGTTCATTATGATGCCAGTTCTCATCGAAGGCCCTAAGCAACCCAGCAACGACATTGATGTGTACGTAAGGCCATTAGTTGAAGAACTTTTACAGCTGTGGAATGGAAACGGTGTACGTGCGTGGGATGAGCACGGACAAGAGGAATTTAACCTAAAGGCGTTGCTGTTCGTGACCATCAACGATTGGCCCGCTCTTAGTAACCTTTCAGGATAGACAAACAAAGGATACCACACATGCAGGCACTGTTTAGATGACACTTAAAGTATATACCTGGACAAATGCAGGAAGAATGTGTACCTGGGCCACCGTCGATTTCTTCCGACCAACCATCAATGTCGAAAGAAAGGCAAGCATTTCAAAGGCGAGGCAGATCACCGGAAGAAGCCCGCCATGCGTACCGGTGATCACGTACTTGCTATGGTCAATGATTTACACGTAATCTTTGGAAAGGGCCCTGGCGCACTAGCTGTTCCGAATGACGCTGAGGGACACGCACCCATGTGGAAGAAGAAATCTATATTTTGGGACCTACCCTACTTCAAAGACCTAGAGGTCCGCTCTTCAATCGACGTGATGCACGTGACGAAGAACCTTTGCGTGAACCTGCTAGGCTTCTTAGGCGTGTATGGAAAGACAAAAGATACAGCTGAGGCACGGGAGGACCTGCAACGTTTGCACGAAAAAGACGGCATGCCTCCGAAGCAGTATGAAGGTCCTGCCAGCTACACTCTTATGAAAGAAGGGAAAGAAATCTTCTTTGAATGCCTGCTCAGTATGAAGGTCCCGACTGGCTTCTCGTCGAATATAAAGGGAATAATAAATATGCCAGAGAAAAAGTTCTAGAACCTAAAGTCTCATGACTGCCACGTGATTATGACGCAACTGCTTCCAGTTGCATTGATGGGGCTTCTACTGGAAAACGTCCGATTAGCCGTTGTGAAGCTATGTGCATTCCTCAATGCAATTTCTCAGAAGGTGATCGATCCAGAAATCGTACCAAGGCTAAGGAGTGATGTGGCGCAATGTCTTGTCAGTTTCGAGCTGGTGTTCCCACCATCCTTCTTCAATATCATGACACACGTCCTAGTTCATCTAGTCGACGAGATTGTCATTCTGGGGCCCGTATTTCTACACAATATGTTCCCCTTTGAGAGGTTCATGGGAGTCCTAAAGAAATATGTCCGTAACTGCGCTAGGCCAGAAGGAAGCATCTCCATGGGCCATCAAACAGAGGATGTCATCGGGTTTTGTGTTGACTTCATTCCTGGCCTTAATAAGATAGGTCTCCCTAAATCGCGGTATGAGGGGAGACTGACTGGAAAAGGCACGCTTGGAAGGGACTCAATAATATGCAGGGACGGATATTCTTGGTCTCAAACACACTACACAGTTGTACACTACCTTGGTGACCCCGTATGTCGATGAACACAAGAACAGTCTGCACTCCAAACACCCGGAGCAGTGCGACGACTGGATTACATGTGAACACATCAGGACTTTGAGCAGTTGGTTGGAAACACGTCTCAGAGGTGACAACACTGTTTGTGATGAGCTGTACTTGTTGTCCAGGGGACCATCTTTGACTGTATTGATTTACAAAGGATACAAGATAAATGGGAATACATTTTACACGATTGTCCAAGATCAAAAGAGCACCAACCAAAACAGCGGTGTCCGCTTTGATGCAACAACCAAGAGGGGAAAGGACACATATTATGGTTACATAGTGGACATATGGGAACTTGACTACGGACATGATTTTAAGGTCCCTTTGTTTAAGTGCAAATGGGTCAATCTGTCAGGAGGCGGGGTACAGGTAGACCCACAGTACGGAATGACAACAGTGGATCTGAAAAATCTTGGGTACACTGACGAACCGTTCGTCCTAGCCAATGATGTGGCACATGTTATTTATGTGAAGGACATGTCTACCAGACCGAGAAAAAGAAAAGATAAGGAAGCGAATACATCATACGATGAGCCAAAGCGCCACATAGTTCTTTCAGCAAAAAGGGACATCCTGGGAGTGGAGGGCAAGACAGACATATCTGAAGATTATGAAAAGTTTCATGAAATTCTTCCCTTCAAAGTCATGGCTGACCCAAGCATCCTGATAAACGATGAAGATTATCCATGGTTACGGCGCAATAAGCAAATGACACAAGCGAAGAAAAAGTGAAGACTTTTTTCCGCAACTATTATGATGATACCATGCCAACTTTGTAACAGACGAGTATGATACCATTGTCCGTTTTGTACCATGCCAACTTTTTCAGAGTTCATTTGAAAACTATGAATTTAGGTCGAATTTCTCTATAGGTGCATCTATGTTCATTTTTTTAGTAAAGTTAACCACAAACTTGTGATTCACACAAATTTCAAAGAATTCAAATTTTAATTATTCAAATTTGAAAACTAATGGCACTAACAGAAAGTTTATAATTTTTCTAAAACTAATGGCACTAACAGAAAGTTTATAATTTTGCTGACCTAAAAGCAAAAAGAATTAAAAAATAAAGCAAAAAACAAAAGAAAATAAATAATGCAGAAAACAAAACAAAAACACTTGCAAAAAAAATAAAAATAGCAACAATAAGTATTTTGTTGTAAGTAGAAACAAAATAAAATAAATAAAGCAACAAAGAAAACAAATAATTTCAAATTTAAACTATTCAAATTTGAATACTACTGGCACTAATAGAAAGTTTGTAATTGGTTTTACCTAAAGCAATAATATTCACAAAGAAACTATAAATACAGCAAAAAACAACTTAGAAATAAATAAAGCAGAAAAGAAAAAAATACATTAAAAAAATGGGTAATTTTTCTAAAACTAATGGCACTAACAGAAATTTTATAATTTTGCTGACCTAAAAGCAAAAAGAATTAAAAAATAAAGCAAAAAACAAAAGAAAATAAATAATGCAGAAAACAAAACAAAAAAACTTGAAATAAAAATAAAAATAGCAACAATAAGTATTTTGTTGTAAGTAGAAACAAATTTGAATACTACTAGCACTAACAGAAAGTTTGTAATTGGTTTTACCTAAAGCAATAATATTCACAAAGAAACTCTAAACACAGCAAAAAACAACTTAGAAATAAATAAAGCAGAAAAGGAAAAAAATACATTAAAAAAATGGGCGCTGCCCAGTGAGCCTGCAAGGCCTGCGGCCTAGGATGCAGCTGGACTACAAGGCCCAGCAGATTCACAGGGCAGCGCGCAGAGTTAGGCCCAGAAGCCTGCAATAGAGAGGAGTTCAATACAGCGCCCTATGCCTTAAAACAGCCACCAGACCTACCTATCATGGCATTTCCATAGCCATTCCGAGATATATTGCCATGCGACTTTCCACCGTACCGTTCATATGACACGCTTCATATTGTCATATTGCCATGCATGATCATGTAGTTGACATCGTATTTGTGGCAAAGCCACCATGCATAATTTTTCATACATGTCACTCTTGATTCATTGCACATCTCGGTACACCGCCGGAGGCATTCGTATAGAGTCATACTTTGTTCTAGTATCGAGTTGTAATATCGAGTTGTAATTCAATATAAATGTGATGATCATCATTATTAGAGCATTGTCCCATGTTTGGAAAGGCCAATAAAAAAAGAGAGATGGCCCAAAAAAATAGAGAGGGGCTATATATATTAAAAAAAGGAGAGAAAAGAGAGAAGGGACAATTGCTACTATCCTTTTCCACACTTGCTTCAAAGTAGCACCATGTTCTTCATGATAGAGAGTCTCATGTTTAGTCACTTTCATATACTAGTGGGAATTTTCATTATAGAACTTGGCTTGTATATTCCAACGATGGGCTTACTCAAATGCCCTAGGTCTTCATGAGCAAGCAAGTTGGATGCACACCCACTTAGTTTCTTTTGTTGAGCTTTCATACATTTTTAGCTCTAGTGCATCCGTTGCATGGCAATCCCTACACACTCACATTGATATCTATTGATGGGCATCTCCATAGCCCGTTGATACGCCTAGTCGATGTGAGACTATCTCCCTCCTTTTTGTCTTCCCCACAACCACCTCTCTATTCCACCCATAGTGCTATATCCATGGCTCACGCTCATGTATTGCGTGAAAGTTGAAAGGTTTCAAAAAATAGAGTATGAAAACAAGTGCTTGGCTGAAACCGATGTTGTGCATGATATGAATATTTTGTGTGATGAAGAGGGAGCATAGCCAGACTATATGATTTTGTAGGGATAACTTTCTTTAGCCATAGTATTTTGAGAAGACATGATTGCTTTGTTAGTATGCTTGAAGTATTATTATTTCTTATGTAAATATAGACTTTTGTCTTGAATCTTTCAGATCTGAATATTCATGCCACAATTAAGAGAATTACATTGAAAAACTATGTTGGTTAGCATTCCACATCAAAAATTCTGTTTTTATCATTTACCTACCCGAGGACAGACATGAATTAAGCTTGGGGATGCTAGATACGTCTCCAACGTATCTATAATTTTTGATTGTTCCATACTATTATTTATGATGTTTTGGATGTTTAATGGGCTTTGTTATACACTTTTATATTATTTTTCGGACTAACCTACTAATCCAAAGGCCCAGTCCAGATTGCTGTTTTTTTGCCTGTTTTAGGGTTTTACAGAAAAGGAATATCAAATGGAGTCCAAACGGAATGAAACCTTCGGGAGAGATATTTTTGGAGAAAAATACGCACGGGAGAATTGAGAACCATGGAGTAGGGCTGACGTGGCGTCCACGAGGGTGGGGGGCGCCCCCCTATAGGGCGCGCCCCCTGCCTCGTGGGCACCCCGTGTGGTCCCCGGTGCCCTCCTTCCTCCTATATATACCTACGTACCCCGAAACTTTCAGAACAACAGAGAAAACCCTAGTTCCACCACCGCAACCTTCTGTTACCGTGAGATCCCATCTTGGGGCATGTTTCGGAGCTCCGCCGGAGGGGGGATCTTCCACAGAGTGCTTCTACATCATCATCATCGCCTCACCATGAGTTGTTAGTAGTTTACCACAGACCTTCGGGTCCATAGCTAGTATCTAGATGGCTTCTTCTCTCTCTTTGGATCTCAATACCAAGTTCTCCTCGGTCTTCGAGGAGATCTATTCGATGCAATCTCCATTTGCGGTGTGTTTGTCGAGATCCGATGAATTGTGGGTCTATGATCAAGATTATCTTTGAGAAATATTTGGTTCTTTTCTGAACTATTTATGTCTGATTATAATATCCTTGCAAGTCTCTTTGAATTATTGGTTTGGTTTGGCCTAATAGATCTATAGTTCTTGCAATGGGAGAAGTGCTTGGCTTTGGGTTCAATCTTGTGGTGTCATTTCCTAGTGCAGTAGGGGCAGCAAGGCACGCATTGTATTGTTGCCATCGAGGATAAAAAGATGGGGTTTATATCACTATGTTTGAGTTTATCCCTCTGCATCATGTCATCTTGCTTAAGGCGTTACTCTGTTCTTATGTACTTAATACACTAGATGCATGCTGGATAGCTGTCGATGTGTGGAGTAACAGTAGTAGATGCAGAATCGTTTCGGTCTACTTATCTCGGAAGTGATGCCTATATATAATGATCATGCCTAGATAGTCTCATAATTATTCACTTTTCTATCAATTGCTCGACAGTAATTTGTTTACCCTCCGTAGAATATTGCTATCATGAGACAAGCCACTAGAGAAAACTATGGCCCCGGGTCTATTCTCAACATATTAATCTACAATCTACTTTACTTTTCTGCTTTTACTTTCTGTTCTTATAATAAAAAATACCAAAAATATCAAACTATCATCTTTATCATATCTCACTTTCGTAAGTGACCGTAAAGGGATTGACAACCCCTTATCGCGTTGGTTGCGAAGTTCTTATTTGTTTGTGCAGGTGCGAGGGACTCGCGCATGGTCTCCTACTGGATTGATACCTTGGTTCTCAAAAACTGAGGGAAATACGTACGCTACTGTGCTGCATCACCCTTTCCTCTTCGAGGGAATACAACGCAAGCTCGAGAAGTAGCACAACCCTCTCACTCGGGGGCTTAGCTGTGACCCCGTAATCCCATAAGTTTCAAAAACACTCCGAGTGTCGGGGATATACCCCGCGGTATGACCCGGCCGAAAGTATGACCTGGCTGGACTTGGCGTTTCATGGGTAACCCGCCGGAGGATTGGCGACTTACGAGTCTGGGGACTCACTGGTCTGACGACTCACGAGCCTAGCGATTCACGGATGGCCCCGACGGTGGGGCAGGTGGAAGACTAGGCCGAAGGCCGAGAAGGCCGGCTCATGCTATGGTGAGCCAGCTTAAGAGAAAAGGCATGATGAATATTTCCCTTACAAGGAAGCAAGACCCGGACTTGTATCCCGTTTGTAATAGAAGATAAGTTAGTCCTAATCCTACTTGGACTAGTCATGAAACCCGTCCCTTTAACATATATAAGGAGGGGCAGGGCTCCCCAAAAGGGACAGGTTGAAGAATCTCTAGGGCCAAACAACTAGAGGAGAGCCGGAGATACGGTGACTCTCTCGTGATGATAATGAGACCTAGCCACAAACAGCATGTAGGGCTATTACCGGATGATGTTTCCCGGGGCCCGAAGCTGTCTAAATCCTTGTCTTTTGTTGCGTCTTTCAATTCCACTCAACCCCTCTCAAGCTACCACATAGATGCGTTGGCCTGACGACTAAGTCCTCACCCTAGGACATCTGCCGTGACAATTCCACGACATCGAGTGAAGAGCAACCCTCTCACTCGGGGGCTTAGCTGCAACCCCGTAATCACCTAAGTTACAAAAACACTCCCAGTGAAGAGCAACCCTCTCACTCGGGGGCTTAGCTGCGACCCCGTAATCGCCTAAATTTCAAAAACACTTCGAGTGAAGAGCAACCCTCTCACTCGGAGGCTTAGCTGCGACCCCGCAATCGCCTAACTTTCAAAAAACACTCCGAGTAAAGAGTAACCCTCTCACTCGGAGGCTTAGCTGCGACTGCGTAATTGCCTAAGTTTCAAAATACACTCCGAGTGAAGAGCGACCCTCTCACTCGGGGACTCGGTAGCACTCCGGGCTGTGCCACAAGTACAATGTACCTTGGCTCTCCAAGCTACGCAACAAGTACAGTGTACCTTGGCTCGCCGAGCTACGCCACAAGTACAATGTACCTTGGCTCTCCGAGCTACGCCACAAGTACAATGTACCTTGGCTCTCCGAGCTACACCGCGAGTACATCATACCTTGTTCTTCCGAGCTGCGCCATAAGTACAATGTCCACTCGGAACCAAAAGATCCAAAAGCATCAGGGGCAAAGCAAACATATTCCAAAGGAAATCATGTTTGGTTAAAACCCGCAAGGTTCGGGCAGAAGTACTCAGGCGTCGAGCCCGAAAGAGTTTAACGATTACAAAATCACTCGGCATTCCGAGGCAAATTGAATTGGGGCATAAAGTTTGTTCACTCTTCCGGAGGAGGGCTTGCGGGCATGACATATTCGTCCAGGTCGATCCCGTCAGCGATGCGAGTGGCGCCTTTGAGGAACGTCTCCATGAATGACTGAAATTGAAGCCTTTTGGTATTAGCAACCTTGAGAGCAGCCAACCTTTCTTCCTTCACCTCCTTGCAATGCAGACGGACCAGAGACAACGCCACGTCAACGCCACACTGGGCGGATGACTTCTTCCATTCTTGCACTCGACCAGGGATCTCATTGAGCCGAGTCATCAGAGACTCAAGGTCGTTCTCGAGCACCATCCCCCGCTAGAGCGCTATGTCGATCCGCGACATCAATACCTTCAGCTGCGCAAGATAACCGGTGGCACTGGTAAGGCGAGACTCCAGTCGCAAGACGTTCATCACAACCTAGTCCTTGACAAGAGAATATGCGGGATCCAGACCCGTCTCGATCCGTCCAGTCTCTTCCTCGAAGTTTTGGCATAATTCTGCACACAAAAATATGATGAGTCGACAGTTGGGCTATGAGTCGACGGTTATGATTCAATCGGACAAAGGAAGATACCTTCGAGCATGAGGAACATCTTTTTGGCAAGATCACCCAGATAAGTCTCCAACCCGTCCCTCTTCTGCGATAGATCCCCAATCTTGTTGTCCAGAGCCAGCTTGTCCTTCTTCAGTCGCGCAATGTCGGTGTACTAAGGTAGGGGTACCCCAGTACCCCAACTTGTGCACGGGCAGTTGCAGCTTCCCGCGGCAAGGTTTACTGCGTGCTCGCCGGAGACCTTCCTGTCCCCTATTAAACCATTCAAAAACAAAGTATACAAGACAGAAGATCGAGACCCCGGCAAGAGGAGCTTGCCGGGAAGGCCGTACCAGGCTCAAGGCTGTTCCACTAACACAAGACCCTGGCAAGAGGAGCTTGCCAGGAAGACTAGAAGATATCGCCTCGGCGCTATGTGCGCCCCGGCAAGGGGCCCGGGGAGCGGCAAGTTCCCGGGCCCGGCAAGATCAAGGCCCCGGCAAGGTGCTTGCCGGGAGGGCTGCGCTGTGTGCCCGCACTCCAGCTCATCGGCCCACGCGTCGCCCTGGGGCCTATCCAGGGACGCGTGGCGGATGGCTGTGCAGCCTGGGGTACACGGTGGCACTCCACGGCGATAAATCCGTCGCCGTGGCGGACGGAGACGCGAAGGCGGGAGCTTTTGGGGTCGACGGCGACGGGCATTAAATGCCCTTGTCCCCCACTGTTAAAGTAGGTATAGACCACTGTTCTGTACTGTAGCTCCACTGTTCCCGCACTGTTACAACTACCACCTCTTTTACATTTTTACCCCTTTCTCCTACGTTGACACCTGTCGGTGACCCCTTTGCACTATAAAAGGAGGCCCATGCACAACGTGGAGGGGGTTCGAAACCTAGACTACTCTCACGCACGGTGTAGCTGCTTCTTCAAGCTCCCGAGCGCCCCACTCAATACACAGCCAAGCAGGAGTAGGGTTTTACGCATCCGTGCGGCCCGAACCTGGGTAAAACTGCCCGCGCGTCTGCTTCGATCTGCTCTTTGTGCTCCCTCCGCCCTCGTACCGCATAGACAAAGGGGCTCCGGTCCCATAGGTGTTCGTGGTGGACAGTTTCCCCCGACATCTTTGGCGCGCCAGGTAGGGGGCGTCGAGGTTGTGCGAACCTGATCCGGCGTTCGCGCGGGCGCATTCTTCATCAACTTCTCCAGCTTCATCAACAACTTCATCAGCGACAACTCCATGGCCCCGAAGAAGAAGCCTTCGGAGGTCGGAGGCCCGTCTGCGTCTCATCCGCCGCCACCAGAGCCAACGGTGGGCGGGGGAGACGCCGTCGGAAGGGTGGTTGCCGGCGAGGACACTCACGGTGCCACCAGATCCAAGAATAGGACGGACGACCGGACCTCGGTCTCCGTGGACGCGCCGCGTCCATCACAGCACACGACGACCCCGCAGCGCCATACCACGGGAGGTGGTATCCGCTTGCTGGGACAAGGCCAAACTGGAGGTTCGCGGGACGCCCCGGACCCCCGTCCGGGCACAAGCAAAGCGAAGGCGCCGGCGCGGGACCCCGCTCCTTCTAACGTCGTTAGAAGTCCGAGCGTATCCCGCTCCTCGCACCGCTCGCCCGCGTTCCCCACTACTCCGGCAGAAGCGCTCGCAAGGGCGCAGCTGCTCCTCGATTTTCCTCCAGCGGCCGACAAGGCCGAAGAATGGAGGGCCACTATCCGGAGCCTGATAGACTTCGCCAACAACGACTCTCCGCAGCAGCCGTCGACCTCACGGCCGCGGCAGGTTGAGAAGACGAAGGCTATCGGCGACAAGACTGCCGGGGGTGCGACAAGCGTGCACTCCCCGCCGCAGAAGCAGAAGACGCCGCCCCGCCGGAACAACCCCGACGATGGCTCCACAGCCTCGTCGGACCCGCGGGCCCGCCGGGACCAGCGCCAGGTCCTCGACGACCGGCGAGATGAAGACGCTCGAACCACGATCGAGCGCCGCCGAGAAGCTCGGCGACAATCCGACAAGAGAGCTGGGAACACTGTCGACGCGCACGCGCCCGGTGAGCCAGGCGACTTGCCGTACGCGGCAGGCTGCCCTGCGTTCACCCGCGAGCTGCGGCGCGTCCAGTGGCCCAGCATGAAGAACTTTAAGCCCGACGTACCGGAGAAGTACGACGGCAAGACGCACCCCTCGGAGTTTCTCAGCGTCTACACTATCGCAGTGCAAGCTGCCGGGGGGCGCGACGAGAAGATCCTAGCTAACTACTTCCCGCTCGTGCTGAAGCCGAACGTCCGTTCGTGGCTCATGCACTTGCCGGAAGGCTCTATCTCTTCTTGGGCCGACCTCTGCCATCAGTTTGTTGGCGCCTTCACCGGCGGCCACAAACCCCATGGCCAGGAGAGCGATCTCCACATATTGGCCCAGAAGGAAGGCGAGCCCCTGCGCAAATATATCCAACGCTTCAGCCGGGTGCAGCACAACATCCCCGACGTTCACCCTGCCGCGGTCATCAGCGCGTTCCATCAGAACGTGCGTAACCGCCGCATGCGTGAGGAGATGGCGATGACCAAGATTAGGGACGTCAGCGAGCTCTACGCTCTTGCTGACAAGTGCGCCCGCGCGGAAGAGGGGAGGAAGCTCCCCGGGGAGGATGCTGGCGCAGGGGGAAGCGACAGCGACGACGCCGCCCCGGCAAAGAAGAGCCGGCGGCGGAACAACAGGAAGAAGGGCAAGAAGGAAGTGCTTGCCGTCGAGAAGTCCGGCAAGGAGGCCCCCGCCAAGCAAGCGCAGGCTGGCGGCTCCGGCAAGGAGCCTGCCCCTGCGGCGGCAGCCGACAAGCCGGGTAGCTCCGACAAGCAATACTGTAAGATTCACCGCACCAAGGGTCACGATCTCTCCAACTGCAAGCGCGTCGAGTACCTCGTCGAGCAGCAAAAAGCTGAGTACGAGAGGCGCGACAAGGAGAAGGCCCAAGGTGGCGGGGAAGAGCCCAGCAAGAAGCGGCCGTTCAACGGCCGGGGAGGACGCCGCGGCAAGGCCAAGCAGCGTCAAGGAGATCGACCTCCCCGGGGCCGCGACAACGACGAAGACGACGATGAAGACATGGAGGACGACGAGAACAGCGAGCAGGAGTTCCAGAAGGCCACGGAGGTCCTGTGCGTCGACGGTGGCGCCTCCCTGCACACCTCCCACCGCCAGCTGAAGCAGTGGGTGCGTGAGGTGAATGCAGCGGAGCCGCCCGTGGAGTCGCGCAGGCTCCTCAAATGGTCCAGCACGCCCATCGTTTTTGACCTTGAGGATCACCCTGACCGCACCACGGCGGTCGGGTGCTTGCCGATGCTGGTTTCTCCCACCATCCGCAACCTCAAGGTCACCAAAATGTTGGTTGACGGCGGGGCCGGGCTGAACTTGATCTCCTCTGCTGTGATCAAGAAGCTCCAGATTCAAGACGGCGAGCTCGAAGAGACCGGTTCATTCCAAGGAATCAACCCGGGAAGGAGCAAGCCCAAGGGAAAGATTACTCTGCCAGTGACCTTTGGCGGGGAGCTCAACTTCAGGACTGAGCGCATCACCTTTGATGTTGCTGATATTCCATTGCCCTACAATGGAATACTCGGCCGTCCCGCCCTCGCCAAGTTCATGGCAGCTTCCCACTATGCCTACAACGTGCTGAAGATGCCGGGGCCGATAAGCGTCATCACTGTCCACAGCGACAAGAAGGATGCGCTTATCTGCGCCGACAAGATTTACCGGGATGCGGCAGCTGCGGCCGAGAAGGATACTCTTGCCGCTGAAGCTCCCGGGGGGAAGAAGACGAAGACCAAGTCCGGCAAGTGCTCTGGGACCCACTCCGGCAACCGCACCTCTTCGGAGTGCTGCGCTGCCGTCGAGGACGTTCCATCGAGCTCCACCGGCAAGAACAAGAAAGGAATGGCTGCTCCTCCGGCAACCAAGAAGGTGTCCGCAAAGGAGGATGGCACTGGTGGTACCTTCACCATCAGTGCCACCCTTGACAGCAAATAGGAAAGCGCGCTCGTCGCCTTCCTGCGGGCGAATGTCGATGTGTTTGCTTGGCAACCATCTGACATCCCCGGCGTTCCCAGGAAGGTGATTGAGCACAAGCTTGCTGTCTGTCCTCATGCGCGGCCCATCAAGCAGAAAGTGAGGAAGCAAGCCGTGGAGCGCCAAGAGTTCATCAATGAGGAGATCAAGAAACTAGAGGCAGCAGGCCTAGTTAGAGGTGTGATCCATCCGACGTGGCTGGCAAACCCAGTCGTCGTGCGCAAGGCCAATGGGAAGTGGAGACTGTGTATAGACTTCACCGATGTCAATAAAGCATGTCCCAAGGATCCCTTCCCTTTGCCGCGCATTGACCAGATCGTTGACTCCACTGCCGGATGTGAGCTACTCTGTTTTCTTGATGCATACTCAGGCTATCATCAGATTTTCATGGCTAAGGAAGATGAAGAGAAGACTGCATTTATCACTCCATGTGGCACCTATTGCTTTATCCGCATGCCATTTGGACTGAAGAATGCAGGCTCAACCTTTGCAAGGGTAGTGTACACTGCTTTTGAGCCACAGATCCACAGGAATGTAGAAGCTTACATGGATGACATCGTGGTGAAGAGCAAGAGCAAAGAAACCCTGATTCAAGACTTGGAAGAAACGTTTCAGAACCTGCGCAGGATACAGCTCAAGTTGAACCCCGAGAAGTGCGTCTTTGGAGTTCCCTCCGGCAAGCTTCTCGGGTTCTTTGTATCACAGAGGGGGATAGAAGCCAACCCCGACAAGATCAAAGCCATCGAGCAGATAGAAGCCCCGAAGCGCGTCAAGGATGTCAGAAGGCTTGCAGGTTGTGTTGCTGCCCTCAGTAGGTTCATTTCAAAATCCGCAGAGCGCGCCCTACCTTTCTTCAAAATCTTGAAGAAGGCAGGTCCCATGAAGTGGACTCCGGAAGCGGAGGCGGCGTTGCAGGATTTGAAACGGTACCTGTCCTCCACTCCTACACTTGTCGCACCTAGACCACAGGAAAAGTTGTTGCTATACTTAGCGGCAACCAACCAGGTGGTTAGTGCTGCGTTAGTGGCGGAGAGGGAGTCCGACGAGGAGTCAGCATCACCGGCAAGCGAATCTAGCGACAAGCAGGGGGCTGTCCCGACAAGCTCTGGCCCCGACAAGGAAGACTCTGCGCAGGAACAAGGAGAGGTGCGGAAGAAGATGGTGCAGCGCCCAGTGTATTTTGTAAGTTCCCTTCTCCAGGGAGCTAGATCAAGGTACTCTGGTGTGCAAAAATTGCTTTTCGGCCTCCTCATGGCCTCGAGGAAGCTGCGCCACTACTTCCAAGCCCATGAGATAACAGTGGTCACTCGCTTTCCGTTGAAGAGGATATTGCACAATCCAGAAGCAACAGGCAGGATCGTCGAGTGGGCACTGGAGCTGTCAAGCTTTGGACTCAAGTTTGAAAGTACTTCAACCATCCAGAGCCGGGCTTTGGCAGAATTCATTGCTGAGTGGACCCCAACACCAGAAGATGAAGTTCAAGAAACAAGTGCACCCGTGCAAGAAGCGGCAAGTGAATGGGTAATGTATTTTGACGGTGCCTTCTCGCTGCAAGGCGCCGGTGCCGGCGTGGTACTCATCGCGCCCACCGGAGAACACCTCAAATATGTTATCCAGATGCACTTTCCCAGGGAGCAAGCGACAAACAACACTGCAGAATATGAAGGCTTGCTTGCCGGCCTCAGGATTGCGGCCGAACTTGGGATCAGAAAGCTGATTGTGCGGGGCGATTCTCAGTTGGTGGTCCGACAAGTTAACAAAAGCTATCAGAGCCCTTTGATGGAAGCATATGTCGATGAAGTGAGAAAGCTTGAAGAGCACTTTGAAGGTCTGCAGATGGAGCACGTCCCAAGAGCTCAAAATGAGATTGCAGATGGCCTTTCAAAGTGCGCCGCGATGAAGTTACCTGTGGAACCAGGGACCTTCTTACTCAAGCTGACTCAGCCATCAGTTACACCATCAATTGGGCAGTCCAAGAAGAGAAAGTTGGTCTCCGGCGACTACTTGCCGGCGGATCTTCCTGAACCCGCCGCCAAAGTTCCCAAGATCAACAACAACGCTGAGGAACAGTTTGCTCCTGCAAGCCCTCGGGCTTGTGCAGTTGAAGCAAGTGTTCCCGACAAGCCTCGCCCCGGCGAGCTTGCCGGGGGACCGTCAGCTCCGGCAGGACCAGAGGTCTTTGCCGAAGAAGCTAAGGTTCCCGCAGCGGCCCTCGAGCCTTTAGTCCTTGCCGTCGAGCCTCGGGCTCCGGCATGGGCGCAGCAGATCGTCCGTTTTCTGCAAACTGGAGAACTTCCCGACGACCCTCAAGAGATAGAGAAGATAACCAGGCAGTCAAGTATGTATCAGTTTGTGGATAACGAGCTGTACAGAAGAAGACTCAACGGTGTCAGGTTGAAATGCATCTCCAGAGAAGATGGACGAAAGCTGTTGGCAGAAATACACGGAGGCATATGCGGCCACCACATTGGCGCAAGGGCACTTGTCGGGAAAGCTTTCCGGCAAGGGTTCTTTTGGCAAGAAGCCCTCCAAGATGCAACTGCACTAGTAACCAAGTGTGAAGCGTGCCAGTTCCATGCAAAGCAAATCCATCAGCCAGCTCAAGCTCTCCAAACAATCCCTTTGTCATGGCCCTTCTCGGTCTGGGGGCTCGATATCCTCGGCCCTTTCCCTCGTGCTGTCGGGGGCTTTGAGTACTTGTACGTTGCAATCGACAAGTTCACAAAGTGGCCAGAAGTGGAGCCAGTGAGAAAGGTGACAGCACAGTCAGCAGTCAGGTTCTTCAGGTCGATTGTTTGCCGTTTCGGGATCCCTAACAGGATCATCACCGACAACGGTACGCAATTCACTAGTCGCACCTTCATGCAATACGTCCAAGATCTTGGCGCCAAGGTCTGTTTCGCTTCTGTTGCTCACCCGAGGAGCAACGGCCAAGCGGAGAGGGCAAATGCTGAAGTGCTGCGCGGACTCAAGACAAGGACCTTTGACAGGCTGCGCAAGTGCGGAAGGAATTGGATAGAGGAGCTCCCGGCGGCTCTTTGGTCAATCAGAACGACACCAAGTCGAGCCACCGGACAGACACCTTTTGCTCTAGTTTATGGAGCAGAGGCAGTTCTCCCCACGGAACTCGTATACGGATCTCCTCGAGTACTCGCTTATGATGAGCTCGAGCAAGAGCAACTGCGGCAAGATGACGCGTTGCTCCTTGAGGAGGGACGTCTCCAGGCTGCGGTACGAGCTGCTCGATACCAGCAAGCTTTGCGCCGCTACCATAGCCGCAAAGTCAAGGCCAGGAGTCTCGAGGAAGGCGACCTTGTTCTTCGGCGTGTTCAGTCCGCCAAGAATTCCAACAAGTTGACGCCGAAGTGGGAAGGCCCTTATCGGGTGAGACAAGTTACGAGGCCCGGCGCTGTCCGCCTCGAGACCGAAGAAGGCTTACCGGTGAGCAACTCCTGGAACATAGAGCATCTTCGCAAGTTTCACCCCTAAGGCGCGGTTGCCGTGATCCGCTCCGGCAACCACCTTTTGTACAAGCCTTGCCGCTGTTGCATATAACCCTTTGTACAAAGCCGGGCGCAGACCCCGTGCATCAGTAAAGTTTTCGTGTTTTCGCATCGATTGCCTTTTGCATGCTTCTCTTTGCTATTTGCATGTTCTGTTTGGCATTTGATGCAACACTCAGACATACGGTAAACACTATTACGCCGAAAGGCAATATGCTTGTTTCCCTCTCCCTTTCCTTTTCTCTTAAGCAGAAGGAACGCTCCTCGCGCACAAGTTTGCCGGGGGGGAAGGAGATGGAGGAGGAACTAAGTGCTGTTCAAGTAAGAGAAGCCTTACCGGAGAATAAACAATATGAGCAAGCAGCATATGAAAGATAAGTTGTTAGAATTTGACCAGTTCAAATTTTAAATTTTGGTTGTCTTCCTTGAACGATCACACTTTGTATGGAAAACCTGTGCGCGGAGGAACCTACCCGTAGCTTGCCGCACCCTTATCTTGTTTTCGAGTCCACTCAACGATTTAAGTGAGCTGCGACAAGTGTCGCGCCCTTGCCTCATTTCCGAGTACGCTCAGCAAGCTAAGTGCGTTGCGACCAGCTGCGGCAAGGTTGCTTGCCGGCGAGGACCTTGGCCAGCAGGCTGCTCAGAGTCCGGCACTCAGCGCTCGCGGCAAGGGCCCCTTGCCGGCAAGCTCCCCGGGAGCGAAGGGTGAAAAACATACAAAGTCAAAGATTGAAACAAGGAAGATAACATTGCACTGATTGATTGAAGTAAAGCAAATATCTTACAAGGATAACTTGTCGCAATGGACTAATGAGTTCATAACATCATGTGCAGCAACAAAAAGATAAAGATAAATGGAGCCCTAGTCTACGCGGTCGCCTTCCTTCCTGCCAAGCTTTGCCACCTTGGCGATGATGTGGCCGACCTGCTCCTTCAGGGCCTCCGTGTCTGCATCTGCCGGCAGGGTGCGAAGAACGTTCGTGAGATTGATCCCCGGGTTGCGGTACACGATCTTCGTCAAGACCCGCTCCAGAGTTCCCGCGCAGAGCCGGCGCGACTCCTCGGCCAGCTGCGCGGGGATGCGGTTCCGGAGACCTGCAAGAGCCGGAGCGACGCCTCTGAAGAAGAGGCTGAGCTTGGCGCTGTGCGGGAGATCTGGATCCGGCGAGTAGATAAGATGTTCGACCTTCAACGCCAGCAACTCCTGGTCAATATTGGACGCAGAAGAAACCAGCTCTTCGGTCCACACCTCGATAGTCTGCCGGAAGAGCTCGGAGGCCTTGTTGACGCTCTCCACCAAGGTTCGCTCCTTGCGGAGCTCATCCTTCAACTTGGTCTCCTGGGCCCGGGCAGCATCAAGCGATTCCTTCAGGGTGGTGACCTTCAGCTCCAAGTCTTCAATGGAATCCTTGGCGGCCTTCAGCTCGTCACCCCTCTTGGATAAACTCACCTGGAGCTCTGAGTTTGTGTGAGCATCCTTCTCGCGCTCCAAGATGAGCGCGGCAACCTTCTCGGCGCTCACCTTCATCGCCTTCTCCAGTTGTTCGACCTTGGCGGCGAGCTCCTTCTTGGCGTCCTCCGCGGCAACCGCGGCGGCCTTCGCCTCCTTCAGCTCCCCGCCAAGGGCAGCCTCGCGAGCGGCAAGGTCTTCTTCATGAGAATCCAGCTCAACCTTCCGCTGCGCGAGCTCTCCCTCTCGCCGGGACATCTCCACCCCGGCGAGACGCTGTTGTTCATCGGCTTCGGCCCTCTCAAGTACCCACTCTTGGTACTCGCCGGCGAGACGCTCACGCTCCTCCGCCACCTGGCGGAGGGCAGCCTGATTGGCGGCGCTGAGCTCCGCCGCACGCTTCTCCATCTCTGCCGCGGCCTTGGCGGCAAGAGCCTCCCGGGAAGCGAGCTTTGCTTGCCTGGCCCGATAAAGGGCCAGGAGCTGATGAAGCAATCGCTCCTCCTCGGGCCCCTCACCTCCACTAGGCGCCTGGACGATCTTCAGGCCTGCGGAGGCGAGGACCTCTCCGTCGAACGCCTCGCCCTCCGCAGGAGCTCGCGACGAAGACCCCCACGGCATCTGGATGAAGACGCCATTGGGGGCCTCGAGATAGAACCTTTGCTCCTCGCCGGCGGAGGGACCGGTGGCCGGTGCAGCATCCGATGCTCCCGCCACCTCCGGGTCGGCGGTGCGGCCACCGTCCCCCTCCCCGGCCGCTGCGTCCGCAGCCGGAGCAGTCTCTTGCGCGGCCGGCTCGGCGGCCTCGCCCACCTCCTCGACGACTGGAGCGTCGCCGCCGCCGCCCTGCGCGTCCTCCTCCTCAAGGATAATCACCTCCGTCTCCATGGGCACAGGAGGAGGAAGATCTAGAAAGAAGAAGAAGACAAAGAAATTCAAGACTCAAGCAAATATCCAAAAAAGAGACAAGCCAAGAAGACAAGTTACAAAGGTTACCTTGGCGGACGTCCTCAGCGGCGGGCTCCCTCGCCGGGGAGCTCGGCCTCGTCGGAGTAGTCGCCCTCGCCGGGGAACTTGGCCTTGGCGGGGTGGCCGCCCTTGCCGGGCTGCTCGTCCTGGGCGGGGTACTCTGCCTTGGCGGAGTACCCGCCCTTGACGGAGCACTCTCCCTTGCCGGAGAGTCCTGCCTTGGCGGGGATGGCGGTGCCTGCGGCTCCTCGGCGGTGGTCTCCGGGCGCTCTTCCCGCTGCGGCTCCTCCTCTGCACGGAACAAGGCAAGAGATGTCAAAACATGAAGATAAAATCAAAAGCCTCAGACGTACCCCGACAAGCGAAAAGAAAGAACCCCAGACTTACGCTGGGGGCTGCGCTGCGGGCTGCGCTGGGGGCTGCTCATCGGAGCAGTGCCAGAGTCCGGCAGGCTCGGCTCCGGCGCGCCCTCTGTTGCCGCCGCTGCCGAGTCCTCCGCGACCTCGGCCTCGGGCGCCTTGGCCTTCTTCGCTGCGCGATGGGCCAGGGTCCTGAAATCAAAACAGTAAACAGAGTCAGCGTCAACAGAAGTTCAAGACAAAAATCAAGAAGATGAAGAATCTCGGATCCTTACTCCTGGTCCTCCTCGTCGTCCTCGCTCAGGGCGGAGAAGTCATACTCCACCGTGGGCGCGTCGACGCGAGGAGCGGGAGGCGAAGACTCCCTCGCGCGCTTGGTGCTCACCGGGGCTGGGGGCTGCGAAGACCCAGCCCCTGTGGCAGCCGGCGCCCGGGGGGCAGGCGGAGCCGTTGCTCCGCTCCGAGAAGACCCCTGCCGGCTCGCTGCCGGCCTGCGGGGCGCCTCCGTCGTGGTCCGCGCACGGGCCGCCTCCGCTGCGGCTGGTGCGCCGGACGGCCTTGGCGCGGCTTGACTCCCCCGGGGAGCCGCCCGCCGAGGTGGCTGTTGCCGGGGCGCTTGCGCCCTTTCCCCCGTCGCCGTCTTGCGGAGGCGCTTTGCCGGGGACTCCTTCGGGCTTGCCGGGGGCGGGGAGCTCTCCGACGAGGAGAGGTCGTCGGCGTATAACTCCGTGGATCCGCTGGAGTCTTCGGCCTCCTCCTCCTCCTCCTCCTCTGCCCCGGCCGGCTCGCTGGGCCCAGCATCCAGCGCTGCGGCCCTCTTTCCCTTGGCGCCGCCGCCCCTCGCGGCGCCTCTGCTCCCTCCGGCGGTGCCATCCCTTGCCGCGGCCTCCGTCGCGATCCCATGGATCCCGGAGTGCCTCAACGAGGGAACCCCGGCGAGCGCGTCGGGTGGGAGGTTCAGCAACCGACGGATCTCCGCCTCTTCCGCCTGGGTGGACGCCTCTTCGGCCTCCGCCTCCTCCGGCGAGAACCCGAAGACTCCTGCCGCCGCGGCTGCGGCGGCCTCCTCAGCCCGAGAAGCTATGTAGGCGATTTCCTGGTCGGTGGTGTCCCGCGTATGCAGCTTGAGGTCCTCCTTGTTACTCGCCACCTCGACGAGGTTGTCGTAGAAGTTGAGGACGTCGATGGGCTTCGGGGCGATCCACGAGCGGTCCAAGCCATGCGAGTCGCACATCGGCATCATGGCAAGGATCCGGTCCCTCGCGGCGTTGTTGCAGAGCGGCACCACTTCCCGGGGAGTCCTGAACCACTCGGGGTGCGTCGGGTCGTACTTGAAGAGTTCCCGTACCATCCCGCGCAGCTCCAGAGTGGTGAAGTTGAAATTAAGCCCGGGGCGCAACCTCATGATGTCTGCCGGGCCGCCGTACTCCCAGGCCGGCCTCTTCCGGTCCTGGAGAGGGGCGATGCGCCGGCGGAGGAAATCTGCGCCCACCTCGGCAACTGACAGCCGGGCCAGCCGAAGACGAAGAATCCGGACGAGGGCGATGTCGAGCTTGACGTCGTCGGAGTCTAGATCACTCCAATCTCTGCCGCGCACGATAGGCGTTGTGCGCGGCGCAGTGAAGGCTTGCGGCTGGTCTTCTACAATCCAGCACCACTCCGCTCGCCATTCTTCCCACTTGCCGCGGAGCTCCCCCGGCAAGTACGACCCCTTCTTGTTGAGACGGAAGACCCAAGAAATTCCTCCGGAGAGGGGGGCATCGGCCTCGGCTCTAGGAGTGAAAAAGTGTCTAAAGAGGGCTACGTTGGGGTGGACTCCTATGAAGTTTTCGCACATATGTGCGAAAACAGCCATGGTGAGAATGGCGTTGGGGGTGAAATCAAGCAGATGGAAGCCATACGTATTCATGATATCACAGAAGAAGTTCGAAAAAGGAGGACAGAGACCACAGTGGAAAAAGGCAGCAAAGAAGTGATACCCGCCGGGATATTTGTCCTTGGCGGCGGCCGGGTATGCTCGGGTGCGGGGATGCGCGTCGGTGCCCTTGGACCAGAACAAGTAATATTTGTTCCAGAGTTCTTGCACGCCGAGCTTCGGTGGGAAGACGACGTGCCGCTTCCGGTAAGCGATGAGCTTGGCTGCTTGCTCGGATTTCTCCTTCTTGGATTTCTCCGCTTTCGCCTTGTCGGTCTTTGGGGCCATGGCGGACGCGGCGGAAGGAAGGGGACGAAGAGCTCGGCGGCGGCGGAGCTGTGGAGGCGGAGCGCAAGAAGGAATCTTTTGCAGGTAGAAGACGACGTAATGAGAGCACAGGGAGGGGAACCGCGCCCGCTACCTCTGCTTTTATGGGGGAGTGGGGGGCGTTTCGCCCTTTCCATTAAGAGATCGTGGGCACGTCCCATCCCACGGCGCCGCAATCGACGCGTGCCGTTACCGTGGGATGCGGCGGATATGGAAGTGGATTCGGCGCGCCGCGGGCCGCGGGTGCCCGTGCACTGTTTTGGGCCTGGCCCAACAGCGCTCGGCACCGTGTGTGGCCCAGGCCCGGGGGCTCCTGTCGGTGTACTAAGGTAGGGGTACCCCAGTACCCCAACTTGTGCACGGGCAGTTGCAGCTTCCCGCGGCAAGGTTTACTGCGTGCTCGCCGGAGACCTTCCTGTCCCCTATTAAACCATTCAAAAACAAAGTATACAAGACAGAAGATCGAGACCCCGGCAAGAGGAGCTTGCCGGGAAGGCCGTACCAGGCTCAAGGCTGTTCCACTAACACAAGACCCTGGCAAGAGGAGCTTGCCAGGAAGACTAGAAGATATCGCCTCGGCGCTATGTGCGCCCCGGCAAGGGGCCCGGGGAGCGGCAAGTTCCCGGGCCCGGCAAGATCAAGGCCCCGGCAAGGTGCTTGCCGGGAGGGCTGCGCTGTGTGCCCGCACTCCAGCTCATCGGCCCACGCGTCGCCCTGGGGCCTATCCAGGGACGCGTGGCGGATGGCTGTGCAGCCTGGGGTACACGGTGGCACTCCACGGCGATAAATCCGTCGCCGTGGCGGACGGAGACGCGAAGGCGGGAGCTTTTGGGGTCGACGGCGACGGGCATTAAATGCCCTTGTCCCCCACTGTTAAAGTAGGTATAGACCACTGTTCTGTACTGTAGCTCCACTGTTCCCGCACTGTTACAACTACCACCTCTTTTACATTTTTACCCCTTTCTCCTACGTTGACACCTGTCGGTGACCCCTTTGCACTATAAAAGGAGGCCCATGCACAACGTGGAGGGGGTTCGAAACCTAGACTACTCTCACGCACGGTGTAGCTGCTTCTTCAAGCTCCCGAGCGCCCCACTCAATACACAACCAAGCAGGAGTAGGGTTTTACGCATCCGTGCGGCCCGAACCTGGGTAAAACTGCCCGCGCGTCTGCTTCGATCTGCTCTTTGTGCTCCCTCCGCCCTCGTACCGCATAGACAAAGGGGCTCCGGTCCCATAGGTGTTCGTGGTGGACAGTTTCCCCCGACACGCAACTTCTTTGTTGGCCTCGTCAAGGGCAGTCTTCAGCTTGGCATTTTCCTCTTCCAGCTTGCCGAGTGAAGCCAGCTTCTGTTCAGCAAGCTCAGTTTTCTCATGTGCCTTCTGTAGTGCCGCCGCCAAGTCAAGATCCTTCTGCTCCAAACATGCCTTCATTTGATCTGCAAGAGATAATGCAAGACAGATGAGCCCGTGGATATCCGCGTTCCGCCGGACACGTTCATTTAAATACAGTCGACAGATTCTGTACTTTTCATACCAGATGCTTCATCTTTGGCTTTCTGCAAGTTCTCCCTGGCCAGTCCCAAATCAAGATTGAGCTGGATCTGCTTCTTCTCGAGATCCGTGAACTGAGCTTCGAACTCACAAGATTTCTACAGTCAGCAAAAAAGATAAATCAGTCAACAAGGATTAAGAGTTCTAAGACTACTGCCGAGTCAAACAGTCAACAGCAGCCTCGGGGACTACACCTAGTGGGTGCACTTGGCGTGCCCTGCTACCTCTTGAGCTTGCGTTGTTTTCCCTCGAAGAGGAAAGGGTGATGCAGCACAGTAGCATAAGTATTTCCCTCAGTTTTTGAGAACCAATGTATCAATCGAGTAGGAGACCACGCGCGAATCCCTCGTACCTACACAAACAAAAAAGAACCTTGCAACCAACGCGATAAAGGGGTTGTCAATCCCTTCTCGGCCACTTGCAAAAGCAAGATCCGATAGAGATAATAAGATAAATATTTTTGTTATTTTTGTTATAGATTGAAAGTAAAGATTGCAAAACAAAAGTAAAGTAAATATAAATAGTTGATAGAAGATTTATACGATGGAAGATAAACCCGGGGGCCATAGGTTTCACTAGTGGCTTCTCTCATGATAGCAGATTTCTACGATGGGTGAACAAATTACTGTCGAGCAATTGATAGAAAAGCGCATAGTTATGAGAATATCTAGGCATGATCATTGTATATAGGCATCTCGTCCGTGACAAGTAGACCGAAACGATTCTGCATCTACTACTATTACTCCACACATTGACCGCTATCCAGAATGCATCTAGAGTATTAAGTTCATAAGAACAGAGTAACGCCTTAAGCAAGATGACATGATGTAGAGGGATACACTCATGCGATATGATATAAACCCCATCTTTTTATCCTTGATGGAAACAATACAATATGTGCCTTGCTGCCGCTGCTGTCACTGGGAAAGGACACCGCAAGATTGAACCCAAAGCTAAGCAGTTCTCCCATCGCAATAAAGATCAATCTAGAAGGCCAAACGAAAATGATAATTCAAAGAGACTTGCAAAGATATTTAAATCATGCATAAAAGATTTTAGAGAAGAATCAAATATTGTTCATAGATTATCTTGATCATAAACCCACAATTCATCGGATCTCGACAAACACACCACAAAAAGAATTACAACGAATAGATCTCCAAGAAGATCGAGGAGAACTTTGTATTGAGATCCAAAGAGAGAGAAGAAGCATCTAGCTAATAAATATGGACCCGAAGGTCTATGGTAAACTACTCACAACTCATCGGAGAGGCTATGGTGTTGATGTAGAAGCCCTCCGTGATCGATTCCCCCTCCGGTGGAGGTCCGAAACAGGCCCCAAGATGGGATCTCACGGGTACAGAAGGTTGCGGCAGTGGAATTAGGGTTTCGTAGTGCTCTCGGATGTTTTCAGGGTACGTAGCTATATATAGGAGGAGGAGGCACATCGGGGGAGCCATGAGGGGCCCACGAGGGTGGGGGGCACGCCCCTGCCCTCGTGGCTGCCTCGTCCCTTCCCTGGCGTGTACTCCAAGTATTCTGTGCTGTATTTGTTCCAAAAATGACTCACCCGAAGGTTTCATTCCGTTTGTACTCCGTTTGATATTACTTTTCTGTGAAACACTGAAATAGGCAAAAAACAGCAATTTGCACTGGGCCTTGGGTTAATAGGTTAGTCCCAAAAATATTATAAAAGTGTATAATA
The DNA here is from genome assembly GCA_902687465.1 of Secale cereale. Lineage (NCBI taxonomy): Eukaryota > Viridiplantae > Streptophyta > Magnoliopsida > Poales > Poaceae > Secale > Secale cereale. The sequence continues at coordinate 938,554,465 of LR738710.1, forward strand.
AAGCCCATTAAACATCCAAAACATATAATACAATAGCATGGAACAATAAAAAATTATAGATACGTTGGAGACGTATCAAGCATCCCCAAGCTTAATTCCTGCTCGTCCTCGAGTAGGTAAATGATAAAAACAGATTTTTTGATGTGGAATTCTACCCAACATAATTCTCAATGTAATTTTATTTATTGTGGCATGAATGTTCAGATCCGAAAGATTCAAGACAAATATCTATATTGACATAAGAATAATAATACTTTAAGCATACTAACAAAGCAATTATGTCTTCTCAAAATAACATGGCCAAAGAAAGTTCATCCCTACAAAGTCATATAGTTTGGCTATGCTCCATCTTCGTCACACAAAATACTCAAATCATGCACAACCCCGGTTTCAGCCAAGCAATTGTTTCATACTTAAATTTTTTCAAACCCTTTCAACTTTCACGCAATACATGAGTATAGCACTATAGGTGGAATAGAGTGGTGGTTGTGGAGAAGACAAAAGAGGAAGATGGTCTCACATCAACTAGGCATATCAATGGGCTATGGGATGCCCACCAATAGATATCAATGTGAGTGAGTAGGGATTGCCATGCAACGAATGCACTAGGGCTATAAACGTATGAAAGCTCAACAAAAGAAACTAAGTGGATGTGCATCCAACTTGCTTGCTCATGAAGACCTAGGGCATTTGACGAAGCCCATCGTTGGAATATACAAGCCAATTTCTATAATGAAAATTCCCACTAGTATATGAAAGTGACTAAACAAGAGACTCTCTCTCATGAAGATCATGGTGCTACTTTGAAGCACAAGTGTGGAAAAAGATAGTAGCATTGTCCCTTTTTTTCCTTTTTTTTCATTTTTTGGGCCTTTTTTTATTTGGCCTTTCTTCTTCTTCTTTTCTTTGGGACAATGTTCTAATAATGATGATCATCACACTTCTATTTACTTACAACTCGATATTACAACTCGATACTAGAACAAAGAATGACTCTATATGAATGCCTCCGGCGGTGTACCGGGATGTGCAATGCATCAAGAGTGACATGTATGAAAAATTATGCATGGTGGCCTAGCCACAAATACGTTGTCAACTACATGATCAAGCATGGCAATATGACAATGATGAAGCGTGTCATATGAACAGAACGGTGGAAAGTTGCATGGCAATATATCTCGGAATGGCTATGGAAATGCCATGATAGGTAGGTATGGTGGCTATTTCGAGGAAGGTATATGGTGGGTGTATGGTACCGGCGAAAGTTGCGCGGTACACGAGAGGCTAGCAATGGTGGAAGGTTGAGAGTGTGTATAATCCATGGACTCAACATTAGTCATAAAGAACTCACATACTTATTGCAAAAATATACAAGTCATAAAATAAAGTACTACACGCATGCTCCTAGGGGAAGGGTTGGTAGGAGTTAACCATCTCGCGATCCCGACCTCCACACAAAGGATGACAATCAATGAAATACCTCATGCTTCAAATTTGTCACACAACGGTTACTATCGTGGTTTTTGTCACGGCAGATGTCCTAGCAAAAGGACTTAGTCGTGAGGCCATTGCTACGGGTTAGCTTAAAGGGGTTAAAGCAGACAAGGACACAGGGATTTTATACTAGTTCGGCCCCTTCAATGAAGGTAAAAGCCTACGTCTAGTTTGGTGTAGTATTGCCACGGTTTCGATCACCAGGGAGCAAATCCGCTTTGCCTGTGTCTCGAGCTGTTGTTCTCTGCCTCGAACCGTCGCTGGGTCGTCCCTTTATATACGAGGTGACACCCGATCCGATTTACAGAATCCCGAGGCCGGCTCATAAATGTGTCCGGCTCGGTCTCTATCCTTCCTATCTTACATTACAAGTTACACATCATATGGCGGTTTACAAATCATGGGCCCTAACGCCTCTTGGGCCTTAAGCTTCTTACACTAGAGCGCCTTGTTCCATGTTCGGCTGGGCTTCAGTAGAAACAATCTTCCTAGGCATAAACCGGCCCCTCCTGGGCGGTTTATACCTAATAATTAATATCCTTGACATTAGGCCCCTGATTGATTTGAACCTGTTCTTGTCAATCTTCAACATCTTGTAAAGATTTCCCCTTTCGCGGCTTCAAGTGCTTCATAAACCGGCGTGACGTCATCTTCTCAGATCGCATTTAATCCGTCGTGACGTCTGATACGTCTCCAACGTATCTATAAAAATTTTATTGTTCCATGCTATTATATTATCCTTCTAGGATGTCTTATGGGCTTTATTATACACTTTTATATGATTTTTGGGACTAACCTATTAACCCAGAGCCCAGTGCCAGTTTCTATTTTTTCCTTGTTTTTGAGTTTCGCAGAAAAGGAATATCAAACGGAGTCCAATTGATGAGCCAATTTTTTATGATTTTTTCTGGATCAAAAGAAGCCCCCAAAGCAAAAGAGATGGGCCAGGGGAGCCACGGGCTGCCCTCGAGGGCGGGGCGCGCCCTGTGAAGGGGGCGCGCCCCCCTATCTCGAGGACAGCCCAGCAGCCCCCCTGACGTGTGCCTTACGCCAAAAAAATCCTATAAATACTGAAACCTTCGGAAATTAACCTAGATCGGGAGTTCCGATGCCGAAAGCCTTTGTAGCCACCGAAAACCAATCTACAGCCGTTTTGGCACCCTATCGGAGGGGGGAATCCCTCTCCGGTGGTTATCTTCATCATCCCGGCGCTCTCCATGATGAGGAGGGAGTAGTCCACCCTCGGGGCTGAGGGTATGTATCAGTAGCTATGTGTTTGATCTCTCTCTCATGTTCTTGAGATGGAACGATCTTGATGTATCGCGAGCTTTGCTATTCTAGTTGGATCTTCTTCTCCCCCTCTACTCTCTTGTAATGGATTGAGTTTTCCCTTTGAAGTTATCTTATCGGATTGAGTCTTTAAGGATTTGAGAACACTTGATGTATGTCTTGCACGTGCTTATCTGTGGTGACAATGGGATATCATGTGATCCACTTGATGCATGTTTTCGTGATCAACTTGCGGGTTCGTGACCTTGGGAACCTATGCATAGGGGTTGGCACACGTTTTCGTCTTGACTCTCCGGTAGAAACTTTAGGGCACTCTTTGAAGTTCTATGTGTTGGTTGAATATATGTTTCTGAGATTGTGTGATGCATATCGTATAACCATGCCCACGGATACTTGAGGTGACAATGGAGTATCTAGGTGACATTAGGGTTTTTTGGTTGATTTGTGTCTTAAGGTGTTAATCTAGTACGAACTCTATGATAGATTGAACGTTACGACGGACTCCTGAATAGAACGGTCAGAAAGAATAGCTTTGAGGTGGTTTCATACCCTACCATAATCTCTTCGTTTGTTCCCCGCTATTAGTTACTTTGGAGTGACTCTTTGTTGCATGTTGAGGGCTAGTAATATGATCCAATTATATTATCCTTGTTGAGAGAACTTGCACTAGTGAAAGTATGAACCCTAGGCCTTGCCAACTATCATTGCAATACCGTTTATGCTCACGTTTACCACTTGCTACCTTGCTGTTTTTATATTTTCCTATTACAAAAACCCATATCGACCATCCATATTGCACTTGTATCACCATCTCTTCGCCGAACTAGTGCACCTATACAATTTACCATTGTATTGGGTGTGTTGGGGACACAAGAGACTCTTTTTTATTTGGTTGCAGGGTTGCTTGAGAGAGACCATCTTCATCCTACACCTCCCATGGATTGATAAACCTTAGGTCATCCACTTGAGGGAAATTTACTACTGTCCTACAAACCTCTGCACTTGGAGGCCCAACAACATCTACAAGAATAAGGGTACGTAGTAGACGTCAACGTCATCTGCTCACTTAACACATGTACCTGTTTTTTTTCATTTTTCATTAAAAGCTCCGAAGATCGAGGCGACAGTATCATCCCATATCTATTTTTTCGGCTCCTCGATTCCCATGCCTGCCATTTTATCCTTCGGCTTATAAATAGGGCAGAGGGGCATCTCTTTTCCCCCCTTGCCTCTTCTTCTTCTTCCTCCGTTCGTTCGTCAATTTAACGTTACCAAGTTCAGGGTATGTAAAGATTGACTTGTGTAAACGTTCAATGGGTCATACCAGGTTTACCTGGGCGGAGTGACTTACTTAATGCAGGCAAGCTAATCCAGGGTTTTAGGTGTATACACCAGGCTTCCAAGCCATGGCTTGATAGCCTAGTACAAGGGTTGTCAACTCGTTGATGCTTTGCATCAGGAGCCCCTAGGTAGCATTTGAGCTATGCTCGTGGGGGCCTATGTTTGAGTTGTGCTAGGCATCAAAACTCTCTTTTGCCCCTCATCATCATGTGGGAATTGCCGAAGCAACCAGAGCTATGCTCTTATGATGGCCTTGACGTGGTCGTCGGTTTAAGAGGCCATAGGAACTCCCTTGCACACAGAAGCCCCCATGTGACAAACTCTTTATGAAAAAAGGCGGCTGATACCCCGCTTTATCGGGGGCGCCGGTTTATTATATTGATCATAATATATACATTGTAAAGATATGTACATAAAGCGGAGCCTATGGCTCAGGTGTAGTAAGGTCAAAGAAGAGCGATGTTCCATGGCCGTCTGGTCTCCTCCTCTGCCGTACGTGAGTCCTTATGTTCTCGAAAGTCGACGAGGTAGTATGATCCGTTGTGCAGGTTCTTGCTGACCACAAAGGGTCCTTTCCAAGGTGGGGATAACTTGTGCATGTCTGTCTAGTCTTGGATGAGCCAGAGCACCAGATCTCCTTCTTGAAACGTTCTGGTTTTAACCTGGCGACTGTGGTACCGACGTAGATCTTACTGATAAATCGCCGGTCGAGCTACTGCCGTGTCCCGTTCTTCATCCAGCCGGTCTAATGCGTCTTTCCGTGCCCTTTCATTATCAGCTTCAATGTAAGCTGCCACTCGTGGCGAATCATGACGGATATCGCTAGGGAGGACCGCTTCAGCTCCATATACCATGAAGAAAGGCGTGTACCATGTAGACCTGTTAGGTGTGGTGTTGATGCTCCATAGCACAGAGGGTAATTCCTCCACCCAACAACCCGGTGTCCTCTGCAAAGGAACCATAAGCCGGGGTTTAATGCCTCTCAAGATCTCTTGATTGGCTCCATTAGACTGAGGATGAGCTACTGATGATACATCAAGGCGGATGTGCTCTCGTTGACAGAACTCCTCCATAGCCCCCTTGGATAGATTGGTACCATTGTCAGTAATAATGCTGTGTGGAAAGCCAAACCGGAAAATCACCTTTTTAATGAACTGAACCGCCGTTGCCGCATCACACTTACTGACTGGTTCCGCTTCAACCCATTTGGTAAACTTATCCACCGCCACCAAAAGGTGGGTCTTCTTATCTTGGGATCTCTTGAAGGGTCAAACCATATCAAGCCCCCAAGTCACAAACGGCCAAGTAATTGGAATCATCCTCAACTCCTGCGCCGGTATATGAGCACGCCGTGAGAACTTCTGGCAAGCATCACATTTTCTGGCCAAGTCCTCTGCGTCGGCATGAGCCGTCAACCAGTAGAACCCATGACGAAATGCTTTAGCCACCAAAGATTTTGAACCGGCATGATGACCACAATCTCCCTTGTGGATCTCCCTAAGAATATCACAACCTTCATCTGGCGATACACACCGCTGAAACGCCCCAGAAATTTTGCGATGATGTAGTTCTCCATTGACAATAGTCATTGACTTGGATCGCCAGACTATCTGTCTAGCCAAGACTTCATCCTCTGGTAACTAACCTCGGCTCATGTACGCCAGGTAGGGGAGCGTCCAATCCGGAATAACATGAAGCGCCGCCACTAATTGAGCCTCCGGATCAGGAACAGCCAAGTCCTCTTCTGAAGGTAACTGCACCGACGTATTATGTAATACATCCAGGAAGGTATTGGGTGGAACCGGTTTACGTTGAGAACCCAGCCGGCTTAACGCATTAGCTGCTTCATTCTTTCGCCGGTCTATATGATCCACTTGATAACCCTTGAAGTGTCCAGCAACAGCGTCTACCTCTCATCGATATGCGGCCATAAGTGGGTCTTTGGAATCCCACTTGCCAGACACTTGTTGAGCCACCAGGAATGAATCGCCAAAGCATTTAACCCGGCTTAAATTCATCTCCTTGGCCATCCGTAGACCATGGAGGAGAGCTTCATACTCAGCTGCATTGTTAGTACAAGGGAACATTAACCGGAGGACATAACAGAACTTATCACCTCGTGGGGAAGTTAATACGACTCCAGCCCTCGAGCCCTCTAATTGCGTGGATCCATCAAAGTGAATAGTCCAATACGTGTGATCCGGCTTCAATTAGAGGACTAAGCTCAATATGTGCCCCGTACTGCAATCAAATATGTGCCCTCTAATTGCGTCGTGAAGCTCAATGGCCCACTTTGCTACTCGACCAGTCGCCTCCCTGTTCTGGATTATATCGCCTAAAGGGGCTGAACTGACCACAGTGATTGTATGACCTTCAAAATACTGCTTTAGCTTCTGGTTTGCTATGAAGACTATGTACACCAATTTCTGCCAATGCGGGTATCGCTGCTTTGATTCAATGAGCACCTCGCTGATGTAGTAAACTGGCCGTTGAACCGGATATTCTTTGCCTACCTCCTTACGCTCTACCACAATGGCAACGCTTACAGCTCGGGCGTTAGTAGCCACATACAGCAATAGCGGCCCATTATCGACTGGTGCAGCAAGGACTGGTGGTTCTGCTAATTGCTTCTTCAACTCTTCGAACGCAGCATCAGCAGCATCATTCCAAACAAAGCGATCTGTCTTTTTCATCATCTGATAAAGCGGGATGGCCTTCTCCCCCAAACGGCTGATAAATCGGCTGAGCGCCGCAATACGGCCCTCCAAACGTTGGACATCATTGATGCATGCCGGTTTAGCCAAGGATGTAATCGCCTTGATAACTCCGGATTAGCTTCAATTCCCCTGTTTGATACCAAGAATCCTAGTAGCTTGCCTGCTGGAACACCAAAAACGCATTTGTCCGGATTAAGCATCATCTTGTAAACCCGGAGATTATCAAAGGTTTCTTTCAAGTCTGTTATTAACGTTTCCTCCTTCCTAGATTTCACCACAATGTCATCCACATATGCATGAACATTCCGCCCAATCTATCCATGAAGGCAGTTCTGCACACAACGCTGATAGGTCGCCTGGGCACTCTTAAGCCCAAATGGCATAGATACATAGCAGAAGGCTCCAAAGGGAGTTATAAAGGCTGTCTTCTCCTTGTCCTTAACTGCCATTTTGAACTGATGATAACCTGAATATGCGTCCAAAAAACTTAGGCGCTCGCAACCCGCCGTAGCATCAATGATCTGATCAATACGGGGGAGGGCAAAGGGATCAGCTGGGCAAGCCTTGTTCAGATCTGTGTAATCAACACACATTCGCCAAGTGCCATTTTTCTTAAGCACCAACACCGGATTAGCCAACCACTCGGGATGAAACACCTCAATTATAAAGCCTTCTGCCAAGAGCCTAGCCACTTCTTCACCAATAGCCTTGTGCCTTTCTTCATTGAAGCGGCGCAGAAATTGCTTAACTGGTTTAAACTTAGGATCAATGTTGAGAGTGTGCTCAGCGAGTTCCCTCGGTACACCTGGCATATGTCAGAAGGTCTCCATGCAAAAATGTCCCGATTCTCACGGATGAACTCGATGAGCGCGCTTTCCTATTTGGATCTAGGTTAGCACTGATGGTGAACTGCTTGGATGAATCGCCAGGAACAAAGTCAACCTGTTTCGTCTCTTTAGCTGATTTGAACTTCAAGGCCGGATCATGCTCTGTGGTTGGCTTTTTCAGCGGAGACATATCTGCCGGATCAACATTATCTTTATAAAACTTCAGCTCCTCAGTGGCACAAACCGCCTCGGCATAAGCTGCATCACCTTCCTCGCACTCCAACGCAATCTTGCAACTCCCATGGACCGTGATGGTTCCCTTATGGCCCGGCATCTTGAGCTGCAGATAAACATAACACGGCCTCGCCATGAACTTAGCGTAAACCGGCCGCCCGAACAGGGCGTGATACGGGCTCTTGATCTTTACCACTTCAAAGGTCAAAGTCTCAGACCTGGAATCATGCTCATCCCCAAAAGTGACCTCCAAATCTATCTTGCCAACTGGATATGCTGATTTACCGGGCACCACCCCATGAAAAACTGTGTTGGACCGCGGAAGCTTCTTATACGTCAGCCCCATGCGTCGGAAAGTCTCATCGTATAGAATGTTGATGTTGTTGCCTCCGTCCATAAGCACCTTGTTAAACTTGCAGCCACCCACCTGAGGTGCCACAACTAGAGCCAGCTGACCCGTATTATCAACCCGGGGCGGATGATCCTCTCGGCTCCATACAATAGGCTGTTCTGACCAACGTAGGTAACGCGGCACCGCTGGTTCAACAAAATGCACTGCCCTCTTGTAAACTTTCTGATCACGTTTACATAAACTCGTGCTGTTGATTTCCCTGATTGTTATAACCGCCCTGGTCGTGCTGTTGGTTATGCTGATTGTGCCCGTTGTGGTTGCTGTTATTTCCTTGGTACCCTGAACCGGATCCACCACCTTGATAACCCGGCCTGTGAAAACCGGGACCTGATCCGTCGGATGGTCCATGATCGTACTGATACCGGTTCATGATTTCCTGCATAATAAAACAGTCCTTCCAGAGGTGTGTAGCTGGCTTTTCTGCTGTACCATGCCTTGGGCAAGGTATGTTCATCTGGCGTTCCAGATTAATAGGCGACCTCCCATTTCGCGGGGGCGGTCTACCCTTTCGGCGCTGGCCGTCCTCCTGAGCATTGGTGTTGGCCACAAAATCTAAATTATTATCCTCTTTGCGCTTACCGTTGTATCCTTGATTCGCCGGATTGAGCTGCGGTGCTTTACCGTTCTTCTTCGCCTTCCCTGACTTATCCTCATCTGAGTCCGGGTATTTGGCACTATCTGAATCCGCATACTTCACTAAGGCGCCCATGAGTGTCCCCATGTCATCACAGTTATGTTTGAGCCGTCCCAACTTCAACTTCAAAGGTTCAAACCGGCAATTGCCTTCCAAGGTTACAACTGCTGTGCTTGGGTTGATGCTGTTGGAGGAATGTAAGATCTCCGACACTCGACGCACCCAATTACTTGTTGACTCGTGCTCTCCTTGAACGCAGGCAGCAAAATCGACGACAGACATTGGCTGTTTGCACGTGTCCTTGAAGTTATTAATAAACCGGCGGCGCAATTCAGCCCATGATCCGACGGAATTGGGTGGCAAGCCTTTCAGCCAAGTGCGAGTTGGGCCTTCCAACATCATTGTGAAATACTTAGCGCACACTGCATCATCCACATACAGCATCTCCATTGCCATCTCATAGCTTTTGACCCATGTCTTCGGGGACAGATCCGCGGTGTAGTTGGGCACCTTGCGTGGTCCTTTGAAATCCTTGGGCAGTTTCACGTTGCGCAAAGCGGGAGTAAGGCAGGGCACTCCCAGGGATCTAGACATAACCCCCGGTTCAACTGAGGTAGAAGGACGAACCGGCGTTGCCTGGCGGGCTTCGTGCTGTGCTGCTAACTCAGCCTCCCGACGCTGCCTGCCCTGATCCACCACGTTCTGAGCATTCGCGTCTCCTCCTGCCGGGTCATCCCTCCACGGCGGATTACATCTTCGTGCGCTGCTTGATATGGCCGGTTCATCCAGACGCCTAGTGTAACTCCGGCTTGGGCGAGGGGTGGAGTGAATTCTCTCACGGCTGTGAGAATAAGCTTGTTGTTGAGTTAGCGCCGTTTCCAAAAACTCCCTGGCCCGTCATGCCTCCACCGCTACAGGGGATGTTCCTTCAATGGGAAGGGCGGCCAGTCGTGAAGCGGCAGCAACTATGTTATCCAATGGATTGGAGTAATGACCGGGAGGGGTGGGTACATGCTGTGATGGGACGACCTGGCGGGTTGGCTCCATGGCCGGTGGCTGGACTGATGCTCCCGTGCCCGGCGCTCCTCCCTGGTTTACCTCTGGCTGGTTACTGGTTCCTGCCCCTGGCGTGCTAAAAAGGTTCCTTGGTTCGTAAACCAGGGGTAGGCGAGATCGTTGCCTTCTCATCATTACCTCCTGTGAAGCGGTGTGATCCAACATGAGTCGATAAGCTTGAGCATCTAACTCGGCCTGTTTCGCAGCCATCCTGGTTTTCTCAGTAGCTAGGTCCAACTTGGCTTGATCTATCCAGCTTTTCACCTGAGCGACTTCTGCATCATGTTGATCCTTATTGGCCTGGGCTACCTCTGCCGTTAACAGCGTTGTCAAAGTATCGACCAAGGCGGACAAAATTTCGGCCGGCGACGGATCAGGGCCTCCAGCCCTAGCTCCCGCCGTGTCTGATGTTAACGCCGCTGTAGTTGATGACTGCTGCATAGGTTGTGATCCGGCCATGAGGACGGCGACCCGATTCGGCGGATCGAGGGTGTCCGGAATACTATCACCATCGGAACAGCCCTCAGACCGGCCATCCTGCAACATGTATAAAGATTCTATCTCTCCAGAAGACGATTCGTCACCGGAATAGACAACCGTCTCACCGCCAAAATCTGATCCATCCTCAGTTTGTGCTTCATGAACTGCTCCAACGAAGACGTGCTTCATGGCAGGCTGAATCCGGGCAGGTCTCGCACGCTGAGCCGGCTCGATGATGTTGGGGAAGACGTCCGGTTTAGGGCCCGGTTTGCCGATCCTGCCGATTAAGACTTGGATGCCGCCGAAGGGGACCCGGTACCCGTATTCGATTGAATTGTCCTCGGGGCCCCAGCCTGCATCGTCGATGTAAATCTTGCCGCGATGACTCTTGGTCATCCGGCCCACTGCGTAGCCCTTGAGTCCTTCAAAGCTGCCCTTCAAGAACTCGAAACCATCATGCGATAGCCCCACGGTGGGCGCCAAATGTCATGGTTTTGTCATGGCAGATGTACAGCAAAAGGACTTAGTCATGAGGCCATCGCTACGGGTTAGCTTAAAGGGGTTAAAGCGGACAAGGACACAGGGATTTTGTACTAGTTCGGCCCCTTCGATGAAGGTAAAAGCCTACGTATAGTTTGGTGTAGTATTGCTAGGGTTTCCATCACCAAGGAGCGAATCCGCTTTGCCTATGTCTCGAGCTGTTGTTCTCTGCCTTGAACCGTCGCCGGGTCGTCCCTTTATATACGAGGTGACGCCCGATCCGGTTTACAGAATCCCGAGGCCGGCTCATAAACGTGTCCGGCTTGGTCTCTATCCTTCCTATCTTACATTATAAGTTACACATCATATGGTGGTTTACAAATCACGGGGCCTAACGCCTCTTGGGCCTTAAGCTTCTTGGACTAAAGCGCCTTGTTCCATGTTCGGCTGGGCTTCAGTAGAAACAATCTTCCTAGGCATAAACCGGCCCCTCCTGGGCGGTTTATACCTAATAATTAATATCCCTGACAGTTACCATACGTGCATGCTACGGGACTTGCAAACCTCAACACAAGTATTTCTCAAATTCACAACTACTCTACTAGCATGACTCTAATATCACCATCCTCATATCTCAAAACAATCATCAAGTATCAAACTTCTCATAATATCATCATGTGTGTCCCTCTCAAAAGGTGTGTACAGCAAGGATGATTGTGGTAAACTAAAAAGCAAAGACACAAATCATACATGACGCTCCAAGCAAAACACATATCATGTGGTGAATAAAAATATAGTCTCAAGAAAAGTTCCCAATAGATGAAGACGAAAGAGGGGATGCCTTCCCGGGGCATCCCCAAGCTTAGGCTTTTGGTTGTCCTTGAATATTACCTTGGGGTGCCTAGGGCATCCCCAAGCTTAGGCTCTTGCCAATCTTTGTTTCATAGTCCATCAAATCCTTACCCAAAACTTGAAAACTTCACAACACAAAACTTAACAGAAAATCTCGTGAGCTTCGTTAGTATAAGAAAACAAACCACCACTCAAAGGTACTGTAATGAACTCATTCTTTATTTATATTGGTGTTAAACCTACTGTATTCCAACTTCTCTATGATTCAAACCCCCCAATACTACTCATAGATTCATCAAAATAAGCAAACAACATGCGAAAAATAGAATCTGTCAAAAACAGAACCGTCTATAGCAATCTGTAACTTTCGAATACTTCTGTAACTCTAAAAATTCTGAAATAAATTGGTGGATGTGAGGAATTTGTCTGTTAACACTAGTAGAAAACGGGGCAATGGTCCAGCCCATTAGTCCCGGTTTAGTCCAGAACCGGGACCAATGGGGGCATTGGACCTGGTTCGTGAGCCCAGGGGCGCAGCCGGGCCACGTGGGCCATTGGTCCCAGTTCGTCTGGACCTTTTGGTCCCGGTTGGTGCGACGAACCGGGACCAATGGGTCTTGCTCCTGGCCCACAACCATTGGTCCCGGTTGGAGACTTGAACCGGGACCAAAGGCCCCCCTTTAGTCCTAGTTCATGATACCAACCGGGACCAATGAGGTGCCTATATATACCCCCTCGCGTAAGAGCAGAGCACACTGCTCTGTTTTTTCTGGCCGAGGGGAAGAGGGCTTGGTGGTGCTCTAGCTCACCTTCTATGCACACAACGTGTTCGATGGAATGCCCGAGCCACACTAGTTAAGCTTTTCTCCTCTCGAAGCTCGAACTCGAAGCTCTATTTTCTCCGAGATTTGTCTAGGTTTAGCGGTCCATCACGTCCCGTCCCCGTCTTCGCCGCCGTCGATCGCCCCCGCCGATCTCGTCACCGGCACCACCGTGGTGAGCCTCTTGTTATGTCCATGCTTTTCTTACTTTTATTATTGCTTGTTATTATTGCTTTAGACAGATATTTGTCTAATGTTCTTACGTTTATTATTGATTGTTATTATATAGTGCGATGGTTTTGATATCCGCCCACATGAGTCCTCGTCCTGTCTACGATTCGGATGTGGTATATTATCTTTAATTTATAACTATTTGTTTTAGTGTTTATGACAATTATGCCGAACAACCTGACATGCATAGATGTTTTTATATGTCTAGGAGGTAGTTGAACCGGAAATTCCAACCGACCCTCTTGTGAAGAGGTTAAATTTAGTTGAAGAGGAAAACGTTTCCTTGAATAAAAAATTGGAAAAAATGGAGGAGGAGAAGATGGAATTGGAGTTGCATGTTGCGGAAGTCGTCGATGATCACAAGATCAAAATGGACCCTATTGTCGAGAGGTTAAATTTAGTTGAAGAAGAAAACAATTTCTTGAAGGAAAAAAAAAATTGAGGACGAGAAGATGATATTGGAGTTGCATGTTGTGGATGTCGTCGATGATCACAAGATCAAGATGGATGCAATGCGGTTGAAGATTAGAAAGATTAGAAAATATGCCATTCATACCGAGGCTTGGTATCATTATGCCGTTGGATCAATTGTTACCTTGGTTGCGATTATGATCGCATTTGTTTTCGCATTGAAATGTTTTACATAGTTTCAATGTATGGTGAAAATTAATTAGATGCTCTGGAGAGCTATATGTTGTTAGATGAGAACTATGTATGCACTTTGGTTTTAATGTGATGATGAACTTCTATTAACTTGGTCACTTAATTATCTATTTATGATGTTCTGTAATGGTTTTTGACACACTTAATAATATATAATGCACGCAGATGAACCGACAATGGATGTATGGTGACAGACACACCTCTGAGTACATTAAGGGCGTGCATGAGTTTCTGAATGCGGCTGAGGCAAACAAGCAGAATGGTTTTATGTGTTCTCCATGCACTAAATGTGGGAATACGATGTCTTACTCTAACCGGAAAATCCTTCACTCCCACCTGCTTTATAAGGGTTTCATGCCACACTATAATATTTGGACGAGGCACGCAGAAATAGGGGTTATGATGGAAGACGGCGAAGAAGAAGAGTACGATGACAGCTATGTGCCCCTTGAATACGGTGATGCTGCAATGGGGGGAGCTGGTGAAGATCAAGAGGAACCAGACGATGTGCCCAATGATGCTGCAACAGGTGAAGCTTCTGAAGATCAAGAGGAACCAGACGATGTGCCCGATGATGATGATCTCCGCCGGGTCATTGTTGATGCAAGGACGCAATGCGAAAGTAAAAAGGAGAAGCTGAAGTTCGATCGCATGTTAGAGGATCACAAAAAAGGGTTGTACCCCAATTGCGAAGATGGCAACACAAAGCTCGGTACCGTACTGGAATTGCTGCAGTGGAAGGCAGAGAATGCTGTGGCTCACAAAGGATTTGAGAAGCTACTGAAAATATTGAGGAAGAAGCTTCCGAAGGATAACGAATTGCCCGACAGTACATACGCAGCAAAGAAGGTCGTATGCCCTTTAGGACTAGAGGTGCAGAAGATACATGCATGCCCTAATGACTGCATCCTCTACCGCGGTGCATACAAGGATCTGAACGCATGCCCGGTATGCCGTGCATTGCGGTATAAGATGAGACAAGATGACCCTGGTGATGTTGACGACGAGCCCGCCAGGAAGAGGGTTCCTACGAAGGTGATGTGGTATGCTCCTATAATTCCACGGTTGAAACGTCTATTCAGAAACGGAGAGCATGCCAAGTTGATGCGATGGCACAGTGAGGACCGTAAGAAAGACGGGAAGTTGAGAGCATCCGCTGACGGGTCGCAGTGGAGAAAAATCGAGAGAAAGTACTCGGAGGAGTTTGCAAAGGACCCAAGGAATGTATGGTTAGCTTTAAGCGCGGATGGCATTAATCCTTTCGGGGAGCAGAGCAGCAATCACAGCACCTGGCCCGTTACCCTATGTATGTATAACCTTCCTCCTTGGATGTGCATGAAGCGGAAGTTCATTATGATGCCAGTTCTCATCCAAGGCCCTAAGCAACCCAACAACGACATTGATGTGTACCTAAGGCCATTAGTTGAAGAACTTTTACAGCTGTGGAATGGAAACGGTGTACGTGCGTGGGATGAGCACAGACAGTAGGAATTTAACCTAAAAGCATTGCTGTTCATGACCATCAACGGTTGGCCCGCTCTCAGTAACCTTTCTGGACAGACAAACAAATGATACCACGCATGCACGCAATGTTTAGATGACACTGAAAGTATATACCTGGACAAATGCAGGAACAATGTGTACCTGGGCCATCATCGATTTCTTCCAACCAACCATCAATGTCGAAAGAAAGGCAAGCATTTCAAAGGCGAGGCAGATCACCGGAAGAAGCCCGCCATGCGTACCGGTGATCACGTACTTGATATGGTCAATGATTTACACGTAATCTTTGGAAAGGGCCCCGGCGCACTAGCTGTTCCGAATGACGCTGAGGGACACGCACCCATGTGAAAGAAGAAATCTATATTTTGGGACTTACCCTACTGGAAAGACCTAGAGGTCCGCTCTTCAATCGACGTGATGCACGTGACGAAGAACCTTTGCGTGAACCTGCTATGCTTCTTGGGCGTGTATGGAAAGACAAAAGATACACCTGAGGCACGGGAGGACCTGCAACGTTTGCACGAAAAAGACGGCATGCCTCCGAAGCAGTATGAAGGTCCTGCCAGCTACGCTCTTACGAAAGAAGAGAAAGAAATATTCTTTGAATGCCTGCTCAGTATGAAGGTCCCGACTGGATTCTCGTCGAATATAAGGGAATAATAAATATGCCAGAGAAAAATTTCCAGAACCTAAAGTCTCATAACTGCCACGTGATTATGACGCAACTGCTTCCGGTTGCATTGAGGGGGCTTCTACCGGAAAACGTCCGATTAGCCATTGTGAAGCTATGTGCATTCCTCAATGCAATCTCACAGAAGGTGATCGATCCAGAAATCATACCAAGGCTAAGGAGTGATGTGGCGCAATGTCTTGTTTGTTTCGAGCTGGTGTTCCCACCATCCTTCTTCAATATCATGACGCACGTCCTAGTTCATCTAGTCGACGAGATTGTCATTCTGGGGCCCGTATTTCTACACAATATGTTCCCCTTTGAGAGGTTCATGGGAGTCCTAAAGAAATATGTCCATAACCGCGCTAGGCCAGAAGGAAGCATCTCCATGGGCCATCAAACAGAGGATGTCATCGGATTTTGTGTTCACTTCATTCCTGGCCTTAATAAGATAGGTCTCCCTAAATCGCGGTATGAGGGGAGACTGACTGGAAAAGGCACGCTTGGAAGGGACTCAATAATATGCTGATGGGCCTCGAACCCCTCGTTGGTTACCCCAAGTGGAAGGTGTAAGATGCAGTAAGTAGAAGTGTTTTCCCCTAGCAAAGATGCCAAGGATCGAATCCCCAGAGACTCCTAGGTTCAACAGGTAGGTGTCAACTGCTAACGACGCAATTAGCAATCAACGTGGACCTGCACACAGATACAAATAACTTTGCTCCCAACGAGTAAGGAGAGGTTGTCAATCTCTCCGGCCTTGTAGTTCACAAAGGGTTAAAAGCAATATGATAGTAGTGATAGATAGTGTTTTGCAATAGTAAATAAATAGCGGAAAGTAAATAGTGTATGTGATCAATGATGGTAATATGGACCGGAGTCTCCTGATGTTCACTAGTGATGTCTCTCTCCCAAAAGTCGATAAAATAGCTATGTGAGGTAAACAAATTACAGCTGGGCAATTGACAGGACCACGAACGCAAACCAATGCTGACTACATTGCAAGAAAGGTTGAGGTTCAAAGCATGGGCGGTACGCCAAAGTAAGTAGACCGAAATCCATCAATATCTACTACTAATCATCCACCTTGAGATATCTATCCAGAACATCTCGCTGGTATTAAGTTGCGAGTCCCACCCATAGTGTAAACTCAATGCAACAGACAACTGCATTAAAAGAACTTTGCGTAAAGTAAACAATCCTTGCACCCGCGGGCACAAGCACCGTTGTTTTCCCCCTTGTGGCAACAGCACACCCCCTAGACTCATGTTTCTGTCACTCAAGCTAGTCATCGAGGGGCATGAACCCACAATCGAGCATAACGTTCCCTCTTGGAGTCACTACCTATTACTCGGCCAAAGCAATAAATAACAACGGAGAACATGCCAGAATTACTTATGAACTAAAATATAAAAGAGGTGAATCAAATATATTACTCAAGATCAATCTGAACATAATCTCATAATCCATCGGATCCCAGCAAACTCAACATAGCAACAGCATAAGGATTACATAGGTGCCTCGATCATGTAGGGCAGCTCACGAGGACTAATTAGTGAAGCACAAGAACGGGAGGAGAACATCACATAGCTACTGGTCATGGACTCATGGTCCAAGGAAGACTACTCACGAGTCATCCGGGAGGCGTCCATGGTGGTGGAGAAGCTCCCGGTGGTGATCCTCCCCTCCGGCAGGGTGCCGGGAAGAGTTCTCCTGGTGCTCCCGATCTTGGAAGCGGCGGTGGCGGCGGAACAGAGATGGGATCACGAAAAGAAGTCCTGTTTCGAGGGTTTCGGAGAGTCCTTTAAATATATGCCAAAGTAGGGCACCGGGGGGCTCTCGGGGGGCCGAGGCGCCCCCCCGGCGCGGCCCAGGGGGGGCGCGCCCACAGGGCACCTGGAGCCCCTGTGCCCCCCCCAGGCTGCCCTTCGGACGTAGTGTTGTTTCCGGAACGCTGATTTTTTATATATTTTTTCTTGATTTTTCTGGGCAGTTCTCGAAACGTGAAAACCTGAAATACAAAAACAGCCGAAAACAGAAACTGGCACTGGGGTGCATTGGATTAGTAAGTTAGTCCAAATATGATCAAAAGTGTATGGAAGTGTATGAATATCATAGCAATATCACCCAAAAGTGGCATGGAGCAAGCAGAAATTATAGATACGTTTTGGACGTATCAACATCCCCAAGCTTAATTCCTGCTCGTCCTCGAGTACGTAAATGATAACAAGAATAATTTCTGTGGTGACATGCTATTAACCATATAGGACTTTCTCATAGTCATATGACAAAAGCTTACTGAGACAATGATTCTAAAATAATTAAGTTGCCTCAAGAGAAAATCACAAATGACTGAAAGTTTTACAACATGAAACTGAAACATCAAAAAGATTTGCAATGAACATGATGTGCAAATATGATCAAGTGATATCTAGCTTGCTCCCTTTAGTGATGCAAAACATAAGTGCAGGGGCACCTTCAAGGTTTAAGTGATGACTAGATACAATCATTTCAGAATAAACGATATCACAATCATGCAAAAGACAATACTACTTTGGGACAATGCACATTACACCCAGAATGACAATCATGCTCTCAGTAGTTGGTGCTTGAAGTGCTAGAGCTTTTTATTTTGAAACATGGAAGCAATTGTGTCAACGGTAGTAGTACTTCATATGTGTCATGTATAAAACATCCTATAAGTTGCAAGCCTCATGCATCGAATACTAATAGTGCTCGCTCCTTGTCCTAATTAGCTCGGATCCCCATGGGTTATCATTGCATTGCATATGTTTTAAATAAGTGTCACAAAGGGGTACCTCTATGCCACCTGTACAAAGGTCCAAGGAGATAGATCGCATTTGATTTCTCGTTTTTGATAAATCTCAACTTGAGGACATCCATACCGGGACAACATAGAAAATAGATGATGGACTCCTCTTTAATGCATAAGCATATTCTCATGAGAGATTGAGGATTAAGGTCCAAGCTAAAACTTCCACCATGATGCATGGCTTTGGTTGGCGGCCCAATGTTCTTCTCTAACAATATGCATATTAATTCAACCCACGGTAAATCACCCTTACTTCAGACAAGACGAACATGCATAGCAACTCACATGATATTCAACAAGAGTGTGACAGTTGATGGCGTCCCCAGAAACATGGTTACCGCTCAGCAAGCAACTCATAAGAAATAAGATACATAGGCAACATATTCTTTACCACAATAGTTTTTAGGCTACTTTCCCATGAGCTATGTATTGCATGGTTAATTTGCTTAGTGCAGGTGGAGGTTAGCAAAAGACTGGGAGCGACCAACTAAGAGAGCCATGACGGTCATAATCATGCAGAGCGACAAAGCAATATTGAATCAGGCATGGTAGTTATATCGCTACTCAAAAACAAAAGATCATCAAGGCTTGACAGACTTTCTTTACAGTCTTGAATATGCGTGAGCATACGCCAAGTCAATCAAAATAAATTCTCGAAGGAAGATATTACTAAACCATACCACATCATAGGCAAATAAACCAAGTTGGTACTCCAATAACACATTGGGAACCCCCCAGCTATTTGAGATTATCCATAAGAAAACCTGAACTACTAAGCACCATCATGAAAGTAGCATCTTTATCATAGACACATTAACCCATGCAACGGAAGCAAACTCTCTTAATAAGGTGAGCATGGTAATTAAAGAGAGTTCAAGCAACCAACTAAATAAAAGCTCTTTGAAAAGATAAGCATGAATACTAAGAGCAAAGTATGATAGTAGCTATTAAAAGACAAAGAACACACACAGCATAGATAGACATGAAAATTCTATGTAATGTTCTAGGTAGAGGTGGAGCGTTTTTCTCTCCCACATAAAGGAATGCTGGGTTCCGACTCGTTATGAAAAACTAAAAGGAAAATTAAAAGCAAGACGCTCCAAGCATAGCACATAACACATGAAGTGATAAAAATATAGCGAAACGAAAGACGAACTAATAGTGTTGATGGAGAAGGGGATGCACGGGGGCATCCCCAAGCTTAGACGCTTGAGTCTCCTTGAATATTTCTTGGGGGTGCACGGGGGCATCCCCAAGCTTGAGCGCTTGACACTCCTGAATCTTTTTATCATCTTCCCTCACACACTTGAAAACTCCCTTCATACACAACTCATCATAATCTGATTAGCGAGGTTAGTACCCTTAATAAAATAATTATACCTTGCTGGAAATAAGGATATTCTTGAAGTTCTACTGTTTCTCAAGATTTTTTTTTTGAAATGAAAGGGGTTTCCCCCCCGCCCCATTTTTATTGAAAATGAGGCAAAGTGCCAACGCATAATTCAGTTCAATAGGGAAGCAAAAGCAACCTAACAACATAGACCGGTCTATAGTAGCCAGAGCTTATTACATCAGGTGAGAGGATACATAAAATTTTCGGCTGAAGCCTGCTAAGTCGATCCCATCATCTGCTCCTCTCTCCTCCACTTGATCAGATCCATGCAATCCTCAGAACCTCCCCACGTCGCTTGTCCAGCAACCGGATGCATTTCGCCAGCAACTTTGCCTGAGCATCGTCGCAGAGAATTTTCCATTGCTGCAGAAAGACTTTCAGTTTTGATAGGACACATCTTGCATCTCTCCAGGTGCGCCCCTGAAAGCAAAAATCATTCCTGAGCTTCCATAAACTCCACAAGGAGGCAGCAGATACCAAGTTAAGCACAACATTTTTCTTACTGTTCTGCCATAAAGCGCAAACATCATCAAAGTTAGATATACATGGATGACCAAAACAGTCAGAAACAAAATTCCAGATCTGTTCGGCTACCACACAGTCAAATAAAAGATGCTGGATGGTTTCGCTTTCGTTACAAAATAAGCAGGACATATCATCAACGTGTCTCCTCTTAGCTAAGTTATCGCGGGTAAGAATCTTCCCATGGACACATAACCAGAGGAAAACGTGAATCTTTTGTGGGCAAAGAACTTTCGAAAGTTTGTCCCCTATCTTAGATACCACCCCTCCAAAATTAATCGCTTTGTAGAAGGATTTGACCGAATAGACCCCGTTTGATTCTAATGTCCAGACTGGAGAGTCTGCCTCATTATTTAAACGCACAGTTTTAACTAATTCGACCAAGCGGTTCCAGCTCTCGAGGCCTGCTTCATCAACACACCTCCTAAAAGACAGTTTCAGATCGACCCCATCCCAGACCTGTGCTATAGAGCACTCATCCTGATTACATATGCAGTATAAATCCCAGAACTGGGTCTTCAAAGAAAATTCACCAACCCAGGTGTCATGCCAAAAACTGACATTTTCACCATTACCAATCTTCCATCTATAGAAATTTCTAGCCGCAGCAAAAGCCCAGGTAGCGCTTTTCCAAAAAGAAGAACCTGTGCCATTTTTAGACCAAAGGATATTAGGGTTGTTGATATCATATTTATAGGCAATAACCTTCTTCCACTCACTAGCATTACCATCAAAGTATCTTCTAGCCCAACTAGCCAAAAGGGCCATGTTGAAATCTCTAATGTTAGGAATACCAAGGCCTCCAAACTCCTTTTTTCTAGAGATCACCCCCCAGTTAGCTAAGTGGTACTTCTGCTGATTCTCACTATCCCCCCAGAAAAAATGAGCCATCTGGGAGTTGATAGCATTGATAGCCCATTTGGGGAATTTAACCACCGACATCAAGTAAGCTGGAATACTCACAATGCAAGCGCAGAGCAGAATAATCTTGCCTTTGTAAGTCAGGTATCTACCCAGCCAACCAGAGATATTCTTGATGATCCTATCAATGATAGGTTGTATATCTTCTCTTCTAAGATTGTTATAGTGCAGAGGCACTCCCAGGTATTTAATGGGGAAATCCCCTAGATTGCAACAAAAGATCTGTGCAAATTCTCTCGCCTCCCTCTCATCCACATTGATAGTAAGTAAATCACTTTTATGGAAATTGATCCACATTCCTGAGAGGTTTTCGAAGCAAGATAGAAGCCATTTAAAGTTTCTAGGTTTATCCATCGAGTTTTCCAGAAAAAGAATAGTGTCATCCGCATATTGTAAGCTA
>LR738710.1:938584499-938600182 GCA_902687465.1 Secale cereale
GGGGGGGGGGGGGCGCCCACAGGGCGCCTGGAGCCCCTATGCCCACCCAGGCTGCCCTTCGGACGCAGTGTTGTTTCCGGAACGCTGATTTTTTTTATATTTTTTCTGGATTTTTCTGGGCAGTTCTCGAAACGTGAAAACCTGAAATACAAAAACAGCCGAAAACAGAAACTGGCACTGGGGTGCACTGGATTAGTAAGTTAGTCCAAATATGATCAAAAGTGTATGGAAGTGTATGAATATCATAGCAATATCACCCAAAAGTGGCATGGAGCAAGCAGAAATTATAGATACGTTTTGGACGTATCATATGCAGGGACGGATATTCTTGGTCTCAAGCACAGTACACAGTTCTACAGAACTCTACCTTGGTGACCCCGTATGTCGATGAACACAAGAACAGTCTGCGCTCCAAACACCCGGAGCAGTGCGACGACTGGATTACGTGTGAACACATCATGACTTTCAGCAGTTGGTTGGAAACACGTCTCAGAGGTGACAACACTGTTTGTGATGAGCTGTACTTTTTGTCCAGGGAACCATCTTTGACTGTATTGATTTACGAAGGATACGAGATAAATGGGAATACATTTTACACGATTGTCCAAGATAAAAAGAGCACCAACCAAAACAGCGGTGTCCGCTTTGATGTAACAACCGAGAGGGGAAAGGACACATATTATGGTTACATAGTGGACATATGGGAACTTGACTACGGACATGATTTTAAGGTCCCTTTGTTTAAGTGCAAATGGGTCAATCTGTCAGGAGGCGGGGTACAGGTAGACCCACAGTACGGAATGACAACAGTGGATCTGAAAAATCTTGGGTACACTGACGAACCGTTCGTCCTAGCCAATGATGTGGCACAGGTTATCTATGTGAAGGACATGTCTACCAGACCAAGAAAAAGAAAAGATAAGGAAGCGAATACATCATACGATGAGCCTAAGCGCCACATAGTTCTTTCAGGAAAAAGGGACATCCTGGGAGTGGAGGGCAAGACAGACATATCTGAAGATTATGAAAAGTTTCATGAAATTCCTCCCTTCAAATTCAAGGCTGACCCAAGCATCCTGATAAACTATGAAGATTAAACATGGTTACGGCGCAATAAGCAAATGACACAAGCGAAGAAAAAGTGAAGACTTTTTTCCGCAACTATTATGATGATACCATGCCAACTTTGTAACAGACAAGTATGATACCATTGTCCGTTTTGTACCATGCCAACTTTTTCAGAGTTCATTTGAAACCTATGAATTTAGGTCGAATTTTCTCTATAGGTGCATCTATGTTCATTTTTTAGTAAAGTTAACCACAAACTTGTGATTCACACTGTCGGGGAAACTGACCGCCCACGAACACCTATGGGACCGGAGCCCCTTCTATGGTACGGCAAGGGAGCGGAGGGAGCACGAAGAGCGGATCGAAGAGCACACGCAGGCAGTTTACCCAGGTTCGGGCCGCGCGGACGCGTAAAACCCTACTCCTGCTTTGGATGTATTGAGTTCTTGAGCTCGGGAGCTTGAAGATCTACAGTACTAGCTACACCGAGCGAAGGAGTGATCGAGTTTCTGGAGTCGAACCCCCTCTACGTTGTGCATGGGCCTCCTTTTATAGCTCAAAGGGGTCACCGACAGGTGTCAACGTAGAGGAGGGTAAAAGTGTAAATTTGGTGGTAGATGGAACAGTGCACGAACTGTGTATGCACAGTGCGCGCACAGTGATTTATACCTAACCCAGACGGTGGGGGACAAAGGCATTGAATGCCCGTCGCCGTCACCCCAAAAGCGCCCGCCCGGGCGTCTCCGTTCGCCACGACAACGGCCTCGTCACCGCGGCTCGCCACCGTGTACCCCAGGCTGCACAGCCATCTGCCACGTGCCCCTGGAAGGTCCCCAGGGCGACGTGTGGCCAGATGAGGTGGAGCGCAGGCACACAGTGTAGGCCTCCCCCGGCAAGCACCTTGCCGGGGTTGCTACCTTGCCGGGCCCGGAAGCTTGTCGCTCTCCGGGTTCTGCCGGGGCGCACGATGCGCCACGATATATCTTCTGAAGTGTTATTCTTTGGCCTTCCTGGCAAGCTCCTCTTGCCAGGGTCTTGTGAGAATAGAGTGGTCTTGTGCTTGGAGCAGCCTTCCCGGCAAGCTGCTCTTGCCGGGGCCTTGATCTTATGACTTGTATACTTTGTTCTTGAATGGCTTCAAAGGGTCCAGAGTGGGCTTTGGCGGGCACGTGGAGAGCCAGACCACGGGACGCTGCTACTGCCCGTGCACAAGTCGGGATACTAAGGTACCCCTACTTTAGTACACCGACAGGAGCCCCCGGGCCTGGGCCACACACGGTGCCGAGCGCTGTTGGGCCAGGCCCAAAACAGTGCACGGGCACACGCGGCCCACGGCGCGCCGTTCCCCACTCCGCATCCGCCGCACCTCTCCCTAACGGCACGCATCGATTGCGGCGTCGTGGGAGAGATCGTGGCCTGCTTCTTTAATGGAAAAATGCGGAACGTCCCCCACTTCCCCCTTAAAAGCAGAGGAAGCAGGGGCAGTTTCCCTCCATTGCTTTCATTGCATCTTGAATCTCCAGAAACCCCCGCCGCTCTCTGCCTCCCCAAAGGTCGACAGAGAGCCGAGCTCCACCCTTCCTCCGCCGTCTCCAGCATCTGCGGCGCCGTCGATCTCCCTCGCCGTCCCCACCATGGCCCCGAAGAGCGACAAGGCGAAGAGCGACCAGGCGAAGAAGAAGTCCGACAAGGCGGCGAAGCTGGCAGCAATGCGGAGAAGGATGGTGGTCTTCCCACCGAGGCTTGGCGCGAGGGAGCTACGGGACAAGTACTACTTGTTCTGGGCGAGGGAGACGAAGGCTCACCCGCGCACCAGAGTCCTCCCAGCCGCAGCCATCGACCTGTACCCGGGAGGTTACCACTACTTCGCTTCGTTCTTCCATTGCGGTCTCTGTCTTCCGTATTCAGAGTTTTTCTGTGATGTGATGAACACATATGGACTCCACCTCTTAGAATTCACCCCGAATGCCGTCCTCACTTTGGCCGTTTTTGCACATCTGTGCGAAAACTATGTCGGGGTCCACCCAAACGTAGCTCTCTTCCGCCACTTCTTCACGCCTAGAGTAGAGTCCGGATCTCCACTCTCCGGCGGCATCTCCTGGATCTTCAGGCTCGGCAAGAAGGAGGCGTACTTGATTGGAGAGCTCCGCGGCAAGTGGGAAGAGTGGAGAGCTGATTGGTGCTGGGTCATGGAAGATGAACCCGAGCAGTTTACCTCGCCGCGCCGGACTGCAATAGTGCGCGGCAAGGATTGGAGTGACTTGGCCCCGGAGGATGACAAGTTGCAGATTGCCCTTACTTGGATCCTTCGCCTCTGGGCCGCCAACCTTACTGTAGGTGAAGTTGGAGCTGATTTCCTCCGCCGCCGCATTGCTCCTCTGCAGGAAAGGAAAAGGCCTGCCTGGGAGTTCGGCAACGCGGCAGACCGCTTGAGGCTGCGCCCCAGGCTGAATTATAACTTCACAGTCTTGGAACTTAAGGGGATGGTCCGGGAGTTGTTCAAGCATGACCCTAAGCACCCGGAGTGGTTCCGACCGTCGGACGGAGTAGTTCCCTTGTGCAACAATACTGCCCTCAGTGCCATCCGCGCGGCAATGCCTGAGTGTGACTCCCTGGAGTTGTTCCTACTTGGCTGACGCCTTCGGCAGAGACAGTGCAGACTTTCTTTGATAATCTGGTCGAACGGCCGCGCAACCCCGATGAGAAGAAAGGGCTCACCCGGGAGACCACCGAGCGAGATGTGGCATACATAGCCACCAGAATGGAGGAGGCCGCCGCAGCTGCGGCTGCAGGTGAATTTGGATACACTGTGGATGAAGCAGAGGTGGCGGACGCGGTGAGTCAAGCCGAGGAGGTAGAGATCCTCAAGCTGTTGAAGATTGCGCCTGAGGAGTTCACCGGGGAGCCTGCCGGGGAGCCTGCCGGGACGAGCGAGGCTGCCGGGCAGGGCTCCGAGTCCAGTGAGCCCGCCGAGGAGGACGGCGAATCGGGTGATTCTGACGAAGACTCGGGCGGGTCACTGAACCTCGACGACGACGCCTGCTCATCCTCAGAAAATTCTCCGCCACCACCAAGTCCTCCGCCACAACCGAAGAAGCGCCTCCGCAAGGCCACTGAGACGGTGAGGCCAGAGGCGCCCCGACAGCAGCCGAATCGCCGGGCGACACGCGCCACCACGACGAGCAAGGTCGTCAAGGAGGCGCCCCGTGCCCGAGCGACAAGCGGAGGGGGGATCTTCCCCGAGTGGCTCTGGTGTTCCTTCCGTCCCTCGGTCCTCGGGGACGACCAGAGCGGGGTCTTCACAAACCACGGCTCCGGAGCCCACCAAGCGCCCGAGGGAGCCTTCTCCTCCAGCTCCTCGCGCTGGAGCACGCGAGGCGGAGTTTGACTTCTCCGCCCTCAGCTCCGACGAAGAGGAGGAAGAGTAAGTACTTGCAGTTTCTATTTCCTTTGATTTTTGTTGCTTTCGTCTTGATTTCTCTTGCTTGGTTCTGATCTTGTTTGGCTTCCAGGACCTTGACCTAGAGGATGGCGAAGAGGGCCAAGATCCCTGTGGTAGACCTCGAGGACGACGAGCCCGTCGCAGCGGCAGGTGACGCGCCTGCGACAAGCTTGCCGGACCAGCCTGCTGCTCCGGAGAGCAGCCCCCAACGCAGCCCCCAGCGTAAGTCTTGTGTTCATTTTTCTGCTTGATGGGCGCGCTTGAGGTCGTCCTTGCTAACGTCTTGTTTGCCTGTTGTCTTGTGCAGAAGTGGAGCCGCAGCCGCAGGAGCACCAAGAGGCCGCCGCCGACGAGCCGCTTGTTCCACCCTCCCTGCCAAGGAGGAGCTCCCCGGCGAGGGACAGTGCTCCGCCAAGGATGGGTACTCCGCCAAGGGCGAGCACCCCGCCAAGGGTGAGCACCCCGACAAGGGTGGGCACCCCGCCAAGGGAAGGCGCAAGCGGCCCTCCGCCAGCAGGGGCCACTACCACGTCGCCAAGGGAGAACTCCCCGGCGAGGGACCCCGCTACTGAAGAGGCCCGCGCAGGTAAACCCTTGTAATTTCTTCTTCTTGGATTCTTCTTTTTTGGATATTTGCTTGACGATTCTTTCTTTTCTTTTTCTTCTGTTAGATCCGCCCGCCCCGGAGCCGATGGAGACGGAGACCACCGCCGAGGAAGACGCGCGCGGCAACGCTGGCGACGCCACCACCGAAGGAATGGCTGGTGCCGATGAGCCAGCCGCCGAGGAGACCGCCCCGACTGCTGACGCTGCAACTGGGGAAGGGACCGGCGACCATACTGCTGGCCCGGAGGCTGTAGGAGCGCCGGACGCTGCACCGGCCGCCGACCCCTCCGCCCCTGCGGCAGGGTCGGGTGTCTATCTGGAGGCTGCCAATGGGGTCTTCATCCAAGTCCCGTGGGCGTCCTCGTCAAGGGCACCCGCGGAGGGGGAGAGCTTCGACGGAGAAGTTCTTGCCTCCGCCGGGCTGAGGGTCGTCGATGCGCCCGGCAGCAGCAACAAGCCCGAAGAGGAGCAACTCTTACGCCGGCTTCTAGCCTTGTACCGGGCCAGGCAGGCTAAGTTGGACTCCCGGGAGGCCCTGGCTGCCAAGGCTGGTGCTGATCTGGAGAAGCGCGCCGCGGAGCTCCATGCCGCCAACCAAGCAGCCCTCCGGAACTTGGCGGAGGAGCGTGAAGAGCTTGCCGAGGCGCAGCAAGCATTCATCCTCGAGAAGGCTGAGGTCGAGGAGCACCAGCGACGGACCGCCGAGGATCTGTCTCGGCGGGAGGGAGAGCTCAACCAGCGGAAGGTCGACCTCGACAGCCACGAGGACGACCTCACCGCTCGTGAGCAGGCCATTGGCGGGGCTCTGCAGGAGGCGAGGGATGCCGCCGCTGCCGCAGAGACCGCCAAGAGGGATCTGGAAGCCAGAGTGGCGCAGTTGGAGAAGGGCTTGAAGGCGAGCGAGGATAGGGTTGCCGCGCTCAACGTGGCGTGGGAGAAGGACGCCCACACCAATTCGGAGTTGCAAGTCCGCCTCTCCGAGAAGGGCAAAGAGCTCAACGACGCCAAGGACTCCATTGCAGACTTGGAACTGAAGGTTTCCACCCTCACTGACTCGCTTGACGCCGCCCGGGACCGCGAGACGAAGCTGAAAGAGGACCTCCGCGGTGAGAGGGCATTGCTGGATAGCGCCGCCCTATCGCAGAACAACTTCCAGCGGACAGTGGAGCAGTGGACCGAGGAGCTCGTCGCCTCCGCCGCCAACATCGACAAGGAGATGGTGGCGCTGAGGGCGGAGCACCTCGTGTACTCCCCCGACGAGAGCCTTCCCCACAGCGCCAAGCTGAGCCTGTTCTTCAGAGGAGTAGTGCCAGCTCTCGCGCAGCTACGGGAGAGGATCCCCACGCAGCTGGCTGACAAGGCGCGCCGGCTTTGCACGGGTACCATGGAGCGGGTGTTTTCGAAGATCGTCTACCGCAACCCCGGGATCAACCTCGTCAACGTCCTCCGGACCCTGCCGCCCGAAGCTGACCAGGAGGCATTGAAGGCACAAGTTGCCCACATCGTAGCCAAGGTGGGCAAGATCAAGAGGGTTGACGGAGACCGAAGAGACTAGGCTCCCCTCTTTCTGCTTCCTTCGCCGCTGTCAATTAAGTCATGGGTAGTAGTTGGTTAGAACAGCGGCGAGCTATCTTGTAATATAACTTTATTTTGGATAATCAATGCAGTGTTATTTCCCTTGTTTAGTCCTTTCACTTTGTATGCCTTCCACCCTATGCTTCTAGGGAACTTGCCGGCACCGGGACCCTTGCCGCGAGCGCTGAGTGCGGGACTCTTAGCAGCCTGCTAGCAATACCCTTGCCGGCAAGAAACCTTGCCGCAGCTAGTCGCAACACACTTAGATTGCTGAGCGAACTCGGAAACGAAGTAAGGGCGCGACACTTGTCGTGGCTCACTTAAGCCGTTGAGCGTGCTCGAAACAAAGTAAGGGCGCGACTAGCCGTGGGTAGGTTCCTCTGCGCAGAGGTTTTCCATACAAAGTGTGGTCGTTCAAGGAAGACAACTAAAAATTTTAAAATTTTGAATTGCTCAAACTCTGGCAACTTAGCTTTCATGGGTTGTTTGCTTCCCGGCAAGGCTTCCCTTTCTTGAACAGCACTTGGTCCATACCTCTATCTCCTTCCCCCCCGGCAAACTTGTGCGCGAGGAACACTTCTTTTGTTTAAGAGAGAAAGGAAAAGAGGAGGAAACACAAGTATGGAGCCTTGCGGCTTGCTACTGCTTACCGGGGATGTGTGCTGCACAACATGTCAGATGGTACATGCAAATAAAAGAAAAGCATGAAATGACAGACAGTGCGAAGCACAAAAGTTTTACTGATGCACGGGGTCTGCGCCCGGCTTTGTACAAAGGTTTACATGCAACAGCGGCAAGACTTGTACAAAAGGTGGTTGCCGGAGCGGATCACGGCAACCGCGCCTTATGGGTGAAACTTGCGAAGATGCTCGATGTTCCAGGAGTTGCTCACCGGTAAGCCTTCTTCGGTCTCAAGGCGGACAGCGCCGGGCCTTGTGACTTGTCTCACCCGATAAGGGCCTTCCCACTTCGGCGTCAACTTGTTGGAATTCTTGGCGGATTGAACGCACCGAAGAACAAGGTCGCCTTCCTCGAGACTCCTGGCCTTGACCTTGCGGCTATGATAGCGACGCAAGGCTTGCTGGTATCGAGCAGCTCGTACAGCAGCCTGGAGACGGTTCTCCTCGAGGAGCAATGCATCATCTTGCCGCAGTTGCTCTTGCTCGAGCTCGTCGTAAGCGAGCACTCGAGGAGACCCGTATACGAGTTCCGTGGGGAGAACTGCCTCTGCTCCATAGACAAGAGCAAAGGGTGTCTGTCCGGTGGCTCGATTTGGTGTCGTCCTGATTGACCAAAGAGCCGCCGGCAACTCCTCTATCCAGTTTCTTCCACACTTGTGCAGCCTGTCGAAGGTTCTTGTCTTGAGCCCGCGCAGCACTTCAGCATTGGCCCTCTCCGCTTGACCGTTGCTCCTCGGGTAAGCAACAGAAGCGAAGCAGACCTTGGTGCCAAGGTCTTGGACGTACTGCATGAAGGTGCGACTTGTGAACTGCATGCCGTTGTCGGTGATGATCCTGTTAGGGATTCCGAAACGGCAAACAATTGACCTGAAGAACTTCACTGCTGACTGTGCGGTCACCTTTCTCACTGGTTCCACTTCTAGCCACTTTGTGAACTTGTCGATCGCAACGTACAAGTACTCAAAGCCCCCGACTGCGCGGGGAAAAGGGCCGAGGATGTCGAGCCCCCAGACCGAGAAGGGCCAGGACAAAGGTATCGTCTGGAGAGCTTGAGCTGGCTGATGAATCTGCTTGGCATGGAACTGGCACGCTTCACACTTGGTTACTTGTGCAGTTGCATCTTGGAGGGCTTCTGGCCAGAAGAAACCTTGCCGGAACGCCTTCCCGGCAAGTGCTCTTGCGCCAATGTGGTGGCCACATATGCCTCCGTGTATCTCTGCCAACAGCTTCTGTCCATCTTCCCGAGAAATGCACTTCAATCTGACACCATTGAGTCTCCTTCTGTACAGCTCGTTGCCAACGAACTGGTACATACTTGACTGCCTGGTTATCCTCTCTATCTCTTCTGGTTCTTCGGGAAGTTCTCCAGTCTGAAGAAAGCGGACGATTTGCTGCGCCCATGCTGGAGCCTGAGGCTCAACAACAAGGACCAAAGGCATTAGGGCTGCTGCGGGAACCTCAGCTTCTACGGCAAGAGCCTGCGGCTCTGCCGGAGCTGAGTGTTCTCCGGCAAGCCTGCCGGGGCAGGACTTGTCGGGAATGCCTGCTTCAACTGTACAGACTCTTGGGTCTGCAGGAGCAGACTGTTCCTCAGCATCTTGGTTGTTGATCTTGGGGCCTTGGCGGCGGCTTTCGGAAGATCCGCCGGCAAGTAGTCGCCGGAGACCAACTTCCTCTTCCTGCTTTGCCCAACTGATGGTGTAACAGATGGTTGAGTTAGCTTGAGCACGAACACCCCTGGTTCCACAGGTAGCTTCATTGCAGCACACTTTGAGAGGCCATCTGTGATATCATTCTGAGCTCTTGGGACGTGCTCCATTTGCAGACCTTCAAAGTTTTCTTCAAGCTTCCTCACTTCATCGACATAAGCCTCCATCAAGGGACTCTGGTAACTCTTGTTTACTTGTCGGACCACC
This sequence comes from Secale cereale, assembly GCA_902687465.1. NCBI lineage: Eukaryota > Viridiplantae > Streptophyta > Magnoliopsida > Poales > Poaceae > Secale > Secale cereale. The sequence goes on from LR738710.1 coordinate 938,593,787, forward strand.
AATTGTGAATCTCCTCGCACAATCAGCTTCTTGATCCCAAGTTCGGCCGCAATTCTGACGCCGGCAAGCAAACCTTCATACTCAGCAGTATTGTTTGTCGCTTGCTCCTTGGGAAAGTGCATCTGAACAACGTACTTGAGGTGCTCTCCGGTGGGCGCTATGAGTAACACGCCAGCGCCGGCGCCTTGCAGCGAGAAGGCACCATCGAAGTACATTATCCACTCTTTGCTTGTTTCTTGGACGGGGATGCTTGTCTCTGGAACTTCTTCATCTGGTGTTGGTGTCCACTCTGCTATGAACTCGGCCAAAGCTCTGCTCTGTATGGTTGAAGTACTCTCAAACTTGAGACCAAAACTTGACAGCTCCAGTGCCCACTCGACGATCCTGCCTGTTGCTTCTGGATTTTGCAATATCCTCTTTAACGGAAAGCGAGTGACCACCGTTATCTCGTGCGCTTGGAAGTAATGGCGCAGCTTCCTCGAGGCCATGAGGAGGCCGAAAAGCAATTTCTGCACCCCAGAGTATCTTGATCTAGCCCCCTGCAAGAGGGAACTTACAAAATAAACTGGGCGCTGCACCATCTTCTTTCGCACTTCTCCTAGTTCTTGCGTAGACTTGTCCTTGTTGGGGCCAGAGCTTGCCGGGGAAGCCCCCTGCTTGTCGCTGGATACGCTTGCCGGGGACGTGGGTTCCTCATCTGCCTCCCTCTCCGCTACTAACGCAGCTCTAACCACTTGATTGGTTGCCGCTAGGTACAGCAGCAACTTCTCTTGTGGCCTAGGTGCGACAAGTATTGGAGTAGAGGACATGTATCCTTTCAAGTCTTGCAGCGCTGCCTCCGCTTCCGGAGTCCATTCCATAGGACCTGCCTTTTTCAAGATTTTGAAGAAAGGCAGGGCGCGTTCTGCAGATTTTGAAATGAACCTGCTGAGGGCAGCCACACAACCAGCAAGTCTCCTTACGTCCTTGACGCGCTTCGGGGCTTCAATCTGCTCGATGGCTTTTATCTTGTCGGGATTGGCCTCAATCCCCCTCTGGGACACAAAAAACCCGAGAAGCTTGCCGGAGGGAACTCCGAAGACGCACTTCTCGGGGTTCAGCTTGAGTTGGATCTTGCGCAGATTCTCAAAAGTTTCTTCTAAGTCTTGAATCAGGGTATCCTTGCTCTTGCTCTTGACCACTATATCATCCATGTAGGCCTCTATATTCCTATGTATCCGTGGTTCAAAAGCAGTGTGGACCACCCTTGCAAACGTTGAGCCCGCATTCTTCAGTCCGAAGGGCATACGTATGAAATAGTATGTGCCACATGGAGTAATGAATGCGGTCTTCTCTTCGTCTTCCTCAGCCATGAATATCTGGTGGTAACCTGAGTATGCATCGAGAAATGAAAGCAACTCACATCCAGCCGTGGAGTCAACAATCTGGTCAATGCGCGGCAAGGGAAATGGATCCTTGGGACAAGCTTTATTCACATCAGTGAAGTCTATACAAAGTCTCCACTTCCCATTAGCCTTGCGCACGACAACTGGATTGGCCAGCCACGTGGGATGAAGTACACCTCTAACAAGGCCTGCTGCTTCCAACTTCTTGATCTCTTCGGCGATGAACTCTTGGCGCTCCACCGCTTGCTTTCTGACTTTCTGCTTGACGGGCCGTGCGTGAGGACAAACAGCAAGCTTGTGCTCAATTACCTTCCTGGGAACGTCGGGGATGTCAGACGGCTGCCATGCAAACACGTCAACATTCGCCCGCAGGAAGGCAACGAGCGCGCTTTCCTATTTGTGGTCGAGCGTAGCACTGATGGTGAAGGTACCACCAGTGCCGTCCTCCTTGGCGGACACCTTCTTGGTTGCCGGTGGAGCTGCCATTCCTTTCTTGCACTTGCCGGTGGAGCTCGATGGTTCGTCCTCGATGGCAGCGCAGCACTCCGAAGAGGTGCGTTTGCCAGAGTGGGCCCCAGAGATCTTCCCGGACTTGGTCTTGGTCTTCCCCCCGGGAGCTTCAGCGGCAAGTGGCTCGCTGTCTGCCGCGGCTGCTGCATCCCGGTAGATCTTGTCGGCGCAGATAAGCGCATCCTTCTTGTCGCTGGGGACAGAGATGACGCTTATCGGCTCTGGCATCTTGAGCATGTTGTATGCATAGTGGGAAGCTGCCATGAACTTGGCGAGCGCAGGACGGCCAAGTATCCCATTGTATAGCAACGGGATATCGGCAACGTCGAACGTGATCCTCTCCGTCCTGAAGTTAAGCTCTCCGCCAAAGGTCACCGGCAGCGTGATCTTCCACTTCGGCTTGCTCCTTCCCGGGTTGATTCCTTGGAACGTCCGAGTCTCCTCGAGCTCGCCGTCAGGGATCTGCAGCTTCTTGATCACAGCGGAGGAGATCAAGTTGAGGCCGGCCCCGCCGTCAACCAACATCTTGGTGACCTTGAGGTTGCGGATAGTTGGTGAAACCAACATCGGCAAACACCCGACAGCAGTTGTGCGGTCAGGGTGGTCCTCAAGGTCAAAGATGATGGGCGTGCCGGACCATTTCAGCAGCCTGCGCGATTCGACGGGTGGCTCGGCTGCATTCACTTGCCGCACCCATTGCTTGAGTTGGCGGTGGGAAGTGTGCAGAGAGGCACCTCCGTCGACACACAGAACTTCTGTGGCCTTCTGGAACTCCTGCTCGCTGTTATCTCCGTCATCCATGTACTCGTCATCGTCTTCGTCTTCATCCTTGTCGCGGCCCCGGGGAGGTCTGTCTCCTTGCCGCTGCTTGGCCTTGCCGCGGCGTCCTCCCCGGCCATTGAACGGCCGCTTCTTGCTGGGCTCTCCTCCGCCTCCTTGGGCCTTCTCCTTGCCGCGTCGCTCGTATTCATCTTTCTGCTGTTCTACGAGGTACTCTACCCTCTTGCAGTTCTGGAGATCGTGGCCCTTGGTGCGGTGGATCTTACAATACTGCTTGTCGGAGCCGTCCTGCTTGTCGGCTGCCGCTACAGGGGTGGACTCCTTGCCGGAGCCACCAGCTTGTGTCTTCTTGGCGGCAGCCTCCTTGGCGGACTGCTCGACAACCAGTACCTCCTTGTTCTTCTTCTTTCTATTGTTCCGCCGCCGGTTTTTCCTTGCCGGGGCGGCATTCTCGCTGTCCGTTCCTCCTGCTCCAGTATCCTCCCCGGGGAGTCTCCTCCCCTCCTCAGCGCGCGCACACTTGTCAGCCAGAGCGTAAAGCTCGCTGACGTCCCGGATCTTGGTCATCGCCATCTCCTCCCTCATCCGGCGGTTACGCACGTTCTGGTGGAACGCGCTAATAACCGCGGCAGGGTGGACATCGGGGATGTTGTGCTGAACGCGGCTGAACCTCTGAATATACTTTCGCAGGGACTCTCCCTCCTTCTGGGCAAGGATGTGGAGATCGCTCTCCTGACCGTGGGGTTTGTGGCCGCCCGTGAAGGCGCCGACAAACTGGTGGCACAGATCTGCCCAAGAAGAGATGGAGTTCTCCGGCAAGTGCATGAGCCAGGATCTGACATTGGGCTTGAGCACGAGCGGGAAGTAGTTGGCTAGAATCTTATCGTCGCGTCCCCCGGCAGCCTGCACCGCAATGGTGTAGATGCTGAGGAACACCGAAGGGTGTGTCTTGCCGTCGTACTTCTCGGGTACGTCGGGCTTAAAGTTCTTCATGCTGGGCCACTGGACTTGCCGCAGCTCTCGGGTGAACGCAGGGCAACCTGCCGCGTACGGCAAGTCGCCTGGCTCACCGGGCGCGTGCATGTCGACAGCGGTCCCAGCGCGCTGATCAGACTGTCTTCGGGCTTCTCTTCGACGCTCGATACGAGTTCGGGCGTCCTCTTGTCGCCTGTCATCAAGGACTTGGCGCTGATCGCGGCGAGCCCGCGGATCCGACGACGTTGTGGAGTCGTCATCGATGTTGATCCGGCGGGGCGGCGATTTCTGTTTCCGCGGCGGGGAGTGCACGGTAGTTGCACCCCCGGTGGTCTTGTCGCCATCGGCCTTCGCTTGGTCGACTTGCCGCGGCCGTGATGTTGCCGGCTGCTGCGACGTGTCGTTGTTGGCGAAGGCGATGAGGCTCTGGATCGTCGCCCTCCAGTCTTCGGCTTTGTCTGCTGCTGGAGGGAAGTCGAGGAGCAGTTGAGCTCTTGCTAGAGCTTCTGCTGGAGAGGAGGGAAGCGGTGGTGTGCGGTGCGAGGAGCGAGATATGCTCGGACTTCTAACAGCGTTAGAAGGAGCATGTTCTCGCCCCGGCGACCGCGCCTTGCTCGTGCCAGGACGCTGGCCTTGAGCGTCCCGCGACCCGCCGGCTTGGCCACGTCCCAGCAAGCGTATGGTACCCCCGGTACCACGTCGCTGCTGGTCCGGGACCTCCTGAGAGGGACGTGGTGCGTGTACGGACGCCGAGGTCTTGGAGTTCGCCCGGTCGTCCGTCTTGTCCTTGGACTTGGCGGCGCCGCGAGTGTCCTCGCCGGCATCCACCCCTCCGCCAGCGTCTACCCCACCAATCGTCGGTTCTGGTGGTGGTGGGATCGACGCGGACAGGCCTCCGACCTCCGAAGCCTTCTTCTTCGGAGGCATGCTGATGTAGTGGATGAGGTTGATGAAGCTGGGAAGGTTGCTGAAGGTGGCGCCCGCGTGAGCGCCGGATCAGGTTCGCACAACCTCGACGCCCCCTACCTGGCGCACCAAAGATGGCGGGGAAATTGACTGCCCACGAACACCTATGGGACCGGAGCCCCTTCTACGGTACGGCAAGGGAGCGGAGGGAGCACGAAGAGCACACGCAGGCAGTTTACCTAGGTTCGGGCCGCGCGGACGCGTAAAACCCTACTCCTGCTTTGGATGTATTGAGTTCTTGAGCTCGGGAGCTTGAAGATCTACAGTACTAGCTACACCGAGCGAAGGAGTGATCAAGTTTCTGGAGTCGAACCCCCTCTACGTTGTGCATGGGCCTCCTTTTATAGCTCAAAGGGGTCACCGACAGGTGTCACCGTAGAGGAGGGTAAAAGTGTAAATTTGGTGGTAGATGGAACAGTGCATGAACTGTGTATGCACAGTGCGCGCACAGTGATTTATACCTAACCCAGACGGTGGGGGACAAAGGCATTGAATGCCCGTCGCCGTCACCCCAAAAGCGCCCGCCCGGGCATCTCCGTTCGCCACGACAACGGCCTCGTCACCGCGGCTCGCCACCGTGTACCCCAGGCTGCACAGCCATCTGCCACGTGCCCCTGGAAGGGCCCCAGGGCGACGTGTGGCCAGATGAGCTGGAGCGCAGGCACACAGTGTAGGCCTCCCCCGGCAAGCACCTTGCCGGGGTTGCTACCTTGCCGGGCCCGTAAGCTTGTCGCTCTCCGGGTTCTGCCGGGGCGCTCGATGCGCCACAATATATCTTCTAAAGTGTTATTCTTTGGCCTTCCTGGCAAGCTCCTCTTGCCAGGGTCTTGTGAGAATAGAGTGGTCTTGTGCTTGGAGCAGCCTTCCCGGCAAGCTCCTCTTGCCGGGCCTTGATCTTCTGACTTGTATACTTTGTTCTTGAATGGCTTCAAAGGGTCCAGAGTGGGCTTTGGCGTGCGCGTGGTGAGCCAGACCACGGGACGCTGCTACTGCCCGTGCACAAGTCGGGATACTAAGGTACCCCTACTTTAGTACACCGACACACACAAATTTCAAAGAATTCAAATTTTAACTATTCAAATTTGAAAACTAATGGCACTAACCGAAACTTTATAATTTGAACCGGGACTAAAGGGCTAGGGCATTAGTACCGACCCTTTAGTCCCGGTTCAAGAACCGGGACAAAAGGCCCTTACGAACCGGGACAATAGGCCCGTTCTCTACTAGTGCTAGTGATTCACACAATTTACAAATAATTTCAAATTTAAACTATTCAAATTTGAATACTACTGGCACTAACAGAAAGTTTGTAATTGGTTTTACCTAAAGCAATAATATTCACAAAGAAACTCTAAATACAGCAAAAAAACAACTCAGAAATAAATAAAGCAGAAAAGGAAAAAAAACTACATTAAAAAAATTGGGCGCTGCCCAGTGAGCCTGTAAGGCCTACGGCCTAGCATGCAGGACTATAAGACACAGCAGGCCCATAGGGCAGCGCGCAAAGTTAGTCCCAGAAGCCTGCAATAGAGATGAGTTCAATACAGCCCCCGCAGTGGGGCTTATAAACAACTTCGATCCCGTGTCAACTAGCGAGGTGGGACTAAAGATTTTGGCCGCGGGGCAGCACATGGCCTTTGGTCCCGGTTGGTGCCAGCAACCGGGACCAAAGGTCTCTCCTTCCCGCCCTTTGGGCTGCTGAAAAGTGACCTTTGGTCCCGGTTGGTGGCACCAATCGGGACTAAAGGGGGCATTGGTCCCGGTTGGTGCCACGAACCGG
>LR738710.1:938600264-938623267 GCA_902687465.1 Secale cereale
CGTCGCCGCCCGCTCCTCGGCGCCATCGCCTCCCCGCGCCGGCCCCCCTCCTCGCCATCGCTTCCCCGCACCGACCCCCTCCTCGCCGTCGCCTCCCCGCGTCGACCCCCTCCTCGCCGTCGCCTCCACGCGCCGCCTCTTCCTCAGTCCAGCCCCGACCTCGCCGCCCCTAGTGAGCCCCCGCGCCCCTGCCCTGCCCCCGCCGCCGCCGTGGATGTGGCCGCCGCCGCCGTGGATGTGGCCGCCGTGACCCCACCTTTGATATATGCATGTTTTTTTCTGCATATATATATGATGTTTTTTGCATATATGTTGATGTATATATGTTAATGTATGGATGTATATATGATGTTTTTCTGCATATATATATGATGTTTTTCTGCATATATATATGATTTTTTTTGCAAGACTTAGAAGACTGACATGAACAAGTTCAAATCAATCTGGGGCCTAATGTTAGGGATATTACTAGCAGGTATAAACCGGCCATGAAGATCCGGATTACACTGACATAGTTGTATTATCACAAGCCTAGTAGAATATGTAAAAGAGGTTACAGCCCATAGAGGTTTAGGGCCCATGTGTAAGACCTACGGTTTGTAAACCGTCATATCATGTAACTTGGGATGTAAGATAGAAAGAGTAGAGACCGAGGCGGACACGTTTATGAGCCGGCCTCGGGACTCTGTAAACCGGACCGGGCGTAGCCTCTTCTATAAAGGGACGACGCGGCGACGGTTAAAGGACAAGAAACAACAGCTCGAGACAGAGGCAAGCGATTCGCTCCCTGTTCATCGATGCACAAGCAATACCACACCAAACTAGACGTAGGCTTTTACCTTCATCGAAGGGGCCGAACTAGTATAAAACTCCCTGTGTCCCTTGTCCGCTTTAACCTCTTCAAGCTAACCCGCGCGATGGCCTCACACCTAAGTCCTCTAAACCGGACATCTGCCGTGCTAATTCCACGACAGTTGGCGCCCACCGTGGGGCTATCGCACGATGGTTTCGAGTTCTTGAAGGGCAGCTTTGAAGGACTCAAGCTTTACGCAGTTGGCCGGATGACCAGGAGTCGTCGCGGCCGGATCTACATCGACGATGCAGGCTGGGGCCCGGAGGCTGATTCAATCGAATACGGGTACCGGGTCCCCTTCGGCGGCATCCACGTCTTCATTGGCAAAATCGGCGAACCGGGACCTGGGCCGGACATCTTCCCCAACATCGTTGAGCCGGCTCAGCGTGCGAGATTGGCCCGGATTCAGCCCGCCGTGAAGCGTGTTTTCGTTGGAGCAGTACATGGAGTCCAAGCCGAGGACGGATCGGATTCTGGTGGCGAGACAGTTGTCTACTCTCACGATGAATCTTCATCCGGAGAGACCGAATCTTTGTATCTGTTGCGGGACGGCCGATCTGAGGGTGTGTCCGATGGTGATAGTATTCCGGACGCCTTTGATCCGCCAAACCGGGTGGCTGTTTTCATGGTCGGATCACAGTCTGCGCAGCAGCCCTTGGTGACCGGGGCATTCACGGCAGAGGAAGCGGGTGCCGGGGCAGGCAACCAAACCCCCTCACCCTCTGACGTCCTATCCACCTTGGTCGGAGATTTGACGGCGCTCGCAACAGCATAAGTGGCCCTTGCCGACAAGGCGCAACATGATGCGGAGATCCTTCAGCTGAAGGGCCGGATTGAACAGGCTAAACGGGATCTGGATGCGGAGAAAGCCAGGATGGATACGAGGCAAGCAGAGCTAGACTCCCAAGCTTTCCGGCTCAGGGTGGATCAGAATTCTGCACAAGAGGTAATGTACAGAAGGCAGCAAACTCGTCTACCGCCGGTTTACGAGGCGAGGAATCTCTTTGGCACACCAGGAGCGGGAGCCAGCAATCGCCGAGAGTTAAACCGGGGAGGAGCCCCGGGGACTGGCGCGTCGGTTCAGCCGCCGGCCGCAGAGCGAAACCGCCAAGTTGTGCCAACGCCGCACGTTCCCACCCCTCCCTTCCATTATTCTAACCCGTTGGACAACATTGTTGCCGCCGCTTCACGACTAGCCGCTTTACCCATTGAGGGGACATCCCCCATGGCGATGGAAGCATGCCGGGCTAAGGAATTGCTGGACATGGCGCTGACACAGCAGCAGGCGTACTCTTATAGTAGGGAAAGGATTCATTCATCCCCCCGCCCAAGCCGGAGTTACACTAGGCACTGGGATGAACCGGCTGTGTCTAGTAGCGAGCGGAGACGTCACCGTCACATGCAAGATAATCCGGCGGGAGCAGAAGCGCACGCCCAAGAGGCGATAAACTGGGCCAGACATATTGCCCGCGAGGACACCCGTCAAACAACGCCGGCAGAAACGGGAGTCACGGCAAGTTCCTTTGGAGTACAGTGTCTCATCCCCACTTTACGAAGCATGAAATTACCCAAAGACTTCAAAGGCCCGCGCAAGGTACCCAACTACACAGCGGATCTGGCTCCAGAGGCGTGGGTTGAAAGTTATGAGATGGCTATGGAGATGCTTGATGTGGACGAAGCGGCATGCGCCAAGTACTTCACCATGATGCTTGAGGGTACAGCCCAGACATGGTTAAAGGGCCTACCACCTAACTCCATCGGATCATGGGGTGAGTTGCGTCGCCAGTTTATCAAAAATTTCAAAGACACGTGCAAGCAGCCAATGTCGGTGGTAGACTTAGCATCATGTGTTCAAGGAGAGCAGGAACCCACGAGCAGCTGGGCGCGGCGAGTATCAGAAATCATGTACTCTTCCAATAGCATCAACCCTAGTACGGCGATAGTGACATTGGAAAACAATTGCCGGTTTGAGTCTCTGAAGCTGAAGTTAGGACGGCTCAAGCACGATTACAATGACATGGGAACGCTCATGAGTGCTCTGGTGAAATATGGGGATTCTGATAACACCAAGTACCCAGATGCAGACGGAGACAAGTCCGGAAAAGCGAACACGGCTGGTAAACCGGCACAAGCTATCCCGGTAGGAACGGGTTACAATGGTAAGTGAAAAGCGGAGGGCAGCTCTGATTTTATGGCCAATACCAACGTTCAGGGAAACGGGCAGCGCCGCAAGGGTAAACCGCCTCCGCGTGGCGAGGGGCTATCCTTCAATCTAGATCAACAGTTAAACGAGCCTTGCCCTAAACACAGTACGGAGGGAAACCCGGCTAAGCATTTATGGAAGGACTGCCGGATCATGATAGAGGCCATGAAACAAGCCAGATATAACCACGGACCCCCCGGCAGCGGCTCAAGTTCCGGTTTTCAGGGTCCAGGTTACCAAGGTAACGGTTCCGGGTCAGGGTTGTTGGGGAACGTAGCATAATTCAAAAATTTTCTACGTCTTCACCAAGATCCAAGTAAGGAGACATCTAGCAACGAGCAACTAAGAGTGCATCTACATACCGTTATGAAGATTGCATGCGGAAGCTTTCAACGAAGCAAGGATGAAGTAGTCGTACTCTTCACGTTCTTCGTCACCGATGATCTAGCGCCGAACGGACGGCACCTCCGCGTTCAACACACGTACGGTGCAGCAACGTCACCTCCTTCTTGCTCCAGCAAGGGGGGAGGAGAAGTCGTCAGAGATCCGGCAGCACGACGGCGTGATGACGGATGCAGTGGATGTCGCAGCAGGGCTTCGCCGGGCGCCTTGCGTTGGGAGTATGGGGTGTGACGGGAGGGGGAGAGGCGCCAGGGATCAGGTGCGGCTGCCCTCTCCCCCCCACATATATATAGGGGCCAGGGGGGCGCCTGGACCCCCTGCAGATCCAATCTGCAAGGGGGCGGCGGCCAAGGGGGGGTTCCTTGCCCCCCAAGGCAAGTGGAGCCCCCCCTCCCCTTTAGGGTTGGAACCCTAGGCGCAGGGGAGGTGGCCCCCTTTGGTGGTGCGCCAGCCCAGAGGGCTGGTCACATCCCCTCGCGGCCTAGGGGCCCCACCGGGATGGGTGGCCCCACCCGGTGGACCCCCGGGGCCCCTCCGGTGGTCCCGGGACGCTCCCGGTGACCCCCGGAGATCACCCGTTGGCCGAAACTGGACTTCCCATATATCAATCTTTACCTCCGGACCATTCCGGAACTCCTCGTGACGTCCGGGATCTCATCCGGGACTCCGAACAACTTTCGGGTTTCCACGTGCATTAATCTCTACGACCCTAGCGTTACCGAACCTTAAGTGTGTAGACCCTACGGGTTCGGGAGACACGTAGACATGACCGAGACCACTCTCCGGTCAATAACCAACAGCGGGATCTGGATACCCATGTTGGTTCCCACGTGTTCCTCGATGATCTTCATCGGATGAACCACCGTGTCAAGGATTCACTCAATCCCGTATGTTATTCCCTTTGTCCATCGGTACGGTACTTGCCCGAGATTCGATCGTCGGCATCCCCGATACCTTGTTCAATCTCGTTATGGCAAGTCTCTTTACTCGATCCGTAATCCATCATCCCGTGACCAACTACTTAGTCACATTGAGCTCATTATGATGATGTCTTACCGAGTGGGCCCAGAGGTACCTCTCCGTCATACGGAGTGACAACATCCCAGTCTCGGTTCGTACCAACTCAACAGACACTTTCGGAGATACCCGATGCGTACCTTTATAGCCACCCAGTTACGTTGTGACGGTTGGCACACCCAAAGTACTCCTACGGTATCCGGGAGTTGTACAACCTCATGGTCTAAGGAATAAATACTTGACACCGAAAAGCTTATGCATTACGAACTATACGATCTCGTGTTATGCTCAAGTTTGGGTCTTGTCCATCACATCATTCTCCTAATGATGTGATCCCGTTATCACCGACATCTCATGTCCATGGTCAGGAAACCGTGACCATCTGTTGATCAATGAGCTGGTAACTAGAGGCCTACCAGGGACTCATTTTGGTCTATGTATTCACACATGTATCGCTGTTTCCGTACAATACAATTCAAGCATGAATAACAGACAATTATCATGAACAAGGAGATATAATAATAATGCTTTTATTATTGCCTCTAGGGCATATCTCCAACAGTCTCCCACTTGCACTAGAGTCAATAATCTAGTTACATTGTGATGAATCGAACACCCATAGAGTTCTGGTGTTGATCATGTTTTGCTCGTGAAAGAGGTTTAGTCAACGGGTCTGCTACATTCAGATCCGTATGCACTTTACAAATATCTATATCTCCATCCTGAACATAATTCCGGATGGAGTTGAAACGGCGCTTGATGTGCTTGGTCTTCTTGTGAAACCTGGGCTCCTTGGTAATAGCAATAGCACCAGTGTTGTCACAGAAGAGAGTCATCGGGCTTGACGCGCTTGGAATGACTCCTAGGTCGGTGATGAACTCCTTCATCCAGACTCCTTCCTGCGCTGCTTCAGAAGCAGCTATGTACTCCGCTTCACATGTAGATGCTGCCACCACGCTTTGCTTGCAACTGCACCAGCTGACTGCCCCTCCATTCAAAATATACACGTATCCGGTTTGCGACTTAGAGTCATCCAGATCTGTGTCGAAGCTAGCATCGACGTAACCCTTTATGACGAGCTCTTCGTCACCTCCATAAACGAGAAACATTTCCTTAGTCCTTTTCAGGCACTTCAGGATGCTCTTGACCGCTGTCCAGTGTTCCGTACCGGGATCACTTTGGTACCTCCCTACCAAACTTATGGCAAGGTTCACATCAGGTCTGGCACACAGCATGGCATACATGATAGAACCTATTGCCGAGGCATAGGGAATGACACTCATCTTTTCTCTATCTTCTGCCGTGGTCGGCGACTGAGTCTTACTCAATCTCATACCTTGTAAAACAGGCAAGAATCCTTTCTTTGACTGATCCATATTGAACTTCTTCAATATTTTGTCAAGGTATGTACTTTGTGAAAGACCAATGAGGCGTCTCGATCTATCTCTATAGATTTTGATGCCTAATATGTAAGCAGCTTCTCCAAGGTCCTTCATTGAAAAACTTTTATTCAAATAGGCCTTTACATTTTCCAAGAATTCTATATCATTTCCCATCAGCAATATGTCATCCACATATAATATGAGAAATGCTACAGAGCTCCCACTCACTTTCCTGTAAATACAGGCTTCTCCATAAGTCTGTATAAAGCCAAACGCTTTGATCACCTCATCAAAGCGAATATTCCAACTCCGAGATGCTTGCACCAGCCCGTAAATCGAGCGCTGGAGCTTGCATACCTTGTTAGCGTTCTCTGGATCGACAAAACCTTCCGGTTGCATCATATACAACTCTTCCTTGAGGAAGCCATTAAGGAATGCTGTTTTGACGTCCATTTGCCATATCTCATAATCATAGAATGCGGCAATAGCTAACATGATTCTGACTGACTTCAGGATCGCTACGGGAGAGAAAGTCTCGTCGTAGTCAATCCCTTGAACTTGTCGATAACCCTTAGCGACAAGCCGAGCCTTATAGATGGTCACATTACCATCTGCGTCTGTCTTCTTCTTAAATATCCATTTATTTTCTATGGCGTGCCTATCATCAGGCAAGTCCACCAAAGTCCATACTTTGTTTTCATACATGGATTCTATCTCGGATTTCATGGCTCCAAGCCATTTATTGGAATCTGGGCCTGCCATCGCTTCTTCATAGTTCGAAGGTTCACCGTTGTCCAACAACATGATTTCTAGGACAGGGTTGCCGTACCACTCTGGTGCGGAACGTGCCCTTGTGGACCTTCGAAGTTCAGTAGTAACTTGATCTGTTTCTTCATGATCATTATCATTATCTTCCTCCCTTGTCGGTGCAGGCACCTCAGGAACAGTTTCCTGCGTTGCGCTACTTTCCGGTACAGGAGTGGTGACTATCACCTCATCAAGTTCTACTTTCCTCCCACTCACTTCTTTCGAGAGAAACTCTTTCTCCAGAAAGCATCCATTCTTGGCAACAAAGACTTTGCCTTCGGATCTGTGGTAGAAGGTGTACCCAATTGTTTCCTTTGGGTATCCTATGAAGACGCATTTTTCCGATTTGGGTTCGAGCTTTTCAGGTTGAAGTTTCTTGACATAAGCATCGCAACCCCAAACTTTCAGAAACGACAGCTTCGGTTTCTTGCCAAACCAAAGTTCATACGGAGTCGTCTCAACGGATTTCGACGGAGCCCTATTTAAAGTGAATGCGGCAGTCTCTAAAGCATAACCCCAAAAAGATAGCGGTAAATCGGTGAGGGACATCATAGATCGCACCATGTCCAACAGAGTACGATTTCGACGTTCGGACACACCGTTACGTTGAGGTGTTCCGGGCGGTGTCAATTGTGAAAGAATTCCACAGCTTCTAAGGTGTGTGCCAAATTCATGACTTAAATATTCACCCCCACGATCTGATCGCAAGAACTTTATTTTTCTGTCACGTTGATTCTCAACCTCATTCTAAAATTCCTTGAACTTTTCAAAGGTCTCAGACTTGTGTTTCATCAAATAGATATACCCATATCTACTCAAGTCATCCGTGAGGGTGAGAACATAACGGTAGCCTCCGCGAGCCTCAACACTCATTGGACCGCACACATCGGTATGTATGATTTCCAGCAAGTTGGTTGCTCGCTCCATTGTTCCGGAGAACGGAGTCTTGGTCATCTTGCCCAAGAGGCATGGTTCGCACGTGTCAAATGATTCATAATCAAGAGACTCTAGAAGTCCATCCGAATGGAGCTTCTTCATACGTTTGACACCAATATGACCAAGGCGGCAATGCCACAAGTATGTGGGACTATCATTATCAACTTTACATCTTTTGGCATCTACACTATGAATATGTGTATCACTACGTTCGAGATTCATCAAAAATAAACCATTGACCAGCGGGGCATGATCATAAAACATATCTCTCAAATAAATAGAACAACCATTATTCTCCGATTTGAAAGAATATCCATCTCGCATAAGACGAGATCCAGAAACAATGTTCATGCTCAAAGCTGGTACTAAATAACAATTATTCAGGTTCAAAACTAATCCCGAGGGTAGATGTAGAGGCAGCGTGCCGACGGCGATCACATCGACCTTGGAACCATTCCCGACGCGCATCGTCACCTCATCCTTCGCCAGTCTCCGTTTATTCCGCAGCTCCTGTTTTGAGTTACAAATGTGAGCAACTGCACCGGTATCGAATACCCAGGAGCTACTACGAGTGCTGGTAAGGTACACATCAATAACATGTATATCATATATACCTTTGACGTTGCCGGCCTTCTTGTCTGCTAAGTATTTGGGGCAATTCCGCTTCCAGTGACCCGTTCCCTTGCAATAAAAGCACTCTGTCTCAGGCTTGGGTCCATACTTTGGCTTCTTCCCGGCAACAGGCTTGCCAGGCGCGGCAACTTGCTTGCCGTCCTTCTTGAAGTTCTTCTTACCCTTGCCTTTCTTGAACTTAGTGGTTTTATTGACCATCAACACTTGATGTTCTTTCTTGATGTCAACCTCCGCTGATTTCAGCATCGAATATACCTCGGGAATGGACTTCTCCATCCCCTGCATATTGAAGTTCAGCACAAAGCTCTTGAAGCTTGGTGGGAGCGACTGGAGGATTCTGTCAACGACCGCTTCATCTGGGAGATTCATTCCCAGCTGAGACAAGCGATTGTGCAATCCTGAAATCTTGAGGATGTGCTCACTGACAGAACTGTTTTCCTCCATCTTACAGCTGTAGAATGCGTCGGAGACATCATATCTCTCGACTCGGGCATGAGCTTCGAAAACCATTTTCAGCTCTTCGAACATCTCATATGCTCCATGGTGCTCAAAACGCTTTTGGAGCCCCGATTCTAAACTGTAAAGCATGCCGCACTGAACCAGGGAGTAATCATCACTACGCGACTGCCAGACGTTCAAAACGTCTTGGTCAGCATCGGGAGCAGGTGCATCACCTAGCGGTGCTTCTAGGACATATGATCTCTTGGCAGCTATGAGGATAATCCTCAGGTTACGGACCCAATCCGTATAGTTGCTACCATCGTCTTTCAGCTTGGTTTTCTCTAGGAACGCGTTGAAGTTGAGGGAAACCTGAGCGTGGGCCATTTGATCTACAAGAGATATTGTAAAGAATTTAGACTAAGTTCATGATAATTAAGTTCATCTTAATCAAATTATAATGAACTCCCACTCAGAATGACATCTCTCTAGTCATCTAAGTGATACACGATACGAATCGAGTAGTCCGTGTCCGATCATCACGTGAGACGGACTAGTCAAAAACGGTGAACATCTTCATGTTGATCGTATCTTCTATACGACTCGTGTTCGACCTTTCGGTCTTCCGTGTTCCGAGGCCATGTCTGTACATGCTAGGCTCGTCAAGTGAACCCTAAGTGTATCGCGTGTGTAAATCTGTCTTACACCCGTTGTATGTGAACGTTAGAACCTATCACACCCGATCATCATGTGGTGCTTCGGAACAACGAGCTTTAGCAACGGTGCACAGTTAGGGGAAACACATTACTTGAAATTTTAGTGAGAGATCATCTTATTTACTACCGTCGTTCTAAGTAAACAAGATGCAAAAACATGATAAACATCACATGCAATCAATTATAGTGACATGATATGGCCAATATCATCTTGCTCCTTGGATCTCCATCTTCGGGGCACCATGATCATCTTGTCACCGGCTCGACACCATGATCTTCATCATCATGATCTCCATCATCGTGTCTTGAAGAAGTCGTCACGCCAACTATTACTTCTACTACTATAGCTAACGTTTAGCAACGAAGTAAAGTAATTACATGGCGTTATTCAGTGACACGCAGGTCATACAATAATAAAGACAACTCCTATGGCTCCTGCCGGTTGTCAAGTTCATCGACATGCAAGTCGTGATTCCCTATTACAAAAACATGATCAATCTCATACATCACATATATCATTCATCACATCTTCGTTCTTGGCCATACCACGTCACAAAACACATGCTGCAAAAACAAGTTAGACGTCCTCTAATTGTTGTTGCAAGTTTTTACGTGGCTTCTATAGGATTACTAGCAAGAACGTTTCTTACCTATGCCAAAACCACAACGTGATTTGTCAACTTCTATTTACCCTTCATAAGGACCCTTTTCATCGAATCCGATCCGACTAAAGTAGGAGAGACAGACACCCGCCAGCCACCTTATGCATCTAGTGCATGTCTGTCGGTGGAACCAGTCTCACGTAAGCGTACGTGTAAGGTCGGTCCGGGCCGCTTCATCCCACAATACCGCCGAATCAAGATTGACTAGTAACGGTAAGAAAGTTGAACAAGATCATACGCCCACAACTGCTTTGTGTTCTACTCGTGCCAAGATGCTACGCATAAAACCTAGGCTCAGATGCCACTGTTGGGGAACGTAGCATAATTCAAAAAATTTCTACGTCTTCACCAAGATCCAAGTAAGGAGACATCTAGCAACGAGCAACTAAGAGTGCATCTACATACCGTTATGAAGATTGCGTGCGGAAGCTTTCAACGAAGCAAGGATGAAGTAGTCGTACTCTTCACGTTCTTCGTCACCGATGATCTAGCGCCGAACGGACGGCACCTCCGCGTTCAACACACGTACGGTGCAGCAACGTCACCTCCTTATTGATCCAGCAAGGGGGGAGGAGAAGTCGTCAGAGATCTGGCAGCACGACGGCGTGATGACGGATGCAGTGGATGTCGCAGCAGGGCTTCGCCGGGCGCCATGCGTTGGGAGTATGGGGTGTGACGGGAGGGGGAGAGGCGCCAGGGATCAGGTGCGGCTGCCCTCTCCCCCCCACATATATATAGGGGCCAGGGGGGGCGCCTGGACCCCCCTGCAGATCCAATCTGCAAGGGGGCGGCGGCCAAGGGGGGGTTCCTTGCCCCCCAAGGCAAGTGGAGCCCCCCCTCCCCTTTAGGGTTGGAACCCTAGGCGCAGGGGAGGTGGGCCCCCTTTGGTGGTGCGCCAGCCCAGAGGGCTGGTCACATCCCCTCGCGGCCAAGGGGCCCCACCGGGATGGGTGGCCCCACCCGGTGGACCCCCGGGGCCCCTCCGGTGGTCCCGGGACGCTCCCGGTGACCCCCGGATATCACCCGTTGGCCGAAACTGGACTTCCCATATATCAATCTTTACCTCCGGACCATTCCGGAACTCCTCGTGACGTCCGGGATCTCATCCGGGACTCCGAACAACTTTCGGGTTTCCACGTGCATTAATCTCTACGACCCTAGCGTTACCGAACCTTAAGTGTGTAGACCCTACGGGTTCGGGAGACACGTAGACATGACCGAGACCACTCTCCGGTCAATAACCAACAGCGGGATCTGGATACCCATGTTGGTTCCCACGTGTTCCTCAATGATCTTCATCGGATGAACCACCGTGTCAAGGATTCACTCAATCCCGTATGTTATTCCCTTTGTCCATCGGTACGGTACTTGCCCGAGATTCGATCGTCGGCATCCCCGATACCTTGTTCAATCTCGTTATGGCAAGTCTCTTTACTCGATCCGTAATCCATCATCCCGTGACCAACTACTTAGTCACATTGAGCTCATTATGATGATGTCTTACCGAGTGGGCCCAGAGGTACCTCTCCGTCATACGGAGTGACAACATCCCAGTCTCGGTTCGTACCAACTCAACAGACACTTTCGGAGATACCCGATGCGTACCTTTATAGCCACCCAGTTACGTTGTGACGGTTGGCACACCCAAAGTACTCCTACGGTATCCGGGAGTTGTACAACCTCATGGTCTAAGGAATAAATACTTGACACCGAAAAGCTTATGCATTACGAACTATACGATCTCGTGTTATGCTCAAGTTTGGGTCTTGTCCATCACATCATTCTCCAAATGATGTGATCCCGTTACCACCGACATCTCATGTCCATGGTCAGGAAACCGTGACCATCTGTTGATCAACGAGCTGGTAACTAGAGGCCTACCAGGGACTCATTTTGGTCTATGTATTAACACATGTATCGCTGTTTCTGTACAATACAATTCAAGCATGAATAACAGACAATTATCATGAACAAGGAGATATAATAATAATGCTTTTATTATTGCCTCTAGGGCATATCTCCAACAAGGGTATCATGGCGGTAGCAATAACTACAACAGCAACGGTCAGCACCAATATAACCAGCAGCATGGTCAGGGTGGTTACAACAACCAAGGCAATCAGCAGCGTCAGCAGCAGCAGCAATCCGGATGCCAGAGTAATCCGAAGGAGCTAAGCAGTGGACAGTATCATGTTTTCACCACAAGTTTGTGCAAACGAGATCAAAAGGTTCTGAAGCGGGCAGTACACGCAGTTGAACCGGCAACGCCACGTTTTTTACGTTGGTCTGAACAACCCATTGTGTGGAGCAGAGAGGACCACCCGCCACGGGTTGATAATCCGGGCCAGTTGGCCCTGGTGGTGGCACCACAGGTGGGTGGCCACAAGTTCACAAAGGTACTCATGGACGGTGGCAGCAGTATCAGCATCCTATACTATGAGACTTTCCGGTGTATGGGGTTGACAGATAAGAAGTTGAGACAGTCCAACACAGTATTCCATGTAGTGGTGCCAGGTAAATCGCCTTACCCAGTTGGGAAAATTGATCTGGAAGTCACCTTTGGGGATGAGCAGGATTCTAGATCAGAGACAGTGACCTTTGAGGTCGTAAAAATCAAAAGCCCGTATCATGCTCTGTTTGGAAGGCCGGTTTACGCCAAGTTCATGGCTAGGCCGTGTTATGTTTATCTGCAGATTAAAATGCCGGGTCACAAGGGAACCATCACGGTTCATGGAAGTCGCAAGATAGCATTGGAATGCGAGGAAGGAGATGCAGCGTATGCAGAGGCAGTATGTGCTACGGAGGAGTTGAAGTTCTACAAAGACAACATTGATCCGGCGGATATGTCCCCGTTAAAGAAGCCAACTAGAGAGCATGATCCGGCGTTGAAGTTTAAATCGGCAGAGGAGACCAAGTAGGTTGACTTTGTTCCAGGCGATTCATCCAAGTAGTTCACTATCAGCGCTAACCTAGACCCCAAATAGGAAAGCGCGCTCATCGAGTTCATCCGTGAGAACCGGGATATCTTTCCATGGAAGCCTTCTGACATGCCAGGTATACCGAGGGAACTCGCTGAGCATAGTCTTAATATTGATCCAAAGTTTAAACTGGTCAAACAGTACTTGCACCGCTTCTATGAGGAGAGGCGCAAGGCTATAGGTGAAGAAGTGGCCAGGCTTTTGGCCGCAGGATTCATACTTGAGGTGTTCCATCCAGAGTGGCTGGCTAATCCGGTATTGGTGCTAAAGAAAAATGGCACTTGGAGGATGTGTGTTGATTACACAGACTTAAACAAGGCTTGCCCAACTGATCCTTTTGCTCTCCCCCGTATTGATCAGATTATTGATGCTACAGCAGGATGTGAGCGGCTAAGTTTTTTGGATGCATATTCAGGTTATCATCATATCAAGATGGCAGTTAAGGACCAGGAGAAGACAACTTTCATAACTCCTATTGGATCCTTCTGTTATGTATCCATGCCTTTTGGGCTCAAGAGTGCCCAAGCGACTTATCAACGTTGCGTGCAGAACTGTTTCAAAGGGCAGATCAGAAAAAAATTCCATGCTTATGTTGATGACATTGTGGTAAAATCTAGGAAGGAGGAAACACTGATAGAAGATTTGAAAGAAACCTTTGACAACCTTCGAGTTTACAAAATGATGCTTAATCCGGAGAAGTGTGTTTTCGGTGTTCCAGCGGGCAAGCTCCTTGGATTCCTAGTATCAAACAGAGGGATTGAGGCTAATCCGGAGAAGATCAAGGCGATCACATCCTTGGCTAAACCGGCTTGCATCAATGACGTCCAGCGTGTAGCAGGCTGTATTGCAGCATTGAGCCGTTTCATCAGCCGTTTGAGAGAGAAGGCGATCCCGCTTTATCAGATGTTGAAAAAGACGGACCGGTTTGTATGGAGCGATGCTGCAAACGCTGCGTTCGAGGATTTGAAGCAGCAATTAGCAGAACCGCCAGTTCTTGCTGCTCCTGTTGACAACAAACCGCTGCTGTTATACGTGGCCGCCAATGCCCGTGCAGTTAGCGTGGCAATTGTGGTGGAACGCAAGGAAGCAGGCAAGGAATATCCGGTTCAGTGCCCGATTTACTACATCAGTGAGGTTCTCATTGAGTCAAAGCAAAGGTATCCGCACTGGCAGAAGTTGGTGTACTGCGTGTTCATGGCAAACCGGAAGCTGAAACACTATTTCCAGGGCCACCCAATAATTGTTGTTAGTTCAGCTCCATTGGGGGATATAATCCAGAACAGAGAAGCCACTGGCAGAGTAGCAAAGTGGGCCATTGAGCTTAGCCCACACGGATTGAAGTATGTACCCCGTACTGCTATAAAATCCCAAGCACTGGTAGATTTCATCAATGATTGGACAGAATTGCAAGCACCAGAGGAGAAGCCGGATCATACATACTGGACTATTCACTTTGACGGTTCAAGGCAATTAGAAGGCTCGGGGGCTGGAGTCGTGATAACTTCCCCACGAGGTGACAAGTTTTGTTATGTCCTCCGACTAATGTTCCCTTGCACTAACAATGCTGCTGAGTATGAAGCTCTTCTTCACGACCTACGGATGGCTAAGGAAATGAACTTGAGCCGGGTCAAGTGCTTTGATGATTCAGATCTAGTGGTACAACAGGTGTCTGGCAAATGGGACTCTAAAGATCCGCTCATGGCAGCTTATAGGCGAGAAGTTGAAGCGGTTGTAGGATATTTCAAAGGATATCAGGTGGACCACATAGACCGGCGGAAAAATGAAGCGGCCGATGCATTAAGCCGGCTGGGCTCTCAGTGTAAACCGGTTCCACCAAATACCTTCTTGGATGAATTACACAGTCCATCGGTACAAATACTGTCGGAGGAGGATTTGGCTGTTCCTGATCTAGAAGCACAGCTAGTTGTAGCACTTCATGTTATTCCGGGTTGGACACTCCCTTACTTGGCATACCTGAGCCAAGGACAGTTGCCAGATGATGAGGTTGAGGCTAGGCAGATAATCCGGCGATCCAAATCTATGACCATCGTCAACGGAGAACTTCATCACCGCAGGGGCATTTCAGCGATGTGTATCATCGGAATAAGGCTGCGATATTCTTCGAGAGATACACGAAGGAGATTGTGGTCATCACGCCGGTTCAAAGTCATTGGTAGCCAAGGCCTTTCGTCCTGGGTTCTACTGGTTAACGGCTCATGCTGATGCGGAGGGTCTAGTCCGGAGATGCGATGCTTGTCAGAAATTTTCACGGCGTGCTCATGTTCCGGCGCAGGAGCTACGGATGATTCCAATTACTTGGCCGTTTGCAACTTGGGGGCTTGATATGGTTGGGCACTTTAAACGATCCCAAGATCAGAAAACCCACCTGTTGGTAGCAGTGGACAAGTTTACAAAGTGGATTGAGGCAGAGCCTGTCAGTAAGTGTGATGCGGCAACATCGGTTAAATTCATCAAAAAGGTAATTTTCCGGTTTGGCTTTCCACACAGCATCATTACTGATAATGGCACCAACCTATCTAAAGGAGAGATGGAAGAGTTTTGCCAAAGGGAACATATTCGCCTGGATGTATCTTCAGTAGCTCACCCTCAATCCAATGGTCAAGCTGAGAGGGCCAACCAAGAGATCTTGAGAGGCATCAAGCCCCGGCTTATGGTTCCTTTGCAAAGAACACCAGGTTGCTGGGTTGAGGAGTTACCTTCTGTCCTCTAGAGCATCAACACTACACCTAACAGGTCTACAGGTTATACGCCCTTCTTCATGGGATATGGTGCTGAAGCGGTTCTCCCTAGTGACATCCGGCACGACTCACCATGGGTGGCAGCTTATGTTGAGGCGGATAATGAGCAAGCAAGACAAGACAGCTTAGACCGGCTGGATGAGGAACGGGACACAGCGGCAGCACGATCAGCAATTTATCAACAAGACCTGCGCCGATATCACAGCCGCCGGGTTAAGACCAGGACGTTCCAGGAGGGGGACCTGGTGCTCCGGCTCATCCAAGACCAAACAGATATGCATAAGTTATCCCCACCTTGGGAAGGACCCTTTGTGGTCAGCAAGAACCTACACAACGGTTCATACTACCTGGTTGACGTTCGAGAGCATAAAGACTCACGTACAGCAAAGGAAGAGACGAAGCGGGCATGGAACATCGCTCTTCTGCGACCTTACGACACTTGAGCCATTGGCTCCGCTTCATGTATCCTGTACATATTATGATTAATAAATCAACCGGCAAACCGAGGAATCAGCCATCTTCTTCGAATAGAAATATCATATGGGAGTTCACTCAGGTGACATCCATCTAAAGTTTATTTCTCTTTATGTATATCATTTTCATCAAGAAAACAATTGCTTTGATCTATATATTTTGACATGCAGGGCAATTATTTATTATGGGACTAGAGAGGGTTTGTCTCATAGCGCAACTCAAACATAGGTACCCGGCCTCCTAAACCGGCGCCCTTGATACGTCAAATATGGAGCCTGGCAGCTCGTAAAAAGCCATTGACAATTATCGAGTCGATCACCTAAAGACAAGATCCCTCAGAGGACTTGAAACATTGGGTAGTATTGATGACAACGTCAATTATAGAGCCTAAAGGCAGCTCATAAAAAGCCTAGAGCTTAAAGGCCGCTCACAAAAAGCCTGGAGCCTGGCAGCTCGCAAAAAGCCAAGAGCCTAAAGGCAGCTCATAAAAAGCCTAGAGCTTAAAGGCCACTCACAAAAAGCCTGGAGCCTGGCAGCTCGCAAAAAGCCAAGAGCCTGGCAGCTCATAAAAAGCCTCGAATTTGGAGCCTGGCAGCTCGTAAAAATCCTCGACTACATGGTCTTATTTGCCAAAAATGCTTTGTTTCTATGATTTTACAAGTTTTGTTTTTAACCAAGTCTATTGATCCGGGATTGGGCAACTACAAAGTTGACCATATATCAGCATGAGTTAAAAGTCTGGGTCATGAACACCAGCATGAGTTAAGAGTCTGGGTCATGAACACCAGCATAAGTTAAACCGGCGTTCATCATAACCCGGATCATTCATCAAGCAAAGGCCAAAGAAAAGAGCCAATAGCCTCATCCGCATATACGCTTTCAATTATGTCTACCGGATTAAGGACGTCAGGCACACTTAATCAGAGGTATGATGTATCTTTGGTATAAAACAGTTATTCCTTTGATATATATCTATTGGAGCAGTATAATAGGTCCAGTGGTAAACCTCGAGGACATCTTTTTAGCCTCATTTATGCAGGCACAGCTAATATAAACGGATCAAGCATGGCAGAATAAAAGGATTAAATTGGCAGATGCCAAGTCAAGCTGTGACATCCATATTGGGACAAGGATAATGTTTCAAAATATCTTATTACAAGGCACCTGCAGGCCCGAATAGATCAAAGTTTTGACAAAACTATTCGGCAAGCTACAAATTACACCGGACGGTTTATGACTCCTCTTCTCGCTGTGAAGGCTGAGGGTCGACTTGTTCGGGGTCTTCTTCATCTTCAGGTAGTGGCTAAAAATCAGGAGCGCGCCAATCAATCTTGGAGAGTGCACGGAAGAATATTTCCTCATTAATAAGATCTGACGGATCAATATCTGGAGCGAAAGTATGGCCACGCACTGGTGGGATCAGATTCTCGGTGTCGTAAACCGGCCGATCTACCCGCTCATTTTCTAAATCATAGGCCGGATGATACCTTGTCAAATCCGCTTCATCGGCAAGCTTACTGGCAAGTGGGCGGATGTCCTTAGTCAGAGCACAGAGGTCTTCGGCAGAAAAGACTGACCCGTCCTCTTTATTGCTGGGGTAACCGTTCATAGCTTCAACCGGATCAAAGTCAGGAACCCATGCTTTGGCCCGGGTCAGCGCCATAAGAGAACCAGCCCGTGCAGCAGACTTCTTCACCTCCACCAGATGCACATGCAGGACGGATAGCTTCTCCAAAGTGCCTTGGATGGTAGTTGGTGGTGGTTTGTTATGGGACATCGCGCTAATAACCCTTTGAGCGCCGGAATAAAGCTGCTCCACCAGGGTATAAGAGGCCTTGAGCTTCTTCCGGACATCATCTCCAAGATGAGTAATGCGCCTCCCTGAAAATGTTGGCCAAGTTAAACCGAAGTGGAACAAAAGATTGCAAAGATGGAAAACATATGCAGATGGGTACTCACCGAAGATAGCAGAAGTCATGAGTTCTATTTGCTGTCTTAAACCGGTCAACTCCTGCGTAACCGGATTAAGGGCAGCTTCAGCGTCCTAAGCTCTTTTTTCAAGAGCATTCCTCAGCAATTCCCATGTGGACCACTCCGTTTCAAAGTCCTTTTTCAATTTTTCCATGTTGGTCAAGGTAAGCACAAGTTCTTCCTTGGTTTTGGCGGAGGCAGTTTCATTAACAGCCAAGCTATTCTGGAGTTCAGTTACCTCCGAAGCCCTCCGGGTCAAGTCAGCCTATAAGGAAATCAAACGGATTAGAAAGACAGGTCAATCAAGTCTCAAGCATATACAAGTTATACACTTGACACTTGGGGGCTAATGTGCAATTGAAGTAACGAAAGAGAATTTCAGACAAGTCCCAAGCGCATAAAACAAGTTATACCCTTAGCACTTGGGGGCTAATGTAAGTTCATTTTCAGATACAATGGAAGTCCTGGTTCACCTACAATGAAGCTAAACCGGCACTTGGGGGCTACTATGGCCTGAAGACAGGATTGCAAGAACACAAAACAGAGACAAGTAAAAGGAAAGAAAGTTACCTCATACTTATCCTTCATCATATTAACCAATCCGGCTTCATACTCGCGGCTGGTAAAGAGCCGGTTCAGATACCCGGAATGAAGTTCCTGGGCACTCAACTGGGCATAGCTGGATAAGTCTGTGCTCCACTTGCCTTTGTCTTGTTGAAGTTTTTCCTCCTTGGCAGTATGCCTGGCCAAGATGACAGGCTCGGTGGGAGCAGTGAAGCCTAACCTGGTTATCTCAACGTCCGCGGATGAAGCGGCAGTTGGCTGGAGAGGGACAGAGTAGGCGCCGGGCTGGCAGGAGCTGGGCTAGCCCGAGGAGGGCTAAGCTGGATAGGGCTCACCAATTCAGCCGCATTATCATCTCCCGGAGTAGCAATGTCGTCATGATCCATAGGAATAGGGTCATCAAACTGAGCTTCAGGGTTATCTTCTGGAAGGATAGCTGCTTCAGGGTCATCGGCCGGTTCAGCGGCAGTAGTCTCATCAGCTGTTTTGGTTGCTTTCGCCTTCTTACTAGGCATCGGCTTTCTGGTAAAAATCAAAGGAACAATGAGAATCATGAAGTTACAAACATAAAGGTAAACCGGATGTTTGAGAAAGGGACTTACCCAGGCACGGTCTTCGGCACGGGGACCTGCGTAGCAGTTGACTCGCCGGAAGAGGACAAAGGAGCCTCCTGATAGTTAGGATCAGACGGTTTAAGCGGTTTACGTATGAGGCTGGCTTTTGGATGAAGGAGAGTTAGAGAAAGTAAAACCTCGGAGCGACGCCTACGAGCCGGCATAAGAGGTATTCCGGATGACTCCACCACATGGCCACTATGGCGCGTGGTCCGGCGTGCTTCATGCTGCTGTTTGTTCGAAAGAAAGTTGGGATCCAATTGAGCGTAAGGATGAGAAAAGGGATATTTCCGGGACACCCGGCGGATTTTGGGTGGCAGCGGTTCTGAGTCAGAAGAGAGAGAAAATACCTCAACTCCCGCCACTGTTAACATAAATTTGGATAAAGGGAGGTTAAAGCACGTAAGGTTTAATTCGTACCTCCGAATCCGGATCATCCTCCTCAGGATGTGAACCGGAGGCAGCAACAACCTTCTTCTTCTTAATAGCATAAGTTTTCCGACGTGGTTGCCTGGCCGGTTTATCTTGAGATTTCCTCTTCCAGAAGGGATCGTTGGTCTGTGCAGAAGATAGGAAATAAATGCAAGACAATTGATATGGCCGGATTAAAACAAACAGGAAAAGATCGGGAAGGACTTACCGCTGGCGGTTTATTGATTTCGCAGAACGGAGCTAAACTGGTCCGGCTGCAGTCCTCCAAGGGGATATTTAACATTTTCTTCGCGGACTCAGTAACTTTGTCTTCAGGAAGTATTATGTCAATGTGGCGCTGAGGATCATCCGGTTTGCCGGAGTATTCACACATCAGACCTGAGCGCCGGCTTAACGGAACGATGCTCCAAGAGAGCCAACAACGAACAAAGTCGACTCCGGTTAAGCCGTTGGCTACGAAGGCCTTGAGCTTAGACAGCTGAGGGGCAAACCGGGCACGATCCGGGGCGCTGAGGCGTTGCGGCAAGGGGTGATCCGTCGCCAGGCGATAGGCGCGGTAACCCGGCAGCGGGTTCTCTCCTTCAGGTGAAGTGTCCCTACAATATAACCAGGTTTGGTTCCATTCTTTGGGGTGGCTGTGAAGGGCAGCATTAGGAAAACTCACATCCTTTCTCTTTTGGATACTGACACCGCCCAACTCCTGATGCGGCCCGTCAGTGAACTCCGTCCGCCGGTTCAGATGGAAAAAGTCTCGGAAAAGGTCCACTGATGGTTCTTCTTGAAGATATGCTTCTGAGAAGACATAAAAATTGCAGATGTTTGATATAGAATTTGGGCCTACATCCGGAGGGTGGAGTTGAAAGGCAGCTAGTACATCCAGGAAGAATTTTGAACGAGGAGGACTGAACCCCCGGGCCAGGTGATCAAAGAAAACTACAACTTCTCCCTCCTTAGGCGGGGGAGGGCATTCTCCTTCAGAAGCTCGCCAGTGTAAAGTTTCCTTAGAGCCCAGGACGCTAATTGAGGCCGCTTTAACTAAGTCATCTTCCGTGATCCGGGAAGGAACCCAGTTGCAAGCGACGAACTGCTTGGCCATCGTTTGGAATAAGGAAGTGCTAAAAAGTATAGTGCAAAGCCCGGTTTACCAATTGCTAAAGCATAAGCCGGAGCATTGTGTAAAGTTATGGACCTAATTGTCGGTTTAAACAAGGGACTAATGGTATTAATAATCCGGAAGCAGATATGAGTGAGGCTATTACCGGTTCATGATGACAGGAAAAGAAAAAGCTAAAACGTCAATTAAGGGATGCAGGCTTACATATAAACCATCAGGAAAAGCATATGACGTACAGGTTTTGGCTAAACCGAGGAGATGAGCTACAGATCTAAAATATGAAAAAACAGTTTTTACAGAAAGACAAGGTAAACTTGGATCTAAGGCGCAAGGAAAAGGATGGAATAAATACAGGAAAGCCGCAGAGGTTCTCTACAGATCAATTCTAAACTGATAAACTAGAAGAACTAAAAGACGTGAGGACAGAGCAGGAGCGCATGGATTCGGGTCGAATCTAAATAAGGTTTGAATCTACAGTAAGGCTGACCTACGGGGATGAATAGCAAAAGCTTCAAGGTTTCATGGCGGAGCTACGGAAGAAACCCTAGATTGAGACCTACAGGGAAGAAGGAGTACCTGACGAAGTAGAGGGCGGCGGTGAAGTGCTCTGGTAACGTTCAGGGTGATGCAGCAGCCTGGCTCGAGGACGACGATGAGCTCGAAGAGCGGCGGTGGAGCTTTGAGCGATGGAGATGGAGGAAGACGAAGGCAGAAGGGGAAAAGAGGCATGCCCCAGCGGTATTTATAAGACGAAGAGGTGAAAACGGTAAGCGCGGGAATCGAGGAGGTCAGAGATTGGATAAAGATCTCGCTGTCGCCTCGATTTTTGGTGCGGCATTTAATAAAGGTAACAGACAGCGGCGAGCATTAAGTGCAGAGATGACGTCACGACGGATTAAGGCGATTCCAGGGGATGACGTCATAGCCGGTTTATGAAACAGATAAATTGCAGAAAGAAGATTTGTGCAAGACTTAGAAGACTGACATGAACAAGTTCAAATCAATCTGGGGCCTAATGTTAGGGATATTACTAGCAGGTATAAACCGGCCAGGAAGATCCGGATTACACTGACATAGTTGTATTATCACAAGCCCAGTAGAATATGTACAAGAGGTTACAGCCCATAGAGGTTTAGGGCCCATGTGTAAGACCTACGGTTTGTAAACCGTCATATCATGTAACTTGGGATGTAAGATAGAAAGAGTAGAGACCGAGGCGGACACGTTTATGAGCCGGCCTCGGGACTCTGTAAACCGGACCGGGCGTCGCCTCTTATATAAAGGGACGACCCGGCGACGGTTCAAGGACAAGAAACAACAGCTCGAGACACATGCAAGCGATTCGCTCCCTGTTCATCGACGCACAAGCAATACCACACCAAACTAGACGTAGGCTTTTACCTTCATCGAAGGGGCCGAACTAGTATAAAACTCCCTGTGTCCCTTGTCTGCTTTAACCTCTTCAAGCTAACCCGCGCGATGGCCTCACACCTAAGTCCTCTAAACCGGACATCTGCCGTGCTAATTCCACGACACCCCCTCCTCGATAAATTTACTAAGTTAAAATGTTCTCGTGTTGGGGGGAGAAGAAAAGAGAGGAAGAAGAGGAGAGATAAATAAGAAGAAGAAAAAAGAAGAAAAAGAAGAGGAGAAGAAGAAAGGAATAGAGGAGAAGAAGAGAAAATAGAATATATTATTCTATTTTCTCTTCTTCTCCTCTATTCCTTTCTTCTTCTCCTCTTTTATTTATTTTTTTTCTTCGATCTTCTCCTCTCGCTATTCCTTTCTTCTTCTCCTCTTTTTATTTCTTCTTCGTTTTCTTATGTTTTATCGGGTCTGTCGTCGTCGATATACCCCTCCCGATAACTTCAACACGAGGGGGGGTGGTCGATATACCCCCTCCCCGATAATATTATTTTCCCATGTACGTATGTCGTGTCGATATAAACTCCGGATAACTTCAACACGTGGGGGGTCGATATACCCCCTCCCTATAACTTCAACAAAGGGGGGGTCGATATACCCCCTCCCGATAACTTCAACACGTG
>LR738710.1:938623328-938658878 GCA_902687465.1 Secale cereale
CATCGTCGATATACCCCCTCCCCGATAACATTATTTTCCCGTGTATGTATCTCGTCGTTGTCGATATTACCCCCTCCTTGAAGTGTTCTCGAGGCCACCCCTAACCCTTGAAGCATTGTCGAGGCCACCCGAAACCCTAGAGAAGCAACGTCGAGGCCACAAATTAATATATATGATTTCTTATTGTGATTAGCTAGCTAGTTCTACATTTGCCATTAATATATCCATCTGTCATGTTTGAATAATAATTGCCATGTTGTAAATATTTGTAGAAACTATGGACGACACCCCCCGAGACGAAGCACAAGAAGCGATGTTGCTGGACATAATCGCAAACGGACGTGATGCCGTCTTGTCGTTTCTCAACGACACCGATGAGCTGCTGGAAAGAGAGGATGAAGAAGCAGGCTATGATTATGATGGCTCCGGTGACCCAATGCACATGCAAGAAGTAGACCGTGAGGACGGCTCCGGTGACCCAATGCTGGTGCAAGAAGGAGACCGTGATGACGGCTCCGGTGACCGAACCGAGTCCGGCCAGCAGATATATATATTAGTTAAGCCTATGTTGACTAGTTAATTGATGCATTCATTGTTTTGGTTTATACACATATTAATTAACTCTCGTCTTTGTTCTTTTTTCTAGCCCTCCGGATCGAGCACATCTTCGGTAAGGAGACGAGGCCCGAAGAAAAAGTTGAGCTCGGATGAAAAGTTTGAGATCACAGAAATCGCGCGCACCGGCCAACCGATTGAACCCATCTGGACAAAGAATGCATTTGTTAATCAGTGCGGGGTTATAGTTAGGGACAAGATCCCGATCAGCATCCAGCAATGGTTAAAGCCGGCTGCAGAAGACCCTCAGGTGTCTTATGTCACTGATATGCAGAAAGAAGATCTTTGGACTGAGCTGAAGTCAAATTTCACCTTACCGCCAGAGAATGATCCGACGAAGCCAGTTAAAGAGGAATTAATCAAGTCTTTTGCATTTACGAAGATGGCAGACCTATTCAGGGGGTGGAAGAAACACCTGAATAAGTTTGTCCGCAAAAAAGAGACACCAGAATTCAAGGGCATATATGAGAAGATCAGAGATGACTGGCCCGCATTTGTGGCCTATAAGACATCGGAAAAGAGTAAGAAGATGTCGGCGACAAACAAGCAAAATGCTGCGAAGAAGATGCATCACCATCGCACGGGGTCAGGTGGCTACCTCAGAGCCCGGCCTAAGTGGGCCAAGGCTGAGAATGAGCTGCTTCAGAAAGGGATCGAACCAGAGACAATGAACTGGCCAAACCATTGCCGGACTTGGTTCTTCGGGGCTGGCGGAACCTTGGACCCTGTATCAGGGTGGTGCATTTGGACGGACAAGCAATTGGAAATACCACTCAAGAAGCTTCGGCACTACATCATAGCAGCGCAGCAAGGGACGTTCGTTCCCGACAGAGAGAACGACAAGCTCACAATGTCCCTCGAGAATCCTGAGCACCCTAGACGGACACGAGGCATGCCAGGCTCCGTTCCGTGGAGTGCTGGGTTTCCGGACGCAGGCGGTTACAAATAACACGAGAGGAGGAAGAAAGTGCAGCAGACCGAACTGCAGGCGCTGCACGCTAGGGTACAAGCGATACAGGAACGAGAAGCAAATCGCAGCAAAAGAACTGCCAAAGCTTCCCCCATAGCTACCCCGCCATCTCAGTGGAGAAGCAGCATGGCTTCCACCGTGCTGCTTCAGCCGGAGCATGTCTTGACGGCTCCTGCCAGCTATCCCGTGGATGTTATCATGGAGTCTCAAAATTGCCACTTTATGACGCAATGGATTAATATGAAGGTCAAGGCGGCTGCTGGCTCTGTTTATCCTACTGGACCCGGCGCAACTTTTCACTGCCGACCAATTCCAGAAGGATATGCTAGGGATTTGAGGACCTCCAGCTTGACCACCCTATCGGTGAAGGGGAGACTCGGCTGGGTTCTTCTCTGAAGACTCCATGCCTATGGCGGAAGGACCTCATCAGCATTCTGAACTGGATGCCTCCGCCTCCTCCTCCGGCGAGTCAGGGCACTCTGCCTCCTCCACCGCCTCCTCCTCCGGCGAGTGACGATCAGGGCACTCCGGCTCCTTCTCCGGCGCGTGGCGGCACTCCGCCTCCTTCTCCGCCTGCGTCGGCGCGCCCGAGCAGCCAACCTTCTCCTTCTTCGCCTCGTCAGCAAGGGCGGAAGAGACCCGCCGCCGCTCCGGCTGCTCCGGCGCGTCGTAGTCCTTCTCCTCCGCCGCGTAAGCAAGGAAAGAAGACAGCCGCTCCGTCTGGTCTGCCGGCGTCTAGCAGTACAGCCAGAGGCGGGATGCAATACAGATTCGGTCCTTCTCTCACGCCTCTAGAGAAGTTACCATACGAGAGGTCCGACATGGAAAACGCGAAGATCGCTGAAGGCGAAGTGAAGGACTGGCTTGAAGGGTTGAAAGCACAGAGACATCCATCTCCGGAGGAGAAGATAGATCTGGTGAAAGCAAAGCGCACTCTGGCTGCCCTGAAGAAACCAGAGAAGTGTGACCGCATTATTGAAAATTCATTTCACGAAGCGAAGCGGTCCGGAAGTACTAGAAGTGATCAAAGGTTA
The DNA here is from genome assembly GCA_902687465.1 of Secale cereale. NCBI lineage: Eukaryota > Viridiplantae > Streptophyta > Magnoliopsida > Poales > Poaceae > Secale > Secale cereale. Next base: position 938,625,948 of record LR738710.1, read on the forward strand.
GCAGAAGGACGAGCTGGGAAACAAATTGCCCAGCTCGGCGAACAAGCGGACCAATCGTGCCCCCCGCTCAAGGTGTCTAGCGACATCGTCGATAATGATCCGAGGATGGTGCCCGGTTATAGCAATCTTGGAGATTACCTGCCCGACGATGTACATTATAATTTCTTGGAGGTGCAGATATAAAGATACGAGTACGGGAAGCCTCTCGTCAAAGATGAAAGATCTCTATCAACGATGATGCGAAGATTGCATGATTGGTACTTCAAAATCTGCAGAGAGTCTGGGGGAGGGATAGTTTGTATGTGAGAGTTAAACCGGAGCATGACCTCGTTGGAATTGAACTGTTGCCTATTCCATTTGAGGAGTTCTATCAGTTTTTCAATCAATTGGTCCTCGATAAAGCAACGGTCACCTGCTACTGTCTGTAAGTAGTACTACTTCTGTAATTAAGTCTCTCTATATAGCTCAGCTCTTTCATTGCATGTATTTATAATTATCCTTACTATATTATGCAGATTGAAGATCATCGAATTGAAGAAAAGACAAGTCGGTGATATTGGGTTCATTAACACATATCTCATAGATGCAACTAAGGTTAAATTGCGTGCCGCAAATACCGAGGCCAACTTGCTACGATCGTTGGTAGTAAATGAAAACAAAGATATAATACTCTTTCCTTACAACTTCAAGTGAGTGTTACTGTCTTGTGCATATTCGGTTTCCCTTATATATTAGTCAAGGTTATAGTAATGTAATTGATGAGTTCATGCATGCGTGCACAGCTTCCACTATATTCTCCTAGAGATTAAGCTTGAGCAGGGGGTAGTAACTGTCTTGGACTCTAAACAAAAAGATCCCAAGGAGTATGCGGACATGACTCAAATGCTCGAGAAGTAAGTTAAATCGATCATTATCCACCATGCATATCAGCAACTTTGTTCATATCTGATATCAAGTAATTGTTTTCTTTGTCTGGCAGGGTTTGGAGAAAATTCACCAAAAAAGCTCCAGGACTGCCGAAGAAGCTGGAATTTAGACACCCGAAAGTAAGTACTATATAGTAGCATGTTCCGCGAATCTCCTATTGATTCAAGCGCTGGTTTCATCAATACCATTTGGCATTCTTGCTTATCAGTTTGATTGACCTCTATTTCTTGTAAAGTGATTGTGGCAAGAACAAGGGAATGATTTCTATGGATACTACATTTGCGAGTCCATCCGCCACACGACCTGTGAGCGGGGCTACTCTGACGCACAATTTGAAGTGTGTAAGCAATTAATAATATTCACAATTTTATTTCATTACCATCATTTGTGTTGAGTTTCATTTATTCATATATATATTGACCCCCTTCTTCAAATTATTTCTTTCGGATGCGGAATGAACTCCTAGCACCAGATCGTGTGTGAGCAATTCTAGAGGAATTGGCGGCATTCTTCCTTGACCACGTGATCGCTGAAGACGGAGAATACTATGTGGACCATGCGTCCGTATGATAGGAGATTATATTTGTAAGAGATAATTGTTGTATATATGTACCCGGTAGTGTCAGATAGATATACGAGAACTTGTTGTTCGACCAATCTCTCGTAGAAGGAGAGGTGGTCGATATCACTTCTCTCTTTATGCATATATATGTTGATGACGATCTTGTGTTTCCTTCGTTTGCTTACTAGCTAGCTAGCGTGTCTAGTCCTCTCTATACGTATGTATAGTACGTAGCATCGACCAAGCATGGACATTAGAGAGGACACTTCTCTCTATTAATTAGCTAGCTAACACAATATATGAAACACCTAAATTAACCCCTCAAAACCCCCAACCCCCCCCCTTTTAAAAAAACAAAAACCCCAGCCACAGAAATGCTGACGCGTGGATGCCTTTAGGTCCCGGTTGGTGCCACGTGGAGGCCCATTTGTCCCGGTTCTAGTTTGAACCGGGACTAAAGGGCTAGGGCATTAGTACCAACCCTTTAGTCCCGGTTCAAGAACAGGGACAAAAGGACCTTACCAACCGGGACAATAGGCCCGCTCTCTACTAGTGTAATGATATGAAAAAATAATCAACTTAAGAGCACTCTCCAGTAAAAAAATTGTAGCTAATCTCATGAGTGCAAAAGTTTCTGTTTTTACAGCAAGATCGCAAAGACTTCACCCAAGTCTTCCCCAGGGTTCTACTTGGCACAAACACTAATTAAAACACAAAACCACATCTAAACAGAAGCTAGATGTATTATTTATTACTAAACAGTAGTAAAAGCAAAGAAAAGAAAATTGGGTTGCCTCCCAACAAGCGCTATCGTTTAACGCCCCTACCTAGGCATTGATAATTTTAATGATGCTCACATGAAAGACAAGACATGAAGCACAAATTAGAGCATCATAGAACATGTGACAAACACATCTAAGTGTAACATGCTTCCTATGCATAGGCATTTTATAGTAAAACAAATCAAGACAAGCAATATCTAGCATATGCACGGAAGAAAAAGAAAACAAGATCAATCTCAACATGAAGAGAGGTAATTTAGTAACATGAAGATTTCTACAACCATATTTTCCTCTCTCATAATAATTGCATGTAGGATCATATTCAAACTCAACAATATAGCTATGACATAACATATTCTCAACACGATCCACATGCATATGAAGTTGACACTGTTCCAAAATAGTGGGATCAAAATTAACCAAAGTCATGACCTCTCCAAACCCACTTTTATCAAAAATTTCATAAGATTGAACATTCTCCAAATATGTGGGATCTAAAGTTGACACTCTTTCAAACCCACTTTCAATATTATTATTAACATTATCAATCTTATATTCATCATGGGGACTAAATAAATTTTCAAGAGCATAAGAACAATCACCCTAATCATGATCATTGCAACAATTAGTGGACATAGCAATACTAGCATCCCCAAGCTTAGGGTTTTGCATATCATTAACACAATTGACATTAATAGAATTTACAATAACGTCATTGCAATCATGCTTTTCATCGAGGAAACTATCAAGTATGGGTGCAATAGCAACGATCTCATGTTTAACATAAGGAACTATAGCAAATTCATCTTCATAAATATTAGCATCATGTTCATCAATGGATACTTCAATCAAATCATCGGAATGATAATTATCTATAGATTCATGCATATCATTATTTTCTTTCAAAGCAGCGGTCATTCTTTCAATAAATTCTTTGACATAGACATTATGAGCATAGTTTTGAAAGCAATATTTAAGTATGTCAAAATTTTTAGATTCGTAGAGAGTAATATCATACTTTTCAATCAAAGAAGCAACTTCATAAGCACCCTTAAAAGCAACAAATTCTTTAATTTGTTTGATATTGTAGTAAGTATAAACACTCTTTGCATAAGAAGATAATATTTCATTATCATTAAACTCACATGGGTAGGGGAGGTGTTTTTTAGGGTTCTTAGAGCAACAAATAAAATCATAAATTTCACAAAGATTGCAAGCATAACACAACAATCTATTTATTTGATCCCATAAGAGTCTCCCTTTTTCAGACAAACGGTGACGCACAAAATGAGCATGCTCATCTAAAGATTTCCTATCAACTAGGCTAGTAGGGGTTTCAGCACGAGAGCATAAGGATCGAAGATGATCCAAGTATAACACTTTAAGGTGATCCATAACAATTGATTTTTAACAAGCAAAGATGCAAGCAAATAGAAGGCACATGGCAACACAAGCAAACAAAAAGGCGAACAGAAAAGGGCAAATAAAACGGCAAAGGTGAAGTGGGGGAGAGGAAAACGAGAGGCAAATGGCAAATAATGTAATGCGAGGGATAAGAGTTTGTGATGGGTACTTGGTATATGACTTTTGCGTAGATCTCCCCGGCAACGGCGCCAGAAATTATTCTTGCTACCTCTTGAGCTTGTGTTGTTTTCCCTCGAAGAGGAAAGGGTGATGCAGCACAGTAGCATAAGTATTTCCCTCAGTTTTTGAGAACCAATGTATCAATCTAGTAGGAGACCACGCGCGAATCCATCGTACCTACACAAACAAATAAGAACCTTGCAACCAACGCAATAACGGGGTTGTAAATCCCTTCTTGGCCACATGCAAAAGTGAGATCTGATAGAGATAATAAGATAAATATTTTTGGTATTTTTGTTATAGATTGAAAGTAAAGATTGCAAAACAAAAGTAAAGTAAAGATAAATACTTGATAGAAGATTTATATGATGGAAGATAGACCCAGGGGCCATAGGTTTCACTAGTGGCTTCTCTCATGATAGCAGATTTCTACGGTGGGTGAACAAATTACTGTCGAGCAATTGATAGAAAAGCGCATAGTTATGAGAATATCTAGGCATGATCATTGTATATATCCATCACGTCTGTGACAAGTAGACCGAAACGATTCTGCATCTACTACTATTACTCCACACATCGACTGCTATCCAGCATGCATCTAGAGTATTAAGTTCATAAGAACAGAGTAACGCCTTAAGCAAGATGACATGATGTATAGGGATAAACTTATGCAATATGATGTAAACCCCATCTTTTTATCCTCGATGGCAACAATACAATAGGTGCCTTGTTGCCCCTGCTGTCACTGGGAAAGGACACCGCAAGATTGAACCCAAAGCTAAGCACTTCTCCCATTGCAAGAAAGATCAATCTAGTAGGCAAAACCAAAATGATAATTCGAAGAGATTTGCAAAGATATTTCAATCATACATAAAATATTTCAGAGAAGAATCAAATATTGTTCATAGATAATCTTGATCATTAACCCACAATTCATCGGATCTCGACAAACACACCGCAAAAAGAATTACATCGAATAGATCTCCAAGAAGATCGACGAGAACTTTGTATTGAGATACAAAGAGAGAGAAGAAGCCATCTAGCTAATAACTATGGACCCGAAGGTCTGTGGTAAACTACTCATAACTCATCGGAGAGGCTACGGTGTTGATGTAGAAGCCCTCCGTGATCGAGTCCCCCTCCGGTGGAGCTCTAGAACAGGCCCCAAGGTGGGATCTCACGGGTAAAGAAGGATGCGGCGGTGGAATTAGGGTTTCGTGGTGCTCTCGGATGTATTCAGGTACGTAGGTATATATAGGAGGAGGACGCACAACAGGGGAGCCACGAGGGGCCCACAAGGGAGGGGGGCGCACCTACCCCCCTGGGCGCGCCCCTGCCCTCGTGGCTGCCTCGTCCCTTCCCTGGCGTGTACTCCAAGTCTTCTGTGTTGTATTTGTTCCAAAAATGAATCTCCCGAAGGTTTCGGGGACTACACCCAGTGGGCCACGTTCTCGGGGACTACACCCAGTGGGTGCACTTGGCGTGCCCACACTGGTTCCCACTCGACTTGATCCGTCCTATACGAGTGGAAGGAGTTCAAAAGCCGAAAACAGCATCAGTTCTTAGACCATAGCCGACTACCCGAAGTCGAGCATGGCCTCGGGGACTACACCTAGTGGGAGCACTCAGCATGCCCCCATTGGCCCAATCGTCACAACCGGACCAATTGGATCACAAGACCTATGTAGCAGGATCCGGAACACCCAGTGGGTGGAATTGTTGGGGAACGTAGTATTTTCAAATTTTTCGTACAATCACGTAAGATCTATCTACCAGATGTATAGCAACGAGGGGAAGAATGTGTCTACGTACCCTTGTAGACCGAAAGCGGAAGCGTCAAGTGACGCGGTTGATGTAGTCGAACTTCTTCGCGATTCAACCGATCAAGCACAGAACGTACGACACCTCCGCGTTCAGCACACGTTCAGCTTGATGACGTACCACGAGCTCTTGATCCAGTTGAGCTTCACGGGGGAGTTTCGTCAGCACGACGGCGTGGTGACGGATATGATGAAGTTACCGGCGCAGGGCTTCGCCTAAGCACTGCAACGGTATGACCGAGGTGTGTTTCTGTGGAGGGGGGCACCGCACACGGCTAAAACAATTCAACTTGTGTGTTCTAGGGTGCCCCCTTCCCCTGTATATAAAGGAGCAAGGGGGGAGGCCGGCCGGCCCTCTGTGGCGTGCCAAGGAGAGGCAATCCTACTAGGAATAGGATTGCAATCCTATTCCTAGTAGTAGTCCACCAAGAAGGAGAGAGGGGGAAGGAAGCAGTGGGAGAGGGAGAGGGAAAGAGGGGCCGCGCCCCCTCCCCTAGTCCAATTCGGACTGCCCCTTGGGAGGGGGCGCGCCACCTCCTGGCTGCTGCCCTCTTTCTCCCTTATGGCCCACCAGGGCCCAACATTCCCCTAGGGGGTTCCGGTAACCCCTCCGGCACTCCGGTAAATTCCAAAACTTTCTAGAACACTTCTGGTGTGCGAATATAGTCGTCCAATATATCAATCTTTACGTCTCGGACATTCCGAGACTCCTCGTCATCTCCGTGATCTCATGCGGGACTCCGAACTACCTTCGGTACATCAAAACTCATAAACTCACTATACCGATCGTCATCAAATGTTAAGCGTGCGGACCCTACGGGTTCGAGAACTATGTAGACATGACCGAGACTCATCTCCGGTCAATAACCAATAGAGGAACCTGGATGCTCATATTGGCTCCTACATATTCTACGAACATCTTTATCGGTCAAACCGCACAACAACATACGTTGTTCCCTTTGTCATCGGTATGTTACTTGCCCGAGATTCGATCATCGGTATCACCATACCTAGTTAATCTCGTTACCGGCATGTCTCTTTACTCATTCCGTAATAGATCATCTTGTGACTAACTCATTAGTCATTTGCTTGCAAGGCTTATTATGATGTGTATTACCGAGAGGGCCCAGAGATACCTCTCCGACACTCGGAGTGACAAATCCTATTCTTGTTGTATGCCAACACCACGAACACCTTTGGAAACACCTGTAGAGCATCTTTATAATCACCCAGTTACGTTGTGATGTTTGATAGCACACAAGGTGTTCCTTCGGTATTCGGGAGTTGCATAATCTCATAGTCATAGGAACATGTATAAGTCATGAAGAAAGCAATAACAGTAAAAGTAAACGATCATAGTGCTGAGCTAACGGATGGGTCTAGTCCATCACATCATTTTCCTAATGATGTGATCCCGTTGATCAAATGACAACTCATGTCTATGGCTAGGAAACATAACCATCTTTGATCAATGAGCTAGTCTAGTAGAGGCATACTAGGGACACTCTGTTTTGTCTATGTATTCACACATGTATTAAGTTTCCGGTTAATACAATTCTAGCATGAATAATAAGTATTTATCATGATATAAGGAAATAAACAATAACTTTATTATTGCCTGTAGGGCATATTTCCTTCAGTCTCCCACTTGCACTAGAGTCAATAATCTAGCTCACATCGCCATGTGATTTAATACCGATAGTTCACATCGTTATGTGAATAACACCCATAGTTCACATCGCCTTGTGACCAACACCCAAAGGGTTTACTAGAGTCAATAATCTAGTTCACATCGCTATGTGATTAACACCCAAGAGTAATAAGGTGTGATCATGTTTTGCTTGTGAGAGAAGTTTAGTCAATGAGTCTGATACATTCAGATCCGTATGTATTTCGCAAATTTCTATGTCTACAATCCTCTGCACGGAGCTACTCTAGCTAATTGCTCCTACTTTCAATATGCATCCAGATTGATACTTAGAGTCATCTGGATTAGTGTAAAGCTTGCATCGGTGTAACTCTTTACGACGAACTCTTTATCACCTCCATAATCGAGAAACATTTCCTTAGTCATTCAGTAACTAAGGATAATTTTAACCGTTGTCCAGTGATCTACTCCTGGATCACTTTTGTACCTCCTTGCCAAACACATGGCAAGGTACACAACAGGTTTGGTACACAGCATGTCATACGTTATAGAACCTATGACTGAGGCATAGGGAATGACTTTCATTTTCTCTTTATCTTCTGCAGTGGTCGGGCATTGAGTCTTACTCAACTTCACACCTTGTAATACAGGCAAGAACCCTTTCTTTGACTGATCCATTTTGAACTTCTTCAAAACTTTATCAAGGTATGTGCTTTGTGAAAGTCCAATCAAGCGTCTTGATCTATCTCTATAGATCTTGATGCCTAATATGTAAGCAGCTTTACCGAGGTCTTTCATTGAAAAACTCTTATTCAAGTATCCTTTTATGCTATCCAGAAATTCTATATCATTTCCAATCAACAATATGTCATCCACATATAATATTAGAAATGCTACAGAGCTCGCACTCACTTTCTTGTAAATACAGGCTTCTCCAAAAGTCTGTATAAAACCATATGCTTTGATTACCTCATCAAAGCGTATATTCCAACTCCGACATGCTTGCACCAGTCCATAGATGGATCGCTGGAGCTTGTATACTTTGTTAGCACCTTTTGGATCGACAAAACCTTCTGGTTGCATCATATACAACTCTTCTTTGAGATATCCATTTAGGAATGCAGTTTTGACATCCATTAGCCAGATTTCATAATCATAAAACGCGGCAATTGCTAACATGATTCGGACAGACTTAAGCATCGCTACAGGGGAGAAAGTCTCATCGTAGTCAGCTCCTTGAACTTGTCGAAACCCTTTCGCAACAAGTCGAGCTTTGTAAACAGTAACATTACCGTTTGCGTCGGTCTTCCTCTTGAAGATCCATTTATTTTCGATGGCTTGCCGATCATCGGGCAAGTCAACCAAAGTCCACACTTTGTTCTCATACATGGATCCCATCTCAGATTTCATGGCCTCTAGCCATTTTGTGGAATCTGGGCTCATCATCGCTTCCTCATAGTTCGTAGGTTCATCATGTTCTAGTAACATGACTTCCAGAACTGGGTTGCCGTACCACTCTGGTGCGGAACGTACTCTGGTTGATCTACGACGTTCAGCAGAAACTTGATCTGAAGTTTCATGATCATCATCATTAGCTTCCTCACTAATTGGTGTAGGAATCACTGGAACAATTTTCTGTGATGTACTACTTTCCAATTCAGGAGAAGGTACAATTACCTCATCAAGTTCTACTTTCCTCCCACTCACTTCTTTCGAGAGAAACTCCTTCTCTAGAAAGGATCCATTCTTAGCAACGAATATCTTGCCTTCGGATCTGTGATAGAAGGTCTACCCAACAGTCTCTTTTGGGTATCCTATGAAGACACATTTCTCCGACTTGGGTTCGAGCTTATCAGGTTGAAGCTTTTTCACATAAGCATCGCAGCCCCAAACTTTAAGAAACGACAACTTTGGTTTCTTGCCAAACCATAGTTCATAAGGTGTCGTCTCAACGGATTTAGATGGTGCCCTATTTAACGTGAATGCAGCTGTCTCTAAAGCATAACCCCAAAACGATAGTGGTAAATCGGTAAGAGAAATCATAGATCGCACCATATCCAATAAAGTATGGTTACGACATTCGGACACACCATTACGCTGTGGTGTTCCGGGTGGCGTGAGTTGTGAAACTATTCCACATTGTTTCAAATGAAGACCAAACTCGTAACTCAAATATTCTCCTCCACGATCAGATCGTAGAAACTTTATTTTCTTGTTACGATGATTCTCTACTTCACTCTGAAATTCTTTGAACTTTTCAAATGTTTCAGACTAGTGCTTCATTAAGTAGATATACCCATATCTTCTTAAATCAGCAGTGAAGGTCAGAAAATAACGATACCCGCCGTGAGCTTCAACTCTCATTGGTACCGACCCTTTAGTCCCGGTTCAAGAACCGGGACAAAAGGCCCTTACCAACCGGGACAATAGGCCCGTTCTCTACTAGTGTAATGATATGAAAAAATAATCAACTTAAAAGCACTCTCCAGTAAAAAATTTGTAGCTAATCTCGTGAGTGCAAAAGTTTCTGTTTTTACAGCAAGATCGCAAAGACTTCACCCAAGTCTTCCCCAGGGTTCTACTTGGCACAAACACTAATTAAAACACAAAACCACATCTAAACAGAAGCTAGATGTATTATTTATTACTAAACAGTAGTAAAAGCAAAGAAAAGAAAATTGGGTTGCCTCCCAACAAGCGCTATCGTTTAACGCCCCTAGCTAGGCATTGATAATTTTAATGATGCTCACATGAAAGACAAGACTTGAAGCACAAATTAGAGCATCATAGAACATGTGACAAACACATCTAAGTGTAACATGCTTCCTATGCATAGGCATTTTATAGTAAAACAAATCAAGACAAGCAATATCTAGCATATGCACGGAAGAAAAAGAAAACAAGATCAATCTCAACATGAAGAGAGGTAATTTAGCAACATGAAGATTTCTACAACCATATTTTCCTCTCTCATAATAATTGCATGTAGGATCATATTCAAACTCAACAATATAGCTATGACATAACATATTCTCAACACGATCCACATGCATACGAAGTTGACACTTTTCCAAAATAGTGGGATCAAAATTAACTAAAGTCATGACCTCTCCAAACCCACTTTTATCAAAAATTTCATAAGATTGAACATTCTCCAAATATGTGGGATCTAAAGTTGACACTCTTTCAAACCCACTTTCAATATTATTATTAACATTATCAATCTTATATTCATCATGGGGACTAAATAAATTTTCAAGAGCATAAGAAGAATCACCCTAGTCATGATCATTGCAACAATTAGTGGACATAGCAATACTAGCATCCCCAAGCTGAGGGTTTTGCATATCATTAACACAATTGACATTAATAGAATTTATAATAACGTCATTGCAATCATGCTTTTCATCGAGGAAACTATCAAGTATGGGTGCAATAGCAACGATCTCATGTTTAACATAAGGAACTATAGCAAATTCATCTTCATAAATATTGGCATCATGTTCATCAAGGGATACTTCAATCAAATCATCGGAATGATAATTATCTATAGATTCATGCATATCATTATTTTCTTTCAAAGCAGCGGTCATTCTTTCAATAAATTCTTTGACATAGACATTATGAGCATAGTTTTGAAAGCAATATTTAAGTATGTCAAAATTTTCAGATTCGTAGAGAGTAATATCATACTTTTCAATCAAAGAAGCAACTTCATAAGCACCCTTAAAAGCAACAAATTCTTTAATTTGTTTGATATTGTAGTAAGTATAAACACTCTTTGCATAAGAAGATAATATTTCATTATCATTAAACTCACATGGGTAGGGGAGGTGTTTTTTAGGGTTCTTAGAGCAACAAATAAAATCATAAATTTCACAAAGATTGCAAGCATAACACAACAATCTATTTATTTGATCACATAAGAGTCTCCCTTTTTCAGACAAACGGTGACGCACAAAATGAGCATGCTCATCTAAAGATTTCCTATCAACTAGGCTAGTAGGGGTTTCAGCACGAGAGCATAAGGATCGAAGATGATCCAAGTATAACACTTTAAGGTGATCCATAACAATTGATTTTCAACAAGCAAAGATGCAAGCAAATAGAAGGCACATGGCAACACAAGCAAACAAAAAGGCGAACAGAAAAGGGAAAATAAAACGGCAAAGGTGAAGTGGGGGAGAGGAAAAGGAGAGGCAAATGGCAAATAATGTAATGCGAGGGATAAGAGTTTGTGATGGGTACTTGGTATATGACTTTTGCATAGATCTCCCCGGCAACGGCGCCAGAAATTATTCTTGCTACCTCTTGAGCTTGTGTTGTTTTCCCTCGAAGAGGAAAGGGTGATGCAGCACAGTAGCATAAGTATTTCCCTCAGTTTTTTAGAACCAATGTATCAATCTAGTAGGAGACCACGCGCGAATCCATCGTACCTACACAAACAAATAAGAACCTTGCAACCAACGCTATAACGGGGTTGTAAATCCCTTCTCGGCCACTTGCAAAAGTGAGATCTGATAGAGATAATAAGATAAATATTTTTGGTATTTTTGTTATAGATTGAAAGTAAAGATTGCAAAACAAAAGTAAAGTAAAGATAAATACTTGATAGAAGATTTATATGATGGAAGATAGACCCAGGGGCCATAGGTTTCACTAGTGGCTTCTCTCATGATAGCAGATTTCTACGGTGGGTGAACAAATTACTGTCGAGCAATTGATAGAAAAGCGCATAGTTATGAGAATATCTAGGCATGATCATTGTATATATCCATCATGTCTGTGACAAGTAGACCGAAACGATTCTGCATCTACTACTATTACTCCTACATCGACTGCTATCCAGCATGCATCTAGAGTATTAAGTTCATAAGAACAGAGTAACGCCTTAAGCAAGATGACATGATGTATAGGGATAAACTTATGCAATATGATGTAAACCCCATCTTTTTATCCTCGATGGCAACAATACAATACGTGCCTTGTTGCCCCTGCTGTCACTGGGAAAGGACACCGCAAGATTGAACCCAAAGCTAAGCACTTCTCCCATTGCAAGAAAGATCAATCTAGTAGGCCAAACCAAAATGATAATTCGAAGAGATTTGCAAAGATATTTCAATCATACATAAAAGATTTCAGAGAAGAATCAAATATTGTTCATAGATAATCTTGATCATTAACCCACAATTCATCGGATCTCGACAAACACACCGCAAAAAGAATTACATCGAATAGATCTCCAAGAAGATCGACGAGAACTTTGTATTGAGATACAAAGAGAGAGAAGAAGCCATCTAGCTAATAACTATGGACCCGAAGGTCTGTGGTAAACTACTCATAACTCATCGGAGAGGCTACGGTGTTGATGTAGAAGCCCTCCGTGATCGAGTCCCCCTCCGGTGGAGCTCTAGAACAGGCCCCAAGGTGGGATATCACGGGTAAATAAGGATGCGGCGGTGGAATTAGGGTTTCGTGGTGCTCTCGGATGTATTCAGGTACGTAGGTATATATAGGAGGAGGACGCACAACAGGGGAGCCACGAGGGGCCCACAAGGGAGGGGGGGCGCGCCTACCCCCCTGGGCGCGCCCCTGCCCTCGTGGCTGCCTCGTCCCTTCCCTGGCGTGTACTCCAAGTCTTCTGTGTTGTATTTGTTCCAAAAATGAATCTCCCGAAGGTTTCGGGGACTACACCCAGTGGGCCACATTCTTGGGGACTACACCCAGTGGGTGCACTTGGCGTGCCCACACTGGTTCCCACTCGACTTGATCCGTCCTATACGAGTGGAAGGAGTTCAAAAGCCGACAACAGCATCAGTTCTTAGACCATAGCCGACTACCCGAAGTCGAGCATGGCCTCGGGTACTACACCTAGTGGGAGCACTCAGCATGCCCCCATTGGCCCAATCGTCACAACCGGACCAATTGGATCACAAGACCTATGTAGCAGGATCCGGAACACCCAGTGGGTGGAATTGTTGGGGAACGTAGTATTTTCAAAATTTTCCTACAATCACGCAAGATCTATCTACCAGATGTATAGCAACGAGGGGAAGAATGTGTCTACGTACCCTTGTAGACCGAAAGCGGAAGCGTCAAGTGACGCGGTTGATGTAGTCGAACTTCTTCGCGATTCAACCGATCAAGCACAGAACGTACGACACCTCCGCATTCAGCACACGTTCAGCTTGATGACGTACCACGAGCTCTTGATCCAGTTGAGGTTCACGGGGGAGTTTCGTCAGCACGACGGCGTGGTGACGGATATGATGAAGTTACCGGCGCAGGGCTTCGCCTAAGCACTGCAACGGTATGACCGAGGTGTGTTTCTGTGGAGGGGGGCACCGCACACGGCTAAAACAATTCAACTTGTGTGTTCTAGGGTGCCCCCTTCCCCTGTATATAAAGGAGCAAGGGGGGAGGCCGGCCGGCCCTCTGTGGCGTACCAATGAGAGGCAATCCTACTAGGAATAGGATTGCAATCCTATTCCTAGTAGGAGTCCACCAAGAAGGAGAGAGGGGGAAGGAAGGAGAGGGAGAGGGAGAGGGAAAGAGGGGCCGCGCCCCCTCCCCTAGTCCTATTCGGACTGCCCCTTGGGAGGGGGCGCGCCACCTCCTGGATGCTGCCCTCTTTCTCCCTTATGGCCCACCAGGGCCCAACATTCCCCCGGGGGGTTCCGGTAACACCTCCGGAACTCCGGTAAATTCCAAAACTTTCTAGAACACTTCTGGTGTCCGAATATAGTCGTCCAATATATCAATCTTTACGTCTCGGACATTCCGAGACTCCTCGTCATGTCCGTGATCTCATGCGGGACTCCGAACTACCTTCGGTACATCAAAACTCATAAACTCACTATACCGATCGTCATCAAATGTTAAGCGTGCGGACCCTACGGGTTCGAGAACTATGTAGACATGACCGACACTCATCTCCGGTCAATAACCAATAGAGGAACCTGGATGCTCATATTGGCTCCTACATATTCTACGAACATCTTTATCGGTCAAACCGCACAACAACATACGTTGTTCCCTTTGTCATCGGTATGTTACTTGCCCGAGATTCGATCGTCGGTATCACCATACCTAGTTAATCTCGTTACCGGCATGTCTCTTTAGTCACTCCGTAATACATCATCTCGTGACTAACTCATTAGTCATTTGCTTGCAAGGCTTATTATGATGTGTATTACTGAGAGGGCCCAGAGATACCTCTCCGACACTCGGAGTGACAAATCCTATTCTTGTGGTATGCCAACACCACGAACACCTTTGGAAACACCTGTAGAGCATCTTTATAATCACCCAGTTACGTTGTGATGTTTGATAGCACACAAGGTGTTCCTCCGGTATTCGGGAGTTGCATAATCTCATAGTCATAGGAACATGTATAAGTCATGAAGAAAGCAATAACAGTAAAAGTAAACGATCATAGTGCTGAGCTAACGGATGGGTCTAGTCCATCACATCATTTTCCTAATGATGTGATCCCGTTGATCAAATGACAACTCATGTCTATGGCTAGGAAACATAACCATCTTTGATCAATGAGCTAGTCTAGTAGAGGCATACTAGGGACACTCTGTTTTGTCTATGTATTCACACATGTATTAAGTTTCCGGTTAATACAATTCTAGCATGAATAATAAGTATTTATCATGATATAAGGAAATAAACAATAACTTTATTATTGCCTGTAGGGCATATTTCCTTCAGTCTCCCACTTGCACTAGAGTCAATAATCTAGCTCACATCGCCATGTGATTTAATACCGATAGTTCACATCGTTATGTGAATAACACCCATAGTTCACATCGCCATGTGACCAACACCCAAAGGGTTTACTAGAGTCAATAATCTAGTTCACATCGCTATGTGATTAACACCCAAGAGTAATAAGGTGTGATCATGTTTTGCTTGTGAGAGAAGTTTAGTCAACGGGTCTAATACATTCAGATCCGTATGTATTTCGCAAATTTCTATGTCTACAATCCTCTGCACAGAGCTACTCTAGCTAATTGCTCCTACTTTCAATATGCATCCAGATTGATACTTAGAGTCATCTGGATTAGTGTAAAGCTTGCATCGGTGTAACTCTTTACGACGAACTCTTTATCACCTCCATAATCGAGAAACATTTCCTTAGTCATTCAGTAACTAAGGATAATTTTGACCGCTGTCCAGTGATCTACTCCTGGATCACTTTTGTACCTCCTTGCCAAACACATGGCAAGGTACACAACAGGTTTGGTACACAGCATGTCATACGTTATAGAACCTATGACTGAGGCATAGGGAATGACTTTCATTTTCTCTTTATCTTCTGCAGTGGTCGGGCATTGAGTCTTACTCAACTTCACACCTTGTAATACAGGCAAGAACCCTTTCTTTGACTGATCCATTTTGAACTTCTTCAAAACTTTATCAAGGTATGTGCTTTGTGAAAGTCCAATCAAGCGTCTTGATCTATCTCTATAGATCTTGATGCCTAATATGTAAGCAGCTTCACCGAGGTCTTTCATTGAAAAACTCTTATTCAAGTATCCTTTTATGCTATCCAGAAATTCTATATCATTTCCAATCAACAATATGTCATCCACATATAATATCAGAAATGCTACAGGGCTCCCACTCACTTTCTTGTAAATACAGGCTTCTCCAAAAGTCTGTATAAAACCATATGCTTTGATCACCTCATCAAAGCGTATATTCCAACTCCGAGATGCTTGCACCAATCCATAGATGGATCGCTGGAGCTTGCACACTTTGTTAGCACCTTTTGGATCGACAAAACCCTCTGGTTGCATCATATACAACTCTTCTTTGAGATATCCATTCAGGAATGCAGTTTTGACATCCATTTGCCAGATTTCATAATCATAAAATGCGGCAATTGCTAACATGATTCGGACAGACTTAAGCATCGCTACATGTGAGAAAGTCTCATCGTAGTCAACTCCTTGAACTTGTCGAAACCCTTTCGCAACAAGTCGAGCTTTGTAAACAGTAACATTACCGTCTGCGTCGGTCTTCCTCTTGAAGATCCATTTATTTTCGATGGCCTGCCGATCATCGGGCAAGTCAACCAAAGTCCACACTTTGTTCTTATACATGGATCCCATCTCAGATTTCATGGCCTCAAGCCATTTTGCAGAATCTGGGCTCATCATCGCTTCCTCATAGTTCGTAGGTTCATCATGGTCTAGTAACATGACTTCCAGAACTAGGTTGCTGTACCACTCTGGTGCGGAACGTACTCTAGTTGATCTACAATGTTCAGCAGAAACTTGATCCGAAGTTTCATGATCATCATCATTAGCTTCCTCACTAATTGGTGTAGGAATCACTGGAACTAGTTTCTGTGATGTACTACTTTCAAATTCGGGAGAAGGTACAATTACCTCATCAAGTTCTACTTTCCTCCCACTCACTTCTTTCAAGAGAAACTCCTTCTCTATAAAGGATCCATTCTTAGCAACGAATATTTTGCCTTCGGATCTGTGATAGAAAGTGTACCCAGCAGTCTCCTTTGGGTATCCTATGAAGATACATTTCTCCGACTTGGGTTCGAGCTTATCAGGTTGAAGCTTTTTCACATAAGCATCGCAGCCCCAAACTTTAAGAAACGACAACTTTGGTTTCTTGCCAAACCACAGTTCATAAGGCGTCTTCTCAACGGATTTAGATGGTGCCCTATTTAATGTGAATGCAGTTGTCTGTAAAGCATAACCCCAAAACGATAGTGGTAAATCGGTAAGAGACATCATAGACCGCACCATATCAAATAAAGTATGGTTACGACGTTCGGACACACCATTACGTGGTGTTCCGGGTGGCGTGAGTTGTGAAACTATTCCACATTGTTTCAAATGAAGACCAAACTCGTCACTCAAATATTCACCTCCACGATCAGATCGTAGAAACTTTATTTTCTTGTTACGATGATTCTCTACTTCACTCTGAAATTCTATGAACTTTTCAAATGTTTCAGACTTGTGTTTCATTAAGTAGATATACCCATATCTGCTCAAATCATCAGTGAAGGTCAGAAAATAATGATACCCGCCGCGAGCTTCAACACTCATTGGTCCACACACATCTGTATGTATGATCTCCAACAAATTTGTTGCTCGCTCCATTGTTCCAGAGAACGGAGTTTTAGTCATCTTGCCCATGAGGCATGGTTCGCAAGCACCAAGTGATTCATAATCAAGTGATTCCAAAAGTCCATCACTATGGAGTTTCTTCATGCGCTTTACACCAATATGACCTAAACGGCAGTGCCACAAATAAGTTGCACTATCATTATTAACCTTGCATCTTTTGGCTTCAATATTATGAATATGTGTATCACTACAATTGAGATCCAACAAACTATTTTCATTGGGTGTATGACCATCGAAGGCTTTATTCATGTAAACAGAATAACAATTATTCTATGACTTTAAATGAATAACCGCATTGCAACAAACATGATCAAATCATATTGATGCTCAACGCAAATGCCAAATAACATTTATTTAGGTTCTACACTAATCCCGAAAGTATAGGGAGTGTGCGATGATGATCATATCAATCTTGGAACCACTTCCAACACACATCGTCACTTCACCTTTAACTAGTCTCTGTTCATTCTACAACTCTCGTTTCAAGTTACTAATTTTAGCAACTGAACCGGTATCAAATACCCAGGGGTTGCTATGAACACTAGTAAAGTACACATCAATAATCTGTATATCAGATATACCTTTGTTCACTTTGCCATCCTTCTTATCCGCCAAGTATCTAGGGCAGTTCCACTTCCAGTGATCATTTTCTTTGTAGTAGAAGCACTTAGTTTCAGGCTTGAGTTTAGCTTTGGGTTTCTTCACGGGAGTGACAACTTGCTTGTCATTCGTCTTGAAGTTCCCCTTCTATCCCTTCGCCCTTTTCTTCAAACAAGTGGTCTTGTCAACCATCAACACTTGATGCTCTTTCTTGATTTCTAACTTCGCCGATTTCAGCATCGCGAAGAGCTGGGGAATTACTTTTGTCATCCCTTGCTTATTATAGTTCATCACGAAGTTCTACTAACTTGGTGATAGTGACTAGAGAATTTTGTCAATTACTATTTTATCTGGAAGATTAACTCCCACTTGATTCAAGCAATTGTAGTACCCAGACAATCTGAGCACATGCTCATTGGTTGAGCTATTCTCCTCCATCTTGTAGGCAAAGTACTGTCAGAGGTCTTATACCTCTTGACACGGGCATGAGTATGAAATACTAATTTCAACTCTTGGAACATCTCATATGCTCCGTGGCTTTCAAAACATTTGGAAGTCCCGGTTATAAGCCGTAAAGCATGGCACACTAAACTATCAAGTAGTCATCATACCGAGCTTGTCAAACGTTCATAACGTCTGCATCTGCTCCAGCAATAGGTTTGTCACCTAGCGGTGCATCACGGACATAATACTTCTGTGCAACAATGAGGATAATCCTCAGATCACGGACCTAGTCCGCATCATTGCTACTAACATCTTTCAACTTAGTTTTCTCTAGGAACATATAAAAACAAACGGGGAGCTACATCGTGAGCTATTGATCTACAACATAGATATGCTAATACTACCACGACTAAGTTCATGATAAGTTAAAGTTCAATTAATCATATTACTTAAAGAACTCCCACTTAGATAGACATCCCTCTGGTCATCTATATGATCACGAGATCCAAATCAACTAAACCATATCCGATCATCACGTGAGATGGAGTAGTTTTCAATGGTGAACATCTTATGTTGATCATATCTACTATATGATTCACGCTCGACCTTTCGGTCTCCAGTGTTCCGAGGCCATGTCTGTACATGCTAGGCTCATCAAGTTTAACCCAAGTATTCTGCATGTGCAAAACTGTCTTACACACGTTGTATTTGAATGTAGAGCTTATCACACCCGATCATCACGTGGTGACTCGGCACGACGAACTTTTGCAACGGTGCATACTCAGGGAGAACACTTGTACCTTGAAATTTTGAAAGGGATCATCTTATAATGCTACCGCCGTACTAAGAAAAATAAGAAGCATAATAAGATAAACATCACATGCAATCAAAATATGTGACATGATATGGCCATCATCATCTTGTGCTTTTGATATCCATCTCTAAAGCACCATCATGATCACCTTCGTCACCGACACGACACCTTGATCTCCATCGTAGCATCGTTGTCGTCTTGCCAACTATTGCTTCTACGACTATCGCTACCACTTAGTGATAAAGTAAAGCAATTACATGGCGATTGCATTTCATACAATAAAGCGACAACCATATGGCTCCTGCCAGTTGCCGACAACTTTACAAAACATGATCATCTCATACAAAACCGTATAACTCATCATGTCTTGACCATATCACATCACAACATGCCCTGCAAAAACAAGTTAGACGTCCTCTACTTTGTTGTTGCAAGTTTTACGTGGCTGCTACGGGCTTAGCAAGAACCGTTCTTACCTACGCATACAAAACCACAACGATGTTTCGTCAAGTATGTGCTGTTTTAACCTTCACAAGGACCAGGCGTAGCCACACTCGATTCAGCTAAAGTGAGAGAGACAGACACCCGCCAGTCACCTTTAAGCAACGAGTGCTCATAAGGGTGAAACCAGTCTCGCGTAAGCGTGCGCGTAATGTTGGTCCGGGCCGCTTCATCTCACAATACTACTGAACCAAAGTATGACATGCTGGTAAGCAGTATGACTATTATCGCCCACAACTCATTGTGTTCTACTCGTGCATATCATCTACGCATAGATCTGGCTCATGATGCCACTGTTGGGGAACGTAGTATTTTCAAAATTTTCCTACAATCACGCAAGATCTATCTACCAGATGTATATCAACGAGGGGAAGAATGTGTCTACGTACCCTTGTAGACCGAAAGCGGAAGCGTCAAGTGACGCGGTTAATGTAGTCGAACTTCTTCGCGATTCAACCGATCAAGCACAGAACGTACGACACCTCCGCGTTCAGCACACGTTCAGCTTGATGACGTACCACGAGCTCTTGATCTAGTTGAGCTTGACGGATATGATGAAGTTACCGGCGCAGGGCTTCGCCTAAGCACTGCAACGGTATGACCGAGGTGTGTTTCTGTGGAGGGGGGCACCGCACACGGCTGAAACAATTCAACTTGTGTGTTCTAGGGTGCCCCCTGCCCCCGTATATAAAGGAGCAAGGGGGGAGGCCGGCCGGCCCTCTATGGCGCACCAAGGAGAGGCAATCCTATCCTATTCCTAGTAGGAGTCCACCAAGAAGGAGAGAGGGGGAAGGAAGGAGAGGGAGAGGGAAAGGGAAAGAGGGGCTGCGCCCCCTCCCCTAGTCCTATTCGGACTGCCCCTTGGCAGGGGGGGCGCCACCTCCTGGCTGCTGCCCTCATTCTCCCCTATGGCCCACCAGGGCCCAACATTCCCCCGGGGGGTTCCGGTAACCCCTCCGGCACTTCGGTAAATTCCGAAACTTTCCAGAACACTCCGGTGTCCGAATATAGTCGTCCAATATATCAATCTTTACTTCTCGGACATTCTGAGACTCCTCGTCATGTCCGTGATCTCATCTGGGACTCCAAACTACCTTCGGTACATCAAAACTCATAATACCGATTGTCATCAAACGTTAATCGTGCGGACCCTACGGGTTCGAGAACTATGTAGACATGACCGAGACTCATCTCCGGTCAATAACCAATAGCGGAACCTGCATGCTCATATTGGCTCCTACTTATTCTACGAAGATCTTTATCGATCAAACCGCATAACAACATATGTTGTTCCCTTTGTCATCGGTATGTTACTTGCCCGAGATTCGATCGTCGGTATCACCATACCTAGTTAATCTCGTTACCGGCAAGTCTCTTTACTCGTTCCTTAATACATCATCTCATGACTAACTCATTAGTCATGTGCTTGCAAGGCTTATTATGATGTGTATTACCGAGAGGGCCCAGAGATACCTCTCCGACACTCGGAGTGACAAATCATATTCTTGATCTATGCCAACACCATGAACACCTTTGGAAACACCTGTAGAGCATCTTTATAATCACCCAGTTACGTTGTGACGTTTGATAGCACACAAGGTGTTCCTCCGGTATTCGGGAGTTGCATAATCTCATAGTCATAGGAACATGTATAAGTCATGAAGAAAGCAATAGCAGTAAAACTAAACGATCATAGTGCTAAGCTAACGGATGGGTCTAGTCCATCACATCATTCTCCTAATGATGTGATCCCATTGACCAAATGACAACTCATGTCTATGGCTAGGAAACATAACCATCTTTGATCAATGAGCTAGTCTAGTAGAGGCATACTAGGGACACTCTGTTTTGTCTATGTATTCACACATGTATTAAGTTTCTGGTTAATACATTTCTAGCATGAATAATAAACATTTATCATGATATAAGGAAATAAATAATAACTTTATTATTGCCTCTAGGGCATATTTCCTTCAGGAATATCATCTTACGAACAAACACCCAGTGGGTGGAATATCATCTTACGAACAAAGAAGCGGTTTTCAGGTGGAATATCATCTTACAACAAAGCAGTGGTTTTCAGATAGAATATCCTAATAGAATAACAGTCAATTGGAAAAGACTCACCTGGACGTTGGTCCGAAGGGCTGAACTGGCAGTGTAAGCAGCCATCCTGGCCTCATATGATGCCTTCGTCTGCTCCATCATTAGACCTGCTTGACGAACGGCTTCCTTAGCCGCATTCACGGGGTCCTCCGGGACATGATGAGTAGAAAAGAGTGAAGACGACGGGGCAGTCAGAGCAGCCAGAGGATCTGAAGCTTGGATCTGCACAGATGAGGCAGGGACTTGGACAGTCGGCACAGAGGGACGAGCAGTCGACACGGGAATGGCAAAAGAAACCGCAGCCTGAGCCGTGTCTCCTTGTTGCTGAGCGTCTGAACCAGCAGTCATCTTCCGACCTCTCCTTCATGTGTTCCTCCGGGGCACTTCTACATGCTCATCATCGTCATCAGGAACCTCGATAACATTGGGTGGTGCTGTTAAACATTCGACCAAAAGGAAAGCTCAGTCGACTGACAGAGTAGTGAACAAATGTAAAGACATTATCAAAGAACTATACCCGCACTGGATGTGGCCATGTCTGCAGTCTCCTCGTCGTCGCAGCCCTTGTCAATCTCCATGGAGGTCCCAGAAGTGGCAGCGCTGAAGATTTCAGAACACACTCGGTAAAATGGATAAGTTAATCGGCAAGATGCATCAGATTTCTTGAACAAGAGAAGAACATGGAAGAATGACACTCACGTGGAAGCAATCAGAACGTGCACCTTGATCTTGGGCAGGACCTTCCGAGGCTTAGAAGCAGCAACCTTGGGCTGCTTCGGAGCCTTCTCAGCCGGATCAGGGGAAGACGTCCGAGTGCGTTTTGGTACCTGGGAACTAGAGGGAGTCGTCTTGGCGCGCATGTTGACGGGATCGTGGGTCAGCTTGGAGCGCCTCTCGATGCGAGACGACCACTCGACCTCTTCATCGCTGCTCGAGTCCTCGCTCTCCTCGTCGGTCTCCTTGTCAGATTTCCACTCGGTGGCCTCGCCAACGCCCTCCACCCCCGCTTGGACTTGCTCTCCATTGGGCACTGATACATCTCAGTATAAATTTGCAAGACAAAGAGTTGAGCAAACGTCAATCGGACTCACAAACAGCCGCAAAATCGAATCGGAAAGTTCACTCGGAAATTGAAGCCAAACCTTGTCTGGCTCGTGATCTGCGTCGAACGCGCGAACTCTCCTAGTCCCCCGCGAGTTATCCTTGTTCCCAGTAATGCTCTTCAACCACTGCTCCACAGTCTTCTTGGCGACCTCCTCTGGGTGAACCCGAGAGGTGTCGTTGGTGCCCGAGTACATCCACATCGGATGATCACGGGCTTGGAGAGGCTGAATCTATCGACCGAGGAACACCTCTAGCAGGTCCAAGTCACTCCATCACGGACCAGCTGAACCACTCGCTCGACCAACATGTCTACTTCAACTTTTTCAGCCCGACTCACAAGCAACGGAGGAGGGTGACTGACTAGATCCAACGTGAAAGGAGGAAGTCCGGTCGACTGACCAGGGGTTGTGATGTCCTTGTAGTAAAACCAGGTCGACTACCATCCTCTGACCGACTCAGGAAGAACCATGGAAGGAAAAGTACTCCTACCCCTAGTCTGAATGCCTAAGCCGCCGCACATCTGGATCACGTGTGTCTTCTCGTCACTCGGGTTCGCGTTCTTGACGGATTGGGAACCACAAGTAAAAATGTGTTTGAATAAACCCCAGTGCGGTCGACACCCCAGGAAATTCTCACACAGAGAGATGAAAGTGGCGACGTACGTAATGGTGTTGGGGGAAAAGTGGTGCAACTGAGCCCCGTAGAAGTTCAAAAAGCCTCGAAAGAAAGGATGTGGGGGCAAAGAGAAACCTCGGTCGACGTGAGTCGCGAGGAGGACGCATTCACCTTCCTGCGACTGCGGCTCGGGCTCGTCCATCGGCAGCCTCCAAGAATCGTGGGCGATCAGGCCCCCCTCCACCAGCTCCTCCATATCCTCCATCTGCATCGAGGACCTGATCCAATCCCCCTGGATCCAGTCGGGCGGCAGCCCGGTCCTCGATGTCGACCCCCGATTGGTCTTCTTTCCCTTCCCCGTCGCCGGCGCCTTCTTCGCGCACTCCAGGGCCGCCGTCTTGTCCTCACCCATGGGGGCGAGCTGCGCGCGGGCGGGGTAGCGGTGGGCGAGGAACGGTGGTGCAGCGGAGAAGCGGAGGAAGAAGAAGAAGTGTGGGCGCCCAGTCCGTACGCATCGGCCGCGGCACCTTCTTATAGCCCGACGGTCGAGTGACTGACTTGTGGACCCAAGCAATTATGTCAAATCCCACAACAGTCGCACGCCCGATACGTGGCGAAAAAGGCGGCGCAGGAATCGAGGCGCCCGTGTATAACCAGTGATTACCGTGGCTCGTTCCGTCCCGCTCGCTTCCCCAAAATTCGAATCCCGCAAAATCCGGGAACCGTAGAGCAGCCAATCGCGCCGAAAACCGCGCACCCCGCCGGCACTCAAAACTACTCACAAAAGTTCACTCGATAGTTTCTGAATTGATCAAGGCGACTGAATTAAGGTTGAAAGGCCAGTCCGATCCCCCAGTTCGAGGTAGATGCCTCCGAAGCATCAGATTTGGATCGGAATCAACTTCAACCCTCTTTTTTCACTCGGAACTCGATCCATTCGGGGGCTACTGATGATACCATGGACCTAGGGTAGGGTCACAGGCCTGACCTAGATACCCTACTCATGGTCACTGCCCTAAAGATCAAAGATATTCCAAGGATGATAGAAGAAACCGACTGATATGGCCAAAGAGAGCAATTCACTCGACAACATACCTCACTCGGATATCCCAATTCCATTCGACAGAATGAAGTCACTCGACCATGCAAGAAACCACTCGACTCTCTGAAGGTCTAAGGTCTCGTAAGGCTAGCAACGGTCGGGTATTCACTCCGTAGTAATGATGACATTTACTGTCCTTTATTACAGGCGTTATCAGTAACATCCTGCTTTTATGTACATTGAACCCTCTGCAACATGGGGCGGCTGGGGTCCTGGCGCACTCTATATAAGCCACCCCCTCCTTCGGTATAAGGGTTCGCACCCCCTGTAACATACACATACACATCTATATTCCAGTCAACAGCCTCCGGTACCGAGACGTAGGGCTGTTACTTCTTCCAAGAAGGGCCTGGACTCGTAAAACTCGTGTGTACAACCTTGCCATAGTTAGGACCTTGCCTCCTCCTATGTACCCCCTACTCTCACTATCAGACCTAGTACCACGACATCCAGTTTACTCCAGTCGTTCAGACATAGTACGGATCTGGATTTTGTTAATCCAAAACCGGGCTTGTCTTGAGCCTCCATTTTTCTATCTATTTGCACTCATCATGGCGTTGTATGAAAAAGGAAGTCTACCGTGTTAGTTGGTTCATCTTTGATTACTTATGATTTAGATTTATTTAACTAGTCGTCAACCCGTGCACCTGCACGGGCTAGCAATTTCAATATTTGATATAACAAAGTTGTGAAAATTCAAAAATGTCAAACAATGATAACACATGCATGTGTACCTTGGTTGGACATAGGATCCAATGAAGGCACGAAGCTACATTGCTGTGACTATTATGGGATTAGATTGTTTGCATTCAACAATATAAATATTGTGATGTAGATTATTATAATAACACATGAATGTGTACCTTGTTAGGACACAGGGTCCAATAAAGTTAAATTGCTTCGACTATTGTAGCATAGGTCTTGCTTTCTTATCATACCTAAAAAAAAATTACATCTTCCTTTTGGCCACAGAATTATATAGTTTGTTTGTATACACAATAATGGACACATGCATACACAGCTTTCTGTCAACATACGTGATGTCATAGAAAATAATATAGATATTAAAAATTAAATTCTTGTATATGCTCATTGTACCATAGATTACTCAGATTAGAAGTTCTTGTCTCTACCAACAAATACTTAAACAATTTTTTTCTATGATTAGCATGAATGGAAACTAATATTCGCCATCCATATTCCGGATAGACAAACATGTGTTTACATGAGATCTTTTTGGTGCATGGTACATCCATTTTTTTTACAATAGTAATATATATATATGTGCCAATGTTTTAATGACTAATTTTTTCTTTGTTATAAGGACAAAGGAAGACATACATACTATACATGCAAATATGTATTAGCAATCTGCAACTCCAAAGAATCATGTGAAACCATGTAATTCATGAATCATATGCATATCAGGTAAAGCAGTATGTCTGTAAAAAAATACATAACACTAATCGATGCTCCAGATGATTCTACACATATGCATCACGACACCACTAACTTGCACATGGTGACATTGGATGCAGCTGGACCTGGTTTGCTCCTCTACAACATAATTGGGTGAAGTGTGCTCATAAACAGGCATGTATATAACATTTTTTCACATGACCGGATGCTTCATATCAGGATAATTCATTGGGATTCGTCAAGCGTTCAACAGGCTAAAATTAGCAGCACATTCAACAAATTTTAGGATAGGTTTTACTTACATGCCGACATGGAGAACCAACGATGAACTCAACGATATCGAGTTGGTAAATTGCTGTTCTCCCCGTCCGTTGTAGGTTCACCAATGCGTAGTGTCCCAATTACCACTGCAGCACGATCTACTTCAGAGCACCATCGGTACACCTTATCATACGCTTGATCGAGCATCATCGTCGTTAAATTGTAGTCTGCTCAGAATTGTGAGCCATGGAAAATTGTCAATGGATGGATTTTATGGTTGGCCTTTGTTAGATTAGAAACATGGGTGTACTTTGAAGTTGGCAGTGGATGTAGGGAAGGAGACGTGGCAATCCTGACAAAGAGGAACTCATGTTAGCAATAGACTGCGCATCATTTGTGAAATATGCGTCATGCATAGAGAACTTGCAATTACTTGGAGATGGTTGCGGTTAAGGTACTTGCTAAGACTAATGATAAAGAGTAGCAGATACAATCGCAGAGCAAGGAGGGGAGAAGAGAGAGCCGTCCATCCATCGTACGCTCTAGCCGTCCAGGTTGATTCCTATCTACTTCTACTTTGGTCTCGCTCAACTGGGCTGAACTAGTTGACCCATTCATTCCCTATTACTTTTGGGTTGGCCTTCCATTTCCGCTTACGTAAACCATCGCCATCTACCAGGGCACGCACCATGCTATCCTCTGAACAACAAACGTAGCGCGATAAACAGTCGACGATGGTGTCCCCACGGAATTCATGCCCCATACTTCCATCCAGTAGGTGGTAGGCGTTAATTCTTGGCCGGTAGTCTGTCAACTCGTCCCCGTGTCGGCACACGAACACCGTGTCGGCACTGATGGACGAGGACAGCCCGGCGGGCACCGATAGCGTGCGGCCAATACCTAGGAACACGGCACGCCCACGCAGCCCGTCCATGGGCACCGTCTTGCCCGCGTCTAGATCCACCTTGTGTGCCTCGTACCGTGGCATCTTGCTTTTCGTCCGACACACCAAGATCAGCTCGTTGTCATTGTCGACAAGGTACACCAAGTCATGATGAAACAGGAAGAGATCTTCACTCATCTCAACTGCCATAACCAATTGTGGCCTCTGGCCAGCAGCCGTGAGGTCCCTCACCAAGTCACCATGATGCCCTTCTCAGTGACGCCATAGAAGCGGCCTGTGAAGGACAATGTTGTAATCATGGGATCCAAACGGGGCAGCACACACAGGCTCCACTGCTCAACATTGGGCTTGGCGATCGCTAGCACTTGCCCATACTCATCGAAATCAATCGCTATACTCGAGTGATCTGCGAGGCCAGCCGCGCACATTCGCAATCTTCCCAGCCGGCTGCTCCAGCTGACATCCTCTCTGTTGACCGAACACAAGAGTGTGGTGAGCGGGTTAAGTAGCTGGACGGCGTAAGTGCGCTTGTCGCACATAAGGATGAGTCCCTCGGAGGTTGGCCCGAACACGAGTTGACGCCGGAGCTCTGGGAGGTCCACCCGGATGCGCTCGCCGGTAGAAATGTTGAGGAACTTACGACGCTGGTGCTTCCAGATGTCGCACAAGGTCCTCCGTGGAAGCATGATCCATCGTCGGGGGTGGAACCGGCGGCCCATGCAGCCGTGCACATGCGGGGATTCGGTGCATCGCCGCCACGGGATGCACACCGCGCGGAAGCGGAGGTAGTCAGCGACATTCTCCACAAGGAGACGCTCGGCGATCTTGCCCGCTGGCCCGTCCGTTAGGTTAGCCCAATCTCTCCTGCAAGACATGCAGAACGAGTCGTGTCATGTGAGACCATTTTTTTAACCATGACCATAAAGAAAGACTACTTGCATGAGATCATATCACGTAACAAGAGAATTCTATTTATGTACATTACGAAACATAGGGAGTAATAAAAAGTACAATTTATGTACATAACCAGAACACAGCCACAATTCTATTTATCTTTTTGTAATTAACGATGATGGAATGATGGATCGAGATCCGATCGAGCGGAAGAGGAAATCCTACTACTCACCAGTTGGGGTGGGCGGAGAGAGCATGCTGCGATTCGATGTCGACGAGCTGAGTGCGTGCTTGCTTTGCACGGTAGCAGCACGTTCCGACGACCATCCTGTAAATGTTCTGCACGGGATTAGACAACTAAATATGGTGTCGCTGGTTTCGTCCGAGTATTATGGTGGAGACAACTATATATAGCGATTGAGGGCTAGCTGTATTTTATTTTATTTTTGCGGGGAATTGCGAGAGCTTTATTCAAACAAAAACGCTCCTGGGATCATCCGCCATCAGGCTGCTGATCAGGAACGGAGGTGCAGAGTCGAACCAATTCTCGGTCACCCTCAGTGTGCTGGCGTGCCTGGCACAGAGATGGGTCGGGAAATTAGCAGACCTGTTTACATGCTGAATTACAAAAGAATCAAAAGACATAGCATGCTCTCCAATCTCTACTAGTAACGGAGCCACGACCGAACGAGAGCCATGACGAGTGTTCCAGAGATTCACGATCTCCAGGAAGTCAGATTCCAATATCACCTGCGTGTAGCCACGTAGACGAGCGAATAGGGCACCCTCTCGTAGTGACAAAGCCTCGGCAATGAGAGGATCCGTCACACCGATGTGCGGTTTACACCAGGAAGCAAGCAACGCCGTGGTCGAGCGGGCTACGCCGCCCGCTCCAGCCAGTCCTGCTTCTGAGTTGATTGCACCATCAACGTTTATCTTGACAAAACCCACCTCTGGGGGACACCAGCCATACCCTGGCAATAGTGTAGCCTGAGGGCTAGCTGTATTTGACAACTATATATAGGTGTTTCGTCCGAGTAATATGGTGGAGACGTCGTTTTTCTTGTGCTCTCCGGAAACGAGTCCTCCAAGAATTCCAGTCCGATCGAAGCCCAGCCAGTACTTATACTGCTATGAAAAATCAACGGTAATGATAACTCCCGAACGTTCGGGATTTAAGCATGGCAACCCGAACGTTTTAGATGGCAACTTAAGTTTTCGTGAGATTAGGGAAACATGGCAATTTTCTAACAAAAAAAAAGACAATGTTGTCATCCCCTATGAACTAAAGTTACCATCCCCATGAACTAAAGTTGCCATATAAAAACGTTCGGGACGAAATGCTTAAAATCTGAACGTTCGGATTTTATTGAATTCCAAAAACAAAGAGACGTACAGTTTCTCAAAGGAAAAAAGAACGCTGACTAACACGCTGATGGCAGCTCAGGGAGTCCCTCAACCGGTCGTTTTTCCTTCCCGTGGAAGAAAAATGGCGATCTCGTCGGCGTCTCTCCCAAGGACTCAAAGAGAGTTCCTCTGCCGCGGTCCTCCATCGGTCCCCCTTCACCGACAACCTCGATCATCAGTGATGAGGGGGGTCGTCGAATCCACGTGTGTCGATAGTTTTAGGCTAAAGTAGCTTCGTTTTTAGTCTGTTCATGGTCCTGGCTTCGGCGGCGCGCTGAGGCGCTGAATAAAGATTCTTCAGATCCGTTCCCGACAAGGCGATCAGCTCTATGGTTGGGGATGGTTTTGAAAACCAGTCTGTTCAAGTAAGGACGATGTGATAGCGATGGCATCCTCGTGCTAGACATGTGTCCTCGGGCTCCGCCGTTGCGACGACATCTGCTCAAACGTCGGCGCGAAGCTTAGGAGATAGTCTAGGAGCGGATGCAGATTGTGGTCTGCATCAACGACATCTGAAAGACAAAAAGTGTGTTGTGTTCATGGTTGATGGATGACAATGTGCTCTGAAATACGAGAGAAAAGAGTACGAGCGAGCATGAGCATGGCCTTACAACAGAAGGGCAAATACTGGAAGAGTCAACACGCAATCCCATCTATCCCAAAAAATGGCACAACCAATGTCTCGTAGGCAGGCCACAAAGCCAATAAAGAGAGCATAGGATTACAATAGTAAAGCATGTAGCTTTGGGGGCCTCTGCAAGTGCTGCCACGACCATGGTGTGGCATGGCATTGCGTGCGCCGAATTGAAGGGTTCTCCGGGTCAGTAGGCACCTTCACGAGCACAGTAGGGCGGCCATGGTACATCCATCCTGCCTCGGTGAATCACATATCATGTTGTGTCAGAGCCCTGGAAAGCATGAGGAAAATTTACTACTTGTACTCACCTTGTCAAATGTGTCCAGCTAACAAAAGTTGCACATAACTAAACACGGAAGAATAAAATGCAACATATTCAAGAATCGAATGCTCACTCCTTTCTCTCTGCTTTCTGCGAGGATCATTACTCTCTCTTTAATAACAAGGCTAAAACCTTATAATAAGAATTTACACTAATCTTCAAATGGTGGATATTCCATGTGAATCTAAATAAATAAATAACGCACATGACATGTCTGTTGATCCCAGTCCAGCAATTGCACAATCAGCATCGAACATCATAAATATTGAGCAACATAAGCTATGAATTGTCTATAGTACATTTCAAAATTAATACACTATCATCTCTCCTGATCTCCAAATCCAATGTATCACCTATCAGCCAAACTGAAAGAATAGAGTTTGAATGAACTGTATAAGAAGTACATATGCAACAATCGAACAATCGTAGATCTTTCCGTGATGTGGATGAGGTCGGGCGAATAGGGTTGGCCGTCGAGGCCGGCCGGCTTCATCCAATCCTACAGTACCCCGCCAGCAGTGAGAACATGATCCATCTAGATCCCAAACCACCTCGCCTTCGGAGGAAATGCATGGCCAGATCACGCTGCGGCCATGGCAGAGAGGTGAGCTAGAGGACACAAACAACCACGTGGGGAGTGGGAAAGAGGTAGTGACCCACCTTGTGGCTATAGGCACTCACATAGAGGACTGGGAGGTGGGATAGCGCCCAATCTTTGTCGGCGGCTGCCTCGGGGTGGGGAGTCAGCCTCTTCTCGTGTTCTTCGGTGAAGAGGGGTGCGAGAGCGTGAGGGAATTGGGGTGGAGGGAGGGAGGGGGCGTGACGCGTGACTGGATCCAGTCGGTGAGGGATTAAACCATACCGCCTACGAGGGGTGAAACCCTAGCAACGAGGCAGTGACGGAAACGATTTGGATTTAAATCGTACCAAAATGGTTCCTAAAATTTGTACTGCCATGATTGAAGATTGTTGGAAATATGCCCTAGAGGCAATAATAAAAGTGTTATTATTATATTTCCTTGTTCATGATAATTGTCTGGTATTCATGCTTGAATTGTATTGTACGGAAACAGCAATACATGTGTGAATATATAGACCACAATGAGTCCCTGGTAAGCCTCTAATTACTAGCTCGTTGATCAACAAATGGTCACGGCTTCCTGACCATGGACATAGGATGTCAGTGATAACGGGACCACATCATTAGGAGAATGATGTGATGGACAAGACCCAATCCTGAGCCTAGCACGAGATCGTATAGTTCGTAATGCTTAAGCTTTTCCAGTGTCAAGTATTTATTCCTTAGACCATGAGGTTGTGCAACTCCCGGATGCCGTAGGAATACTTTGGGTGTGCCAAACGTCACAACGTAACTGGGTGGCTATAAAGGTACGCAACGGGTATCTCCGAAAGTGTCTGTTGAGTTGGTACGAACCGAGACTGGGATATTGTCACTCCGTATGACGGAGAGGTACCTCTGGGCCCACTCGGTAAGACATCATCATAATGAGCTCAAAGTGACTAAGGAGTTAGTCACGGGATGATGGATTACGGAACGAGTAAAGAGACTTGCCATGACGAGATTGAACAAGGTATCGGGCATACCGACGATCGAATCTCGGGCAAGTACCGTACCGATGGACAAAGGGAATAACAATCGGGATTAAGTGAATCCTTGACACAGTTGTTCATCCGATGAGATCATCGAGGAACACATGGGAACCAACATGGGTATCCAGATCCCGCTGTTGGTTATTGACCGGAGAGTCGTCTCGGTCATGTCTACGTGTCTCCCGAACCCGTAGGGTCTACACACTTAAGGTTCGGTGACGCTAGGGTTGTAGAGATACATGCACATGGAAACCCGAATGTTGTTCGGAGTCCCGGATGAGATCCCGGACGTCACGAGGAATTCCGGAATGGTCCGGAGGTAAAGAATGATATATAGGTAGTCCAGTTTCGGCCATCGGGTGAACTCCGGGGGTCACCGGGAGTGTCCCGGGACCACCGGAGGGGTCCCGGGGGTCCACCGGGTGGGGCCACCCATCCCGGTGGGTCCCCTAGGCCGCAAGGGGAAGGGGGCCAGCCCCTGGTGGGCTGGCGCACCCATATGAGCCCCCCTCCATGCGCCTAGGGTTCAAACCCTAGGGGGAGTTGGCGCCCCCTATGCCTTGGGGGCAAGTTTACCCCCCTGGCCGCCGCCCCCCTGGAGATCTGATCTCCCAGGGCCTGCGCCCACCCTGGCCCCTATATATAGTGGGGAGGGGAGAGGGCAGCCGCACCCCAAGCCTCTGGCGCCCCCCCCCCCC
>LR738710.1:938665976-938679831 GCA_902687465.1 Secale cereale
TCACACTTCCTACTCCTTACGCACGGCGCCGGCGAAGCCCTGCGGGATTTCCTGTTGCATCCACCACCACGCCGTCGTGCTGCTGGATCTCCGACAACCTCTCCTCCGCCCTTGCTGGATCAAGAAGGAGGAGACGTCGCTGTACCGTACGTGTGTTGAACGCGGAGGTGCCGTCCGTTCGGCAATGGGATCATCGGTGACGAAGAACGCGAAGAGTACGACTACTTCATCCACGTTGCTTCGAATGCTTCCGCTCGCGATCTACAAAGGGTATGTAGATGCACTCCATTATGCTCGTTGCTAAATGACTCCTTGATGGATCTTGGTGAAGCGTAGGAAATTTTTTGAATTCTGCTAAGTTACCCAACAAAGATGACTAGATCGGAAGTTTTCTCGCAATTTTTTATTCAAATACATGAAACAGTCTTTGTGTAAACCCTGAACACCTTTTGTAAAATACATGATTTAAATTATGTTCAAACATTTGATATAAAAAACAATTCATACACATTCTACATTTTTATACACATATTTAGCATTTATTTAATACATCGATTAACATTTGGAACATATATTTTTTATGCCTGCTTTTTGCATAAACTTCCTATATTTTTGGTATACATCGGAATATTTTTATATACACATTTAGCATTTTTCAAATACATTAATAATATATAATAAAACATATATTTTGTATGTCTACTTTTTGTGTAAAAAATATACATTTCCTGTATTTATCAGAAACATTTTCTAAACATGTTTAAATTTTTTTAAATAACATTTCTTCAAACACACACACACACACACACATTATACAGTTTTCTCATATATACACATAGGATAAACATATAAAGACAAGGTAAACATTTTCCATACAAATTATAAAATTTGTGTATACAATAGAACATTTCTGTATATACGTTTATTTTTTAAAATGTGATTAACATTTTCTAATTTTGAATGGAAAGCCATTTTATAACAGAAATATTTAGAATATTCCAAAATAAAATAAATAAATCGTAAAAAACAAAGTAATAAAATGAAAAACAATGAAAGAATAAATGTGCTCCCAGCCTGTGACTCTGCTGGCCGGCGTATTCTGGGCGGGGCTTGACGCAAAGCTGCACTACGTCTCGGTACTAGCGAGACATAGTCGTCTCCAAATGTGACAACAAGATTGTTGGCTCGCGAGGGTACCTAATCGTGGCATCAAAGCGAGACTTGGCATACCCCTGTTATAATTTCGGAGCCGGGCAAAAAATCACCATGCTATAAATTCATAAGTTGCTATGCAATAAACATATAAATTACCTATACCAAAGACTATGAATATTGACATATACAAAAAAAGAACAACAAAATGCAGATGATGTTTTTTATTGAATGTACTACAAATGCAGACACTCATATATACACACGTACACTCATCCCTACGAACGCACACGCGCACACCCTACCGCTATGACACGTCCAAGAAACTGTACCTGAACATCATCTTAAGATTGACGAAATAATCACATGAATATCGGTAGTGGATGGAAACATGTTCTCTCACTCAACAAACATCACTGGAAAGCTTGAAATAAGTCTTGAAAATACAAGCACCAATGTCAAGTTTAGAACTTAAAACCTGGTGTACTGGTTCCACCAAAAAAAAACCTAACCATATGAGCTAGGCACAGTTCGTAAAATGCACACGAAGTTGCCATGTTGTATAGCATAACAAATTTGCCATGAGATAGAATATAAATGTGCAATACTATAGAGCAGAACCATTTTGTATATAGAAAAGCAAAAACAAATATACAAAATTCCAATGTACAGAGAAAATAACATGCCGCAAGTCTAGCTAGAAAAAAGCAGCCAGTTGGGAGTGACTACAATAGGAAACATGCTTGTGGTACAAAAAAAATTTGTCATGGGCACAAATTAATTTGGACACATCCCTCACTTCGATATGTTGCAAGCACATCTCGATGGATGACTGTCAGGGCACAAATTAATATCATAATGATCCTGTTCATAAATATATGGTTGTAAGAACAAGTCCTCGTACCCATGCCTATTTTTATTATAAGTTCTTTCAGTTTGAACTTGATTTCAATCCAGTCAAAGCTAGAACTAAAACTCTTGCAAAAGCTTGGTAGAAACCCTTGCCTTTAAAGGTTCCTTCATCTCGTAGATTCGATAACTTATGGTCACCTCTTGGGGGAAAGATGAGAATCCTTTCTGCTCCTTTACCGGATCACTAAATGACAAATTGATGAGTTTTCTTTTTTGGTTCATTCCTTTTTTTTTCAAAATGATTTATCTCCTAAACCATGCTTCAAGTCACGAACTGTCTCCACCGTTGCGTTTCTCGTGTCATGATCTTCGAGCCACGTGCAATGCACGGAACAAAACACACCCTATGCGATGATTGTTGTGTCGCATGGTCTAATTGGGCCGACCAGTCGGCATTATGACTGAACACGCCTTTCGTCCAATATTATTTCTCTATTTTCTTCAGATTTTCTGGTTTCCTTCGGTTTTTAAGTAGCTTTTCATTTTAATAAAATAGAATTTAAAAAATGTTCCTTGCAGGCAAAACAAATCCCAAAACTAAAATTATAATATACTATTACTCTAAATCTAAATACAGAAATAAGCATTAAGAAAAATAAAAGATGTAAAAAATTGCTCATTGTGTATTAAAAAAATGTCCGGTGTGTTTGTAAAATATTCATCACGTGTTTACAAAATGGTCATCTTGTAATTAAAAACTTCAACGGTGTGGTCGTTTGCCCGCTGATTTACCGGAAGAAGCATGCAGCATGCTAAAAAAATGAAGAAACATTTCTAAAATATATATATATATATGAACTGGCAGTCAACAGAACAACAACGATGACTACAACATGAGCATCGCCAATTTGGCCACACAATTGCTAGCATCCGCCTAATGACCTGGCCGACGACGACAGCAAGGTCGTTGCCAACTTGCCAAAATAATGGCCTCCAGGACGATGGACCCGCCTTCTCCGTCTCCTTTTTTTTTAGCCAAACTCCGTCTCTTTGGTGACTACAGAAGTTTATAAAAAATGTTCATGCTTAGCACGCCGGCGACACAAGGCCAGTGGGTCTTGCTAGAGGAGCTCTTCCAACAAAATTGACTTTAGGGAAAAGTTGTCTAGGTAGCTCCTGGTGCTCGGGGTGCAAAGTATTGGAGATGGATGCCATGCTTAGCACGCCGGCGACACAAGGCTACTGGTTTCAAGATTGGTCAGATGTGAGGAAGAAGAGCTTTGCATCTCGATTGCTCCGGGCGAGCGTGAGGAGAGTGAAGCCTGCGAGCGAGCTCAGGGAGGGTGTATCTCATCCTGAGCTTCGAGAGCACGTTGTCGACGATGCCGGTTGTCTTCCGTGCGGCCAACGTGCTTTCGTCGTTGCCACATCTTGTCTACTAGCTTTACTATGGCCCAGGGAGTACTTCCGCCGAAGGAATCGACGGTTAGTGTTGTCATTCGACCTCACCGAGCTCATCTTCCCCACCTTCGGTAGAATGTTGTCGTACCCCGAGCCCCTCTTTGGTCACCTTCAGGTCCTCCCCTTTACCTCCTAGGTTTATCTAGCTGCCCAAACACATTAGCCATTGTCCTATTCGGGGCCCAATTCCATCTCCAGTGAGCTTCAGGTCCTCCCCTTTTACATCCTGGGTTTATCTAGCCGCCCACACACTTCAGCTAATGACCTATTCGGGCCGCGATTCCTCAAGCTCGAGTCCTCGCGAGCTGCCACCCCACCTCATGTTGTCGTCGATGGAAAATAGTTGGAACTTGAAGCTGTCGAACTGAACGAAACGATGGCCCCGACCTTTTGTACGAGAAGAGGGAAGCTTTCAGCATGATGGGGTCAGGGAGTTTGCTTTTGGGGAGGGTTACCAAACACACCCTTAGGCGCACTACATCCCTCTCCACCCCTACATCCACGTCTAACTTGTATCCATAGGTGTCTCGAACATGTTTAGTCATTGGCTATAGGCCAACACGTTTAGCGTAATTATAA
This sequence comes from Secale cereale, assembly GCA_902687465.1. Taxonomy (NCBI): domain Eukaryota; kingdom Viridiplantae; phylum Streptophyta; class Magnoliopsida; order Poales; family Poaceae; genus Secale; species Secale cereale. The sequence goes on from LR738710.1 coordinate 938,670,021, forward strand.
TGGTGGTAGTGGCAGCTTTTGTTTGGTCGTCGTGACTACGTAGAAATGATATGGTTTTAATCACAAAAACTCATCCCCACTGGAAGTTATCTACCAGTGTAAGCACAAATTCCATTCGTGTTCTATTCTTCAGCGACAGGGACACCAACAACTCTTTGAGGAGGTGTGTACTTGGTTGGAGCCAACGACTAAGGATGTTTTTACCCAACATGAATGGTGGCATAGTCTGCAGATGTGAACTTGTTTTGATTGTGATTCTGTTGGCTTTTGTGAATCTTAATAGGCCGGGTGTGAATTGTTTTGATTGTATCCCCTTGATGCAATGATATGAGTCAATAAAAGCACCCTCTATAAAAAGGTTTTTTGTCGCTGATATTGTAAAATGTGCATTCACTCTATTTTGCTAGTTCAACAACGATCCTCTTGGTAAAACTGCTAGAGAATAAAATTCCGGTTGGACTATTTACATGTGATTTATAAGTTATCGTGACAATGCCCCGGTGTGGCCAAGTGCGGTATAACTACAAGTATTAAGATACTTAAAATGGATGGGAGCCATGTGATCCATTGGGCATGGGCTCACTACTTGGGGCATGGCTGTAAGGTTGGTGGTCCGGTTGTGATGGGATGTTGGGCCACTTATAGGTATGCATGGCATGCGTGTGGTTCTTTGCATCTCAGGTCGGCATTGGCATGACGTGCACTCATGAAACGTGGTGAAGTTGTCTGGTCGACGCATGTGTGAAAAGGGCCGTCTCTGGTCTATGTAAATTTGTGTTGCTGCTGTGAGTGTTGCGGAGGGCTGTTGTGCAGTTTCTACATGGAAGGAATGGATCCGTTGCACTGCCGACCTTCTCCTCATCTGCACAATACCATCAACACCTATAAAAAGACATCAACAAATGAAATGATCCCCACGGATAAAGAGAAATGACGTGGCTTTATTACTTGCTCTAAATGTTGTAAATAATTACTCCCTCCGTTCGGTGAAGAGTGTACATCTAGAAATTTTAGGATAAATTATGGAGTTGGGTAAAAAATGCATTGGAAATGTGCAAAACCAACATCTCTTTCCTCGTTAATTACCCAACCCCCAATGAGCTAAGTGCATATAGAAATTAAGAAGACCATGTATATATTGCTATTGGTCTTGATTACCGTGTGATGAGAGAGAAATAATTTTTTCCACTTTAAAGTGCATTGGAAAGATAGAAGTGCACTCTTTTGTGGACAAATTTTGGAGCTAGATGTACACTCTTCACCGGACGGATGGAGTATATAGTTTTGCTAGAACTCATCTAGATGAGATATAATTTGACCTCATTTACCTTTTATAGTCATTGGATGTGATGCTATAAGATGCGTGTTTGCTGACGTGAGTTGTATCTGTTCTTGTTTTCTAGGTGAATGAGACCAAATTATATCTTATCTAGATGAGTTTTAGGTACTCTCATGATTATAAGATGTTTTAGGTCACTATTTTAGTGATCTAAAATGCCTTATAGTAGTATTTGTTTCCCAAGGGAGTAGAGTTGACTGCCATAATATCTATGAAATCGTGGGCTCTAATTAACTGCCATAGTAAGCGGATCATCATAATAATGGTGTGCATATGTTTACGTTAGCTCCACTCTCACAAATCCGTCGACACGGTCGTGTTCCCACCTGCAAGCACAACGTCGGGTCTCTTGAGAAGTCATCGTGCAAACGGAGAAGAAAACTCTGGATACACTTCACAAGTGGATCGATGGTGGACAACACGGAACAGCCGTCTATGCCTATGCCTTAGCACCCGCACCTATTTCTGCTGTTCAGGTCTGCCTATGCCTTTTCTCCATTGCACATCCGGCCGGTCAGTGTGTCAGCCTCCTTCAAGATTGAAATGGCCACTGCCATGGAGCATAACAGTTGTGTACACAATGTGCAGAGTAATGAAATACTCTCTCCGTCCGGAAATACTTGTCATCAAAATGAACAAAAAAGGATGTATCTAGAACTAAAATACATCTAGATACATCCCTTTTTATTCATTTTGATGACAAGTATTTCCGGACGGAAGGAGTAATAAATAATGCGCTGTTGCTGCCCAACGCTGTTGCTGGCAGGCAGGATCTGTGAGAGTGGAGCTAAAGTAAGATGTGTGTGTGAGTGGTGCTACCATCTTAAATATTCGAGAGTAATCATATGCATGTGGGAGAGTGGAGCTAAAGTAGGATATGTGTTACTGTCCTGGCCACGTATCACTCTGTCGATGGATTTTTCGTCGGGTCCTAACAGTGGTTTGTTACCACTCGTCGTCTTCAGCCCTATGATTCCTGGAATTACAGATTCCTCCAAAAAATGTCTAAGGACATGCACTGTTATTTTAACATCCAAATGGAGCATATATGTCGAGAAGTTTTACCGACTCTTTGTACCACATATCTATTTTTTAGCGACTAATAAGTTTTACCTTTCCAAGATTAGTCCCAAACCAAATCCAATGGCAATCCATGCAGAAATAAAAGTGCCCATGCAAACATGAATACGAACTAAACTCAATACACAAAACTAAGAAAGACACCTACTCCATTCATTTACCTGGATCCCAAGGGACGATATCGACCCACGGTGCAATTGTTTTATCTCTGAATGCAGTTTGGCGCACCTCGGAGCAAAGTTTTGTCGGAGTCGTACCCGCTTAAGGTGCATCGATATATTGCAAGTAAATAAGTCCTCACTCCCACGCAATAATTGATGCACCGAGCATGGTGAGTATGTCTGCTTATATATCTGTATCGAGAGGGTTAGAGATCAATATATGAACCTAGATTACCTTTGGCTACCAATGTAGGCAAACAATTCATAATATTGGTCTTTCGGAGTGGGCAATTCACCAATCTTTAATAACGTCCCATGCGTAAAGAAATCGTTCAAGGAAGTAAAACAGAACATTAAAGGAGATAAATCAAAGTGTCCCCCTCCTCTAGTTCGTCACCATTGCTAGCATAATACACCTCAAATAAGATGCCTAGCAAGTTATGATAAGTGTCATCCTCAATTCGCGAGGAATATTCCTGCACTTCAAGTTCACTAGCATCAAGTTCATCTCAACTAGAGTCATCGCATATTAGTATAGCAAGATGCATAGCATGGAATTGTTGGAGACATACAACGGTTCTCTTCTAATTCATCATCACCAATGCTACTCCCTAAATTTTTTGTATACAAGGCCACACACTCATATTACAGGTACCAAGGTAAAACTTAATACCAGGTTAAGCCAATGTTGCACGCTAGCTTGTCTCCTTGATAATTGTTGTCCAGATATTATTTTAAGTACCCTTCCATTTTTATATATAAGGACACTATCAGAATTAAAATTTGCACCTCTACATGGCCACTAAAATTAATCGAGGCAAAACTGCCTCGTACTAATATAGGAGACCATTAATTATCCTTGCATGCATGCGAGAGTGAGCATGTTAGCTTGCATGCACATCATTAATCAACCAAAGAGGAGTGAGAGCATTGATTTCATGTGAGTGAGTCAAAAATGCTCTTATATTATGAGACGGAGGGAGTAGTAAATACAGTAGTACTAAAACAAAAAAGCGATGACGAAAGCATGTATGCAAAATGCATGCACCACGCGTGAAGGATGTCGGCGTGTGTGTATGAGACCAAGCACCATCTCTCTATGCGCGTGGATGCCTCTTTGGGTGTGGTGCGTGGCTATATAAGCCCCCACCGGACAAGCATCTCGTCGACACCAACAAGGGAAGGGACACCAGCATTAGCATCGACCATCAGCTGTCTAGTCTAAAGTGCACGTGCATTACATTTGCATATCGACCACACGATGGCCGCGGCTGTCACTCGCAGGGTCAACGCCCTCCGAGTCGAGGTCCCGGATGGCAACGCTGACGCCGCAAACGCGCCCACGGCCAAGCGGATTCTCGATCCCAAGGACGAAGTGTGGGTGTTCGCGGACGAGGGAACCAGTGCCGGCGACGGCAACCAGCCGCCGCTGTTCCGTACCATGAAGGTCAAGGGAAGCATCCTGCATCCTTACAGGTCATTGCACTTGAACTTGTTGTATGGACGTGGTGATGTCTTTATTTTTAAAGCCGGGCGATAGCTTTCTTCGAGACTTCTCAGTACCTATGATTTTTTTTTTGAAACAACAGGTTCTTGATTCTTGTGCGCTTGGTTGCTGTCGTCGCCTTCTTTGTGTGGCGCCTGGAGCACAGGAACCACGACGGCATGTGGCTTTGGGCCACGTCAATGGTAGCGGACGCCTGGTTCGGCTTCTCATGGCTCCTCAACCAGCTCACCAAGCTCAACCCCATCAAGCATGTCCCCGACCTCACCGCCCTTGCGGACCAGTACGGAGAGGCCATCCTCCCGGGGATCGACGTCTTCGTCACCACTGTCGACCCCGTGGACGAACCCGTCCTTTACACCGTCAACACCGTCCTCTCCATCCTCGCCGCCGACTACCCCATCGACAAGTACGCCTGCTACCTCTCAGATGACGGTGGCACGCTGGTGCACTACGAGGCGATGACACAAGTGGCCAGTTTCGCTGCGTTGTGGGCCCCGTTCTGCCGGAAGCATTGCATCGAGCCAAGGTCCCCGGAGAACTACTTTGGGATGAAAGCACAGCCGTACGCCGGGAGTATGGCTGGAGACTTCACAAGGGATCGTAGGCGTGTGCGCAGAGAATACGATGAGTTCATGGTGAGAATAGATTCCCTTTCTACAACCATCCGCCAACGATCCGATGCATACAACAATGAAGATGGTGAACATGCCACTCGGATGGCCGATGGGGCACTATGGCCGGGTACATGGATTGAGCCAGCTGAGAACCATCGAAGAGCACACCATGCTGGGATTGTTCAGGTAAATAAAAAAAATCCTATCTCTGTTCATTCAGTTAAAAGTTATAATTAATTAAGTTGCACCTTTCGATTACTCAAATCCTCTAAAGTCTAACTTGACTAGTCATTGGATAGTGATTTCGTGGCCTAAAACACAAAACGGAAAGGAAAAAAAAAGGAAATAAGAAATTTACCTCCATTGCAAAAGGCATGGTGTTTTAAACATGGATACATTTTCTAAGGTCTAACTTCGACATTTATTTTGTATATTATGCTGCTAAGAAATAACAAAAAATTGGAATTTTTTTATGGAAAATCTAACGATTTATTGATACTTTTCTAAAAAAAAAAACATGGTTATACCGTTAGGCGGTGATATGTGAGGATATCAACCAAACTAACCCGCAATCCACATGCTCTCTGTATGAATTGTCATATGTTTGCTAGTTTAGCCCTGCAACTCTATGCTTCTTATGTGATGATGGAGACCAATAGTCTGGAGATAGTTAACCTCTGGATCACTCGCCACAATAGTCGTTCAGTTGTGGCACCAATTCTTCTAGAAATTGATGAGCTATCTACTAGTTTAAATTCTTTTGTAATTCACCAAGTAGATCACCAACGGCCCAATCCATCTTTGTGAAAAACGTGCTTGCACGGTGTCTGGCACCGAAAGCTGGCTTACCGAAACACCGAGCTTCCTGATTAGCACTACTCGGCAAACGCCTTCTTTTGAATAAAGCTCTAAATTCTTTGAAAAAAAAAACTGTATGCTTCCTTGTCAATTTGTGCATGGCTATACAAAGTAACCCGATCCGCTCCTATATATTTCACGCAAAGAAAATACGTTTTGTGTTCAGGTTCTTCCTTGCATATACAATTGTATCCATCTCCTAAAAGAGACGAATTTTTTAACAAATCAATAACAATCACACTGTGAAGCCTTCAATTCCAGTAATAAACACTCATTTATGTATTCCTTCATTGATGCTCATGTTGGTGCCTAGGCACTCCTTGCCCTTTTTTCCAAATTGTCCCTAGGAAATTGTATACGTTGTCATTAGTACTAAATTGTCTACAGAGCATGAGATTGTGACATATTTTTTAGCTAGCCATAGTTTTGTAGGACTCTCATTATATCCGCTATTTAGATTATATGTGGTGAGAACTTATACATTTAAATAGGAGGTAACATGTACTCCCTCCGTCCCATAATGTAAGATGCTTTTTGACACTACACTAGTGTCAAAAAGCGTCTTACATTATGTGACGGAGGGATTACTTGTTATTTATAGTTCACTTAATAATTATTATGTGCACATAAACGTATTTTTCGTGTGTGATATCTGTAGGTGCAACTATGATAATGTATCGATTGTGATTTATCTAGATATAGTTTGAAGATTTGCTGATTACAATATGCTTTGGTACGATTATGTAGATATAATGGTTGTGACCTATCTCCTATTCCTTTTAGGTAATTATAAGCCATCTATACATTATTTTAACAAGGTCCCTGCAGCAACGTGTGGGGCACCGTCTAGTTAATAAAGAGACAGTCCACCAAATTGGCAACCGGATATTTTGCATTTCTTACGAGAATTTCTAACATATCTCTCTCAATTTTCTTTTCTATGTATTGTGCCTCTTGTGTATATCTGCACCCAGTGAAGATAAAATTCATAAAAAGCAGTAAAAAATTCATATAATTCTGATTGTTTTTTGCAGGGAAAATAATTTCATGTGTGAGGTGCACTCCAAATTTCAGATCATTTGGACATATGAGTAGCTCTCAGCAAAAAGACAAATTGGTACATGAAATTTGGAACGCACATCACGCACAAAATTATCTTCCATGAAAAAAAATAGAATTTTGTCAATTTTTTATTATTGTTTTTGAATTTTATGTTCATCGTGGGTGCAGCTGAGCCTAGGCACCGAATGGCCTCGGCCGTATAGTTAGCACATCTCTTTATTTTGGTCGTATTGTGTCTTTATTAGCATAAAAGTATAGATATTCAGTTGACTGTGAGTTAGCAATTTGCTCAAATTTATTTGATTAACAAAGGTTTTGGAACTACTATGCTGTTTTGACAGGTCATACTAGACCATCCAGGTTGTAAACCGCAGCTTGGATCATCGGCGAGCACCGACAATCCCTTTGACTTCAGCAAGGTTGATATGAGACTCCCGATGCTTGTCTACATATCCCGGGAGAAGCGGCCTGGTTATGACAACCAAAAGAAGGCAGGCGCCATGAACGCGATGCTCCGTGTCTCGGCGTTGCTCTCCAACGCGCCCTTCATCATTAACTTTGACTGCGATCACTACATCAACAACTCGCAAGCTCTCCGTGCCCCTATGTGCTTCATGCTCGACCCTCGTGACGGTCAGAACACGGCCTTCGTCCAATTCCCGCAACGCTTCGACGACGTCGACCCAACAGATCGCTACGCCAACCACAACCGTGTCTTCTTCGACGGCACCATGCTCGCGCTCAACGGTCTCCAAGGGCCTTCCTACCTTGGCACTGGCACGATGTTCCGCCGTGTCACGCTCTACGGCATGGAGCCGCCACGTTATCGGGCGGAGAACATTAAGCTTGTAGGTAATGCAGATGAGTTCGGTAAGTCGGCGTCGTTCACCAACTCAATGCCGGATGGCGCGATCCAAGAGCGATCTATCACCCCGGTGTTGGTCGATGAGGGGCTGAGCAATGACCTGGCCGCCCTGATCACGTGCTCTTACGAGGACGGGAGTTCATGGGGGAGAGACATTGGATGGGTGTACAACATTGCCACGGAGGACGTGGTGACTGGATTCCGCATTCACCGCCAAGGGTGGCGTTCCGTGTATTGCTCCATGGAGCCGGCCGCGTTCCGTGGGACGGCTCCGATCAACCTCACGGAGCGCCTCTACCAGGTGCTCCGGTGGTCCGGCGGCTCCCTCGAGGTGTTCTTCTCCCACAACAATGCCCTCATGGCCGGCCGCCGGCTCCACCCTCTGCAACGCATCGCGTACTTCAACATGTCGACGTACCCGATCGTCACGGTGTTCATCCTGGCCTACAACTTCTTCCCGGTCATGTGGCTCTTGTCCGAGCAGTTGTACATCCAGAGGCCGTTTGGCACGTACATCGCGTACCTCATCGCCGTCATAGCGATGATGCACGTCATCGGCATGTTGGAGGTGAAATGGGCGGGGATCACGCTGCTCGACTGGTGCCGCAACGAGCAGTTCTACTTGATAGCGGCGACCGGCGTGTACCCGACAGCCGTGCTGTACATGGCGTTGAAGCTCGTCACGGGTAAGGGGATGCACTTCAGGCTCACATCCAAGCAGACGGAGGCCTGTTCCCGTGACAAGTTCGCCGACCTGTACACCGTGCGATGGGTGCCGCTGCTGATCCCGACCGCCGCGGTGGTCGTCGTGAACGTCGCGGCCGTCGGGGCGGCCATCGGCAAGGCGGCGACATGGGGTTTTTCGACGGACCAGGCGCGGCACGTGCTGCTCGGGATGTTGTTCAACGTGGGGACCCTCGTGCTCCTCTACCCGTTTGCACTCGGCATCATGGGGCAACGGGGGAAGACACCCGTCATCCTATTCCTCCTGCTGCTCATGGCCATTGCCGCCGTCGGGCTCTTGTATGTCACGCTCTACGTCCCGTACCCACAAGAAGCTGCAGTTTCTCTCTTGGTAAAGCATCTCTGATGACCGGGCCATCTGGGTACGGGTAGACACGTACGGCTCACATGACAACGGTGCGTAAAGTTGTGTCCAAGAAATACGGTTAGTGTATAAGTATGCACAACCTCTTCTATAAAGAATAAAGACAAGAGACCGATAGAGAATATTGTTCTCTACCGCTAAAAAAGAGTGCATAGCTCTGCATAGAAGAGATTGCGGAATCCTAATAATGTCTCTTTTTGGGAATATTACATTAGAGTATCTACAACCGAACTTTGCAAAATCAGCCCGTTAAACGTCAACGGATGTGCCCGGACATGTTCGTTTTGAACCCCGATTTGTCTGTCCATATAGCCATAGACCTCATTTTTACTTTATATGTTCGGTCACTTGCACGTGATTTGCGGAGACGAAAAGAGAAAAATAAAAGAAAGAACAAAGAAAGAGAAAAGGTGGTCCTTGTGGGCCATGTTTAATGTGGCGGCCAGACTGGGCGCGTCCGCGAGCCTTCATATCCTCCTAATATTTGGTTTCAATATGATGGTTCGCGGACAACCCAAATATATAGAGGTGATATTATGAATCCGGTTGGATCACTTTTTCCTCACTCCTGTTCAGTTACTGACTGAGCGTATCCGCAATCATTTAAGAAGGATTTGGGGTGGCTTGCTGGAGATGCTCTTAGAGCAAGTATAATAAGGTGATGTAGGCGGGCTGTAAGACATTAAATATTATATTTTTGCTTACTTGGAAGAGAGAGAAGAGGAGAGAGAAGAGAAGTGGGCTACTAGTTAACAGCCGGCTGTAGCACGTGCTCCTAGGTACTTTGTGAGAGAGTGGGGTGGGCCATGTATCAACAAAGTAATACATATTTATATCTAGCTATTGTACTTGTTGGCTATAAGCTTGACTATATGTGACATGGCAACATCATATAGCCAGTAGCTGGCTATATTATTAACCATGCTCTTACTGCATCCATACATGAATGTCCCACGTAAGAGAAGACTACAAATTAATTTTGCTTTGTATATGAGGGGTTGTGGAATCCTAAGTGCATCTACAATCGAAGCTCTCATATCCGCCTCAAACGTTTGAGCGACCTTTGCTCGACAATGTTAGAAATATTAGGTGATCAAATGGTCAAAACGTTAATTATCATAAGTTAATATCGGCCCAATAATTAAATCCGGGATTACTGCTAATTAAATGGTAATTAACCAATCCGGCCCGTGATTGGGGGGGGGGGGGGGGGGGGG
>LR738710.1:938679985-938691472 GCA_902687465.1 Secale cereale
GGGGGGAGGGGGCTAAATTATGCTAATATGGTTAGGTCCCATGGTCAAGGCAGCGCATTATATATAAGGAGGCAGACTAGCACGTACAATTAGACCAACGCATTAGTTACCTGTCTCCCGAAATTCACTCCAAATCCAATCTGGAGGCACTGTCCATTGACGTGAAGATCAAATCATTGCTCCGGCAAGGTGTCGGGGGACTGAACGACTACGCTGCTACGCCCACTGATCGGCGACATCGACTTGATGGCGTCTCCAAACGGAGGTATAATCAATCTACTGTCTCTAATTTCCGCATGAGCCCAAATTGTGTTCATGTATATTAGATACGATCCGATTAGAACTTGTATAATCTCAGCAATTATCTCTAACAGACAATACATTTCCACCCAACCAGATCAGGCAAACACTTAAACGTCATGGTTGACCGACACTCCTATACCCATCCAATATCTGAGGTGGATATGAGGACACTCGGCCATGCCTGGACGTGTCTGTCACATCGATCTGACAGGCAGGACCCACACAAAATCTCATGAAGATATCTTTGTCTTTGCCCAACCTACCCTCTTTCACTTCTCTTTTCTGCCTCGTCCGCACTATCGTCACCATAGCTCTGTCGACATCATTGATCCATCGTCCTCCCCAACCCACACCGCTGCCATCGGAGGGCCCAACAAACAACGCCACCATTCGTGCTGCCACTGGACGCCACCCCGGTATGCGCAACTCATCTCAACATACACCTCATGCTCTACGTGTTTGATGAAATGTTCTAGCTGTTTCATTATTGTTTTTGTCATTTGTAGGCCACCGTTGAATTCGTCACCGAATGATGCATATGGAAACACAGAACTTGACGAATTCATAAACAAAGACTTCATCTATCTGTAGGATTTGAACGATGAAGATGCCGAAATGATGATGATGAGCATCCATGAAGAATTGGAGAAGGAAGAGGAACATGTACTGAAGTTCAAGGGTTCAATAAAGGACATGAGAGTTGTTCTCGGTGAAAGCGAATACAACTGATCGCAATGACTCATGTTTATTCCATCGATCACTTTAAATACAGCTGGAGGAGTACATCAAGAGGCACCTAAAAACACACGTTACAAATAGAAGACTAGAGGTCTAGAAGCTGAACAGGCTGAACACGAAAGGTCCAGGAAACTGCTAACACCCCCCCCCCCCCTCGCAGTTGGAGCGGGAGCTGAGCGGACGTTCAAACTGGAACGGAAATCACGAAAGAGCGGTGCTGACAGGCCCTTCGTGAAGATGTCGGCATACTGGGAAGCAGTCGGAACATGTAGAACATGTGCCTCTCCCAAAGCAACACGCTCCCGGACGAAGTGGAGATCAATCTCGACATGCTTCGTGCGTTGGTGTTGTACTGGATTGGTCGAAAGATAAACCGCGCTGATGTTGTCGCAAAAGACCACAGTTGCCTTGTGAAGAGGTCGATGAAGCTCAAAAAGCAACTGTCGAAGCCAACATGACTCAGCCACAGCATTGGCAACATCACGATACTCCGCCTCAGCGCTAGAACGAGAAACCGCCGTCTGCCGCTTGGAAGACCAGGAGACGAGGTTATCGCCAAGGAAGACAGCATAGCCAGAGGTGGAGCGACGTGTGTCAGGGCACCCTGCCCAGTCCGCATCAGTATACACTGTGAGTGTCGAAGGAGAGGTGCGGTGAATCTGCAGACCATGGTCTATGGTGCCCTTGAGGTACCGAAGGATCCGTTTCAGCATGTTGGAGTGAGGCTCCCGTGGGTCATGCATATGCAAACACACCTGCTGCACAGCATATGCGATGTCTGGCCTGGTAAAGGTGAGGTACTGAAGGGCACCTGCTATGCTCCGGTAATCCGTGGCATTCTCAACGGGATCGCCAAAAGCCGGAAGCTTCGAGTTCGTGTCGATGGGCGTGCTGCAGGGATTGCAGCGAGTCATGCCGGCACGCGCAAGAATATCCTCAATGTATTGTCGTTGGGACAAAAACATGCCGTCCCGTGAGCGCGTGACGAAGACACCCAAGAAGTAGTGTAGAGCACCGAGATCCTTGAGAGAGAACTCTCGGCGCAACGATTCGATCGTCGATCGAAGTAGGACCGAGGAAGAGGCGGTGAGGACGATATCATCAACATAGAGTAGAAGATACACAAGGTCGCTGCCGCTCTTGCGAATGAATAATGATGGGTCAGCGCGAGAGGCAGAGAAGCCGAGTGTCGATAGGTAAGTGGCAAACCGACTGAACCAGGCTCGTGGCGCCTGCTTGAGGCCATACAATGACCTATTAAGACGACAAACATGACTAGGATGAGTGTTGTCAATGAAGCCGGACGGTTGCTGGCAGTAGACTGTCTCAGAGAGAGTGCCATTGAGAAAGGCATTGTCTACATCGAGCTGGTGTATGGGCCAATCACTAGACACTGCGAGAGTGAGCACCGTTCGGACAGTGGCTGGTTTGATGACCGGGCTGAAAGTCTCATCGAAATCGACACCGGGTTGCTGAGAGAATCCCCGAAGCACCCAATGAGCCTTGTACCATTCCAATGTACCATCAGATTTAAACTTATGGCGGAAAATCCACTTTCCGGAGACAACATTAGCACCGGCAGGGCAAGGCACTAAATCCCAAGTGTGGTTGGCTTGCAAAGCGTCGTACTCACGCTGCATAGCCGCTCGCCAGTGGTCGTCGGAGAGAGCAGCCCGATAAGTCTTGGGTAGCGGGGAGAGAGTGTCGACAACTAGGTTGAGGCGATCAGCCGCCGGTTTGCGAAATCCATGCTTGCCACGTGTAGTCATGGAGTGAGCATTGACTACCGGTGGCACAGGCACGGCCTTCGACGGAAGGACGACAGCTGGTGGTGAGGGTGGCATCGCTGGTGGTGAAGGTGGGGCAGATGGTGGAGAGGGTGGCTCCGTTGGCTCAGAGGCTAGAGGACGCACAGCTGGGCGAGGCACCATGAGTGGTGCATGAAGATCGTCCAAGAAGTCGAAGTCGGAGGTAGCAAGAGGGGGATCACGACTGGAGAATGGGAATGAGGTCTCATCGAATGTGACATGACGGGAGATGATGATTTTGTTGGAACTGAGGTCAAGACAGCGATAGCCGAAATGATTATCTGGATATCCAAGAAAAACACAAGGTGTAGAACGTGGAGAGAGTTTGTGAGGAGCCGTGGAGGAAAGGTTGGGGGTAACAAAGACACCCAAACACTCGTAGATGGCTATAGTCTGGATGGTTTTTATGGAGAGCCAAGTAAGGTGTGGAAAAGGCTATGGTTTTGGAAGGGTGGCGATTGAGGAGGAAGGTGGCAGCATGAAGAGCTTCCACCCAATATACAGGGGGCATGCTAGCCTGAAAGAGTAGGGAGCGAAGGATGTTATTGATGGTGCGAAGGATGCGTTCGGCTCGACCATTTTGCTGGGATGTATGCGGACACGACATGCGAAGCGCAATGCCGTGAGCGAGGAAGAAGTTGCGTGCAATGGTGTTATCGAACTCGCCGCCATTATCACATTGGACACGACGGACGATGGTGCCGAACTGGGTCCGTACATAGGCAAAGAAGTTCTTTATGGTGGCGAACACATCAGACTTCAAACGCAACGGAAATGTCCACACATAGTGAGTGTGATCATCAAGAATAACCAAGTAGTATTTATACCCAGAGATGCTTAAAACTGGTGATGTCCACAAATCACAGTGAACAAGATCAAATTTAGTATTGGCCCGTGAAGGATTATTCTCAAAGGGAAGTCGTACATGACGTCCAAGTTGGCAAGCATGACAGAGAGCATCGAGAGGAGGTTCTTTATTACATGCAATGTGAGATGATTTCACAAGATGACTAAGAGCTTCACGGCCAATGTGTCCTAGGCGACGATGCCACAAGGTGGAGGAGGACGTCGTGGAGGCAGTGAAGACAGTGGACGGTATCTGGAAAGGGTAAATATCACCATGACTATTGCACCGAATAATCACGTTCCGAGTGCGAAGATCCTTCACAGAAAGACCAAAAGGATCAAATTCCACAGAACAATTATTATCAGTGGTAAACCGACGGACAGATATAAGATTTTTAATTATGGTGGGAGAAACTAGAACATTATTGAGATGAAAGTTGTGTGTGGGAGTGCATATTGAGGTGTGGCCGGTGGACGTGACAGGAAGAAGAGTGCCATTTCCGACCACTACTGGAGAATGTGCAGCGGAAGATGGGAAATGAAATTGGAGATTACCAGGGGCAGAAGTCATATGAGCCGAGGCGCCGGTGTCCATGACCCATTCAGCAGAGCTCGGTGGCGTGAGAGTCATGGTGTTGAAGGAGTTCATCAACTGTTGTTGATCCCATATAGTCGGCGCAGAGGTGTTGTAGCCCGGAGTCGAAAGCACCATGCTTGGAGATGCCCACGTCGGCGCTGCAGGGGACATTGGCTGATTGGCGAGGAAGGCCTGGCGCTGCGGACCAGGACCGAGCAGACCCTGTGCAGGTCGAAGTGGCTGACCAGGCCACATCTGAATCGACCCTGCCCAGGGATTGCTGAAGGAGGGCCACTGTGGTGCCCCAGCCCTTGTGTTGTTGTTTCCATAGGTACCGCCAGCGTTGTATCCACCGCGCCCTCCATTGCGGTTGTTATTACAGCGACGGTTGTTGTTGCGGTTGCCGCCCCCGCGTCCACCGGTGTTGCCGTTACTACCACCATAGCCGCCAAAGGCACTGGTGGTGTTGGCCTGCTGAACCGCAACAGAGGAAGCTCCAAGGCGATCATTCTCCTTTGTGAGAGAATTTTCGCTGGCATAGAACGCAGAGTGCGCAGACGACGGGCCAGAGCACATGTCCTCGAGGAGAAGTGCAGAGCGCAGCTCGGTGAAGGAAGGCAGGGGTACTCGCATGCCCAAGTTCATCCGCATGTTGGCATATTGAGGATTCAGGCCACGGAGGGTCTTGCGGACCAAGTTGCGGTCTGCAATGGTGACGCCGAGACCGGCGAGCTCGTCAGCAAGACCCTTGATTTTCCTACAGTAATCAACCAGCGACAGATCACCCTGTTGAAGGCTGTAGAATTCTTCCTCGAGAAGGACAGCACGGGTGTCGGGGTTGTCGCGGTGAAGGTTCTCGATCTGCAGCCAGACGGAGTGTGCCGTGGTCGTGGAGGACTGCGTCACCATGCTTTGTAGAGGAACGGAGATGGACCCGTACAGCCATGAAAGGACTAAGGCGTCGCGGCGGCGCCACGCGGGGTCGACGGCGCTGGTGCCGCTGGCGGCCGGCTCTGCCGGCTCAGCGATGTGCTCGTCTAGAGCGTACTTGGTGAGGGCGATCTCAAACAGGCGACGCCAGGCGAGATAGTTGCCGGCCTCAAGATCAAGAGTGGTGGGAACGACGGCCTTGACGCTGGATATGGCGAAGGCGAGTGACCAGAGGGTGGCGCGAGCCTCAGCCTCAGCTTGGGCCGCGGCGACCAGTTCCTCGTCGGAAGGAGCCATTGGGAGAGATAGGGTCAGAACAGTCTGATACCATGAAAGCGAATACAACTGATCGCAATGACTCATGTTTATTCCATCGATCACTTTAAATACAGCTGGAGGAGTACATCAAGAGGCACCTAAAAACACACGTTACAAATAGAAGACTAGAGGTCTAGAAGCTGAACAGGCTGAACACGAAAGGTCCAGGAAACTGCTAACACTCGGGGATGGGATTCTTAGCGAAAGGCTTCTGTATGCCTGACTACTTCACTCTGAACCCTAAATACTATGAAGAATATTTTTAACGTCACTTCCGGATAATGTTCTTGTGCCTAGTAAATGGCATGGAGGAGGCCAATGACTACCTCAAGCTGAGGAAGGATTGTTGCCAGAAATTTTTTGTCTCTCCTATCCACAGAAATGGACGGCTGCTCTCAAAATGCTTGATAATGGTAAGGTCGCATATGCCGTTGATACTGAAATCCGAATGGGAGAGCACACATGCCTGCAGACCGGATCATATCACGAGACACGAACCGGCCGAAGCTAAGCTGTGTCCAGACACCAGTTCTTGTGCGCCATCGCTGCTGCCGACTATCTTGAATGATGCCTACAGTAGCTAGTTGCAAATCAACCAGCTCGACCTCATCTGCTTGTGCGCATACTAGCTTAATTACAACTGCACCATGCTTTATGTTCCAACTAACCCATGCTTTCCTTTCCTTGCAAAAAAATGTGCTTGCCTGGACAGAACTGAACCCTGCATTTCAATCCAAGTGGAAGGATCACGCGCGAACTGAAACCTGCATTAGTTCGTCCGGATCGTAGTTGCAGCCCACCTACATACATGTGAGTGGCACAAAACATGCAATTCAAGGCATAGTTCATTGTTAAGTTGTAAATGGATACAACTTAAAACTCTACGAAGAAGTTTAACTTAACAGTCTTTGCTGAAATGCTAGTACTAGTATATTAAATAAGTAGCAAAATCAGGCAAACCTCTACATTCTTTTTTGAGACAAAGGCAAACCTCTACATGGACATTTGAAATCTGGTGGAGGATTGCTAGAATAATGGGCTTGGCCCATGCATGTTTCTGAATTTCCTAAAGAAAATCGTAAAGGCCCATGAATAAATGGGCTAGATGTGGTTCTAAAGTTTAGTCTCGTATCGCTAGTAGAGGAGGTGTGAGACCTCTTTATCTAGTTGGTTCTCTCAACTACACTATGGGGCTGTTTGGTTCCAGGCCACACCTTGCCGCACTTTGCCACACCTCATCTTAGCCAAGTTTCACCATGTTAGGTGGGCGTTTGGTTCTGGCCACATCTAAGGCAAGATTTTTTTTAATCATCAATAAGCGCATAGACGCAAAAAATATGACAAGATTCCCTAAGGCAAACCAGAGTGTGGCTAAGAATTTGAATAACTTAAGGCAAGTGTGGAAAAAATAATGTTACTTGACAAATATACAAAGATAGTCACAATCCAAATAGGCCCTATGTGATGAGTATGAGGCGTGCAACCTGTGTGTGAATGGTCTGCTGAAATCCGGCCAATGGCCTTGCCGGAGCACGACTTCCTTTTCTGTCTTAGAAACACAGTCAGACTGAGATCGTGATCGCGACACGATATTGTCTTGGTCCTCCTATATATACGACTTACCGACAAAAGCCAAAGATACACTCAAAACGAGCTAGGGTTTATCACCGTACTCTACTCCATCTCGAGCGCCGGCATGCACCAGCGAGCGGGAGAGCAGGTCTCCGGAACCTCTTACCCAGATGATCATGTATCGAGAGAAGTGCTTCACGCGACCGCCCAAGTTCATCACCACAGGTCATTCCTTCCAAGTCGGGTGGCGTCACATACCGATGTCTCCAACATTGTCTGCTTCGACCGGGCTTCAGTAACGTCATCGTCAACAACATCATTTCTAGAGCAGCTACGATTACAAAGGAATAGTATGTGCGTCATGATATGTTCATGACTCTAATTAGGGTTGTTGTTACATGTGCGTTGCTAATGTACATATTTTCCTGTTCATCTAGTATGCTAGACAGCTGCATGCCAATAGTAGTTTCAATCATAATCTATATTCTGAAATTAATCGCAAAATTGCCTAATTTTTCAACACCACAAGGATTCAAATCTTGTTGGTTATATCTCCATCCAGCACTGGTCTCCCTTTAGACGCGCGTGCGATGCTCCGTGGACACGTACACCCGTTGTTCGAGGTCGAGCCATCTTCCACCAGTAGGACAAGGCACTGATGGTGGTGGAGGGGAGAGTGACGCCGGCCAAAAGCAACTTTCGCGGCATCTCTTCTCCGAAGCTGCTCAGCAAGTAGCCAGCCGTGGTGGACCGTGGACTTGAACAATGACATGCAGATTCGTGGAAGAGAGAGCAAAGCATATGAACCACACCGTGCACACACGAGAGGAAGAGGCATCATGGCCATGGCGTGCGGAAGAGAGAGCAGATCTGCCGCGTCCGCATGGCGGCTCCGCCAACTCGAGCTCGTGCTCGTGCTCGTCCTCTTCTCAGTGATGCCCCATGGAGCGCTCTCGCGGGGGCTCGGGCTACCGCCGGAGCCGACCACTGAGCGGAACATGACGTGCAACAGCATCCCCTATCCGTTCGGCGTCAGAGGCAGATCCTTACCAGGCTTCGAGGTAACATGTGGGCCAAGCCAGGAAGCCCTGCTGCCGATCGGCCAGTATAGCTATGAAATCCACGATGTGTCGCTTCACGGAGGCTTCGTCGTCATCTTTGCCGGAGCAATCAGCCAAGTCTGCTACGGCCGCAACGGTACACGGACGCGGACCCCCGGAGCCGGTGATATCAGCTTGGAGCAGACGCCCTTCTCCAAGGGTGCAGGTGGTGCCAACTTGATTGTCCTGAACTGGGCAGTCGGACGCGGCACATGCGACCAGGCCTCGACCTACAACTTGGAGCTCCCCTGCAACAATAAGAGTGGATGCATTGACGCGCCCAGTGGAGCGGGCTATCTCTGCAAGTGCAATGCAGGGTATGGAGGGAATCCATACGCCGAGGATGGATGTCTAGGTAAATACTCCCTCCGTCCCATAATATAAGACATTTTTTTATACTAGTGTAGTATTAAAACACGTCTTACATTATGGACGGAGTAGTAGTATTTCTTCATCCACCAGAGATATCCATGGCCTATAACATTGAGTACAATTTAACCTGCAGTTTCACATGAAAGCACACAATAGACAGCAGGACAATCAGGTTCAGCAGTATAGGAAATTCTATTACTTAGCCTGCTTTTATGAATAGAAATATGCCTCTCTGATTTCTGAAATGAAGTGTTGCACTGTTGGTTTAGATATCGATGAATGCCGACATTTGGACAGCAACACATGCAGCATTTGGGACTTCTGCAACAACACCGAAGGAGGTTTTACTTGCTCGTGTCCCCATAACTGGATCGGTGACGGTTACCAGACAGGGACAGGCTGCAACGAGACACCAAGACCCATCAACTGGAAAAATCAACCTGCTGGTAATATCTAACACTATATTTTTTTTAAAAATCAACCAAAACGTATATTTCCACAATGTACTTAACATTTCACACAATATCAAAAGCTACAACTAAGCTACTTTTAGGCACAACCTCTGTTGCTATGTCCATGATTTAACATATGGATGCTATCTCCAATGTATATCTTTGACCGTTGTCTTTAACAATTACTCCTACATGTTAAACGGAATTACTTTAAAAGAAAAGTAGTAACGAATTAAAGTATTTTTGATGACAGATCTACTTAGAGCATCTCCAACAGCGGCACAAAAAATCAGCGCCCAAAAAAAGTTTTAGTGCGCCACTGTAGCACTTTTAGCGGGCCGGACACAACATTGCTTTAGCAGACGCCCAAAAACGCGCGCCCAAAAAACCACGCAGTGTAAACTGTGAAGCGCGCGCAATCCGGCGCCTCAAATTTGCAGCTTTTGATGCCGCTTTTCAGCGCACGCCCAACCTTTTTTGCGCCCGCACTATTTTATAGCTTCTGCTGGAGCTGCCCGACGCCCAAAAAACTCAAATTTTAGCGCGCGGATCACTTTTTGGGCGCCTGTTGGAGATGCTCTTATAACACTTGCACATGAACATCCAAATACTTTCTTGTATATTAACTTAGTTGTACAAGTTTAATAAAGTTGATTGCATGCACCCTATAAGGAAATGTTAAAGGGAAACTCGTGTACTCATCATATCCATTTTACTTCTATTTTTCAATTTTTCTTAAGCACACACTTTCATCTTTGTCTCCAAGCTGTACAAATATATCATAAGTATGCATGTCTATTTTGGTACAAGTACCTCAGGTTCTCAAGCACTGATGTAGCCATAGAGGATTAAATTATTAGTGCCATATATTGACGATTTATGGCTATCTATTAGGTTTGAATGTGTGCACTGATCCTGAAAAGAACCCCTGCACGTACCCAGCGCAGTGCAGTGACGAAAATGGGCAAGAGGTAGTTGCCTGTGACTGTCCTCGAGGCATGATTGGTGATGGCAGGAAAAGGGGAAGTGGGTGCCAAAAGCAATTTCCATTGGGTAACTTATTCAAAACACCTGGCATTACCAATTTTCATTATTATCTTTTGTTTTTACATCATTCTTATTCTATGGAGGCAATTCAGGTAAGGCAGTTGTGCAATGGTTCCATGGTTGTCTGCTGATGTAGTACATTGTTTATATGTACGATAATTCGTAACAGCGGTCAGTACCTAAGAACATCTCCAGCCGTTCGGCCCCCCAAGGGCACGAAAAAGCGTCGCTTGGGGGCGAGCCGGCGTTTTTTTCGGCGTGCGGGCGAGCACGTTCCCAACCGCCGCCCCCAGGTCGCCCCCAGACGCCCCCACAGTTCAGCCAAATTTCAACAAATACGGTCAAATTTGAACAAATACGGTCAAATTTCGGCGAAATTTAGGCGTTTTTTTACACGAAAAAAGGGACGAAAAAAACCTTAAACTACGGCCGATGCTTCTCCTCCTTGACACGGCCGCTGCTCGACCCCTCGCCCCGGCGCACTGCTTCACTCGAGCGGCGGGTCGTTGCCGCCCTTGACGTGCGCGAGGACGCCGCTGAGCATGTGGCCAGGGACGCCCCACCACAGGCGGCGGCCCTCGTTGTTGTTGCGGCCGCGCGGCAGCCGCTCCTCATGCCGGCGTTCGAAGTACGCCGCCCACGCCGCGTGGTTGTCGGCGGCGTACTCCGGGAGCGCCCGCTCCGCGGCCGTCAGGGACCCCCGCGCACGCTCGATCTCGGCGTGGAAATAGGGCGTCTCGGGGACGGGCAGAGGGGGGACTGGGACCCCGCCGGCGCTGAGCCTCCATCGTGACGGAGCGCGTACATCGGGCGGCGCGGGGTAGTTGGCCTCGTGGAGGAAGTAGGCCTCCCACTCATGCAGCGAGAGGCGGCCGGGGAACCTCGCGCTCATGTTTGCCGGGGGAGAGAGAGGGGCTCGAACGGCGGAGAGAGGGGAGGAAGTGCGGCGCCGAGGATGGGGGGGACTGCCGATGGATGGGTGCCTCACCGGCGCGGCCAGGGGCGCCTTTTATAGCGGTTCGGGGGCGGCCGCGTGCGAACGCGTGGCGGGAGGCGGGGCGGCGTCGCCGCACTGCGCCGCCCGTGATTCAATGGCAGGCTGACCGACGGCAGCCTTGGCATTGATTCCCCGCGGGAAAACCGAGATGATGAGGACGACCAGCCTTCGTCTCGCTGACGCGCCGGTCCTGCCACTCTTTCGCGCCAAAACGTTCGCGCCGGCGTCCCCGGGCACTCCCCAGCGCGCCGGGTTCGGGTTGGGTGCGCCGGCGCCAATTTCGGCCGAATCCGATGATAAACAGGCTCGTGGGGGCGCGACTGGGCCGATTTTTCGGCGCCGGCGCTAAAAAACGGCCTGGGGGGCCTGTTGGGGGCGCGGCTGGAGATGCTCTAATATCTTTTTTGTGGGAGGGAGGTGTGGGGGG
>LR738710.1:938696015-938712579 GCA_902687465.1 Secale cereale
GGGGGGGGGTCTGTGCCCCCGCACCCGCGTCCCACAAATCCTCTTCTTGTCGACCAAAAGTTTACTGCAGATTTTAATGTACCAAAATTTCATCATACTTGAAAATCGCATTTATTCAAAATTCAATGGTTTTTATTATCGTACTTTACAGATGGACTTCTGCTAGGAGTTGGCGGTGGCATATGTCTAGTGCTTGGTATCATATTTTTCATGCGGACGTTAAAGGCTCGACAGACTAAGAGGCTTAGGGCGAAGTACTTCAAACAAAATCGGGGTTTGTTGTTACAACAACTGGTGGACAAAGACATTGCTGAAAGGATGATTTTTAACTTAGAAGAACTTGAGAAGGCAACAAACAAGTTCGATGAGGCCCGTGAACTTGGTGGTGGTGGTCATGGTACCGTGTACAAAGGAATACTATCAAATCAGGATGTGGTTGCCATCAAGAAATCAAAAATTACAATCCAAAGAGAAATCGAAGATTGCATAAACGAGGTTGCCATCCTTTCACAAATTAACCACCGGAACGTCGTGAGGTTATTTGGATGCTGCCTAGAGACACAAGTCCCACTATTGGTTTATGAATTCATTTCAAATGGAACTCTTTCTGATTACCTTCATATTGAAGGTGCCCTATCCTTGTCTTGGGGGGATCGAATGAGGATTGCTCTTGAAACAGCAAGTGCTCTTGCCTATTTGCACTCCTCTGCTTTGACATCCATAATACACAGAGATGTTAAATCTGCCAACATTCTACTAGATCAACGTTTAATTGCAAAAGTATCAGATTTTGGAGCTTCTCGAGGTATCCCTATCGATCAAACAGGAGTGACAACTGCCATCCAAGGTACATTTGGGTACCTAGACCCCGAGTACTACCAAACAAGTAGGTTAACGGATAAAAGTGATGTTTATAGCTTCGGTGTCATACTTGTGGAGTTGCTCACAAGAAAGAAACCATCCACTGGCATGCACTCAGAATGCGGAAGCCTTATTGCACAATTCATCTTGGTGATAAGGCAGGATAAGCTATGTGAGATATTAGATCCTCAAGTCATATCGGAGTGTCTGGAGGGTGCAAAAGATGTTGCATCACTGGCATTGACGTGCCTAAGCTTGAAGGGTGAAGACAGGCCAACCATGAGACAAGTGGAGATGGCACTGGAAAGGTTGTTAGTAGCAAATAAAAACAATGGACAAGGGCGTTCAGCCGAGCTAAACTACACAGCAGCTCAAATAATCAATAGCAATGATGACAATAGCAGACAGTATAGTGCCGAGCAGGCAATCTTACTATCAGCAAGCTTTCCGCGCTGATCTGCTTCCCGGTCCATGTTGCATGCTTCCAAGCACCTCTGCATGTTCAGTTCATGTTCCTTCTGTGTAAGAGAAATGAACTTAATTCTGTGTGCTTTTGCCTGTACTGTTTATTTGCTGAACCTGATTTGTTCAGTTTGTAATAAGGCTAGTTTGGTGGCACGCATGGTTTGCATCCAACTCAGCGGACCTATTTCCATTTTCTACTATTGTGTTGAATACTGTCTACACTGTTGTAAGTTAAAATTCTTTGATCCTCTATTCTGTTCTTGCTTTCCTCGGTTGAGGAACCATTACATTTCTAAGGTCCTCAGTTATACTGCCTGAAAGCTAGCTAGCTCATGATGAGCTCTCTATTTTGACCTGGTCAGTTTGCCTGGCGTCCCTGCTGCCCTCATGGCTGCTTTAAGACTCCTTACTCCTTTCTCAAAATCAATAGTGAAGCCCTAGTCAGTCTGTCTATTTGGAGGAATCACCTTCTGTTTCTAGTGCAACAAATGCCTATTTATTTTCTTCATTCCCAGTGAGCTGGTCTGCTATTACCTTAGTTCAGAATTAGTGTCCCACTGGAGACAGAGACAGAGCAGCGACGTATTTTTGGTGTTCGTATCATGTAGTAGTAAAACAGCTTGAGTTCTGTTCACTTTATGATCTCAAGCAGGTACTTTTGACAGAACACGAAGAATACAAGTTCTCACTAATAGTATGCACCAACAGTTTTCACTTGTGAATTTCTTGTGGTGTCAACAAGAAAAAACTTCCTAATCTGAAAGTTTGAACAAGTCTAATAGGAATGGCCACGGTCGGCCTTCACTTGCGGAATTTCTCGGTGAATTACAGAGAATGGCTCACCTAGTTGCCGTGTGCCTTGCCGCCAGCCGCCCTCGCCATCGCCGATCGGCTGCTGTTTGCTGCCTTCTCGTTATGGCCTTGCGCAGGTTGGGGGGTCGCGGTGCTGCCCACTCTGCTACTGCTAACTGCTCCCTCTGTTTCTAAATATTTGTCTTTTTAGATATTTCAAATGGGCTATCACATATGGATGTATATAGACTATTTTAGAGTGTAGATTCACTAATTTTGCTCCGTATGTAGTCACTTGTTGAAATCTCTAAAAAGATAAATATTTAGGAACGAAGGGAGTAGAACGCCGACGAACCACCGCCCACCTCCACTAAAGTGAAAATCCCATCGGAGGTGTCGCCACCATAGCTGGCCAGGTGTGGGGTGGCCCACTTACCACGCATGCGGACGTCACACTGCCGTCACCTAGGCGAGTGTTAAAGCACTCATGCTTTTTCGTTTTTCTCCACATTTTTGTTTTCGTTTCTTGTTTTTTTACAATTGTTTATGTTTCGAAATATTTCAAATATGAATATGTTACAACATACACTTTACATTTTATTTTAAAAATGTTATCATGCATTCGAAAAATGTTAATCATGCGTTCAAAAAATGTTAGTGACATGTAGAAATGTCACTTGTTTAAAAAATGGGTGTGCCATTTTATGAAATGTTTATACAATGTCCAAAAGGTGTTTGCGTGTTAAAAAAAATGTACATTAAAAAACTATACGTTACATTTAAGAAAATGTTCATGACCTTCAAAAATGGTTTTCGACATTTTCAAATAAGTTGTATACAATGTAAATTTTTTTTTTTGCTAAATATAAAAATAATTCGTACCATTAAAAAATATGTGTGATATTTTACGAAAAACTCCAATGATTCAAAAAAATTGTGACATTTTAGGAAAATGTGTATACAATGTTCAGAAAATGTTTTGTAGGTTAAGAGATGTTTATTTCATTAAGAAAATGTACGTGCCATTTTAAAGATATATTCACGTGTTTTGAAAGAATATCTGTGACAAAATTAAAAATATCTATACAATTTGAAAAAATATTCATGTAGTTTAAAATAATGTTTATTGCCATTTAAAAATGTACAGCGTGTGTTAAAAAAATGTTATTGTGTATTTCAAAAAGTGCTCGAAACATCTATTTTCGAAAACAAATATACATCATGTATTTGAAAAATGTCCAAAGTGTATTAAAAAATGTTTCACGTGTGCGCGTAAAATGTACATTATGTACTCGCAAAAAGTAGACATGTGTCGAAAAAGGAAACCGATTAAAACCAAAAAATAAAAAAGCAACAAAAACTGAGGAATACACAGAAAACCAAGAAAAAGACAAAAGGAACCAAAAGTATAACAAAGAAATAAAAATCCAGAAAAACTTGTGAAAAAAACGAAGTATAACGAAGGAAAACCAGTGAAAAAACAAAGAAAAAACAGAAAACCCAAAGAAAACCAGAGCGAGCGAGCAAACCTACAACGATGTATTTTTGGTGTAGTAAAACATAGTGAGTTCACCTTATGATCTCGAGCAAGCTCTTTTGAGGGAACACAAAGAATACAACTTCTCACTACTAGAATGCACTGACAGTATTCACTTATGAATTTCTTATGGTGTCAACAAAAACACTTCCTAACCTGAAAGTTTGAACAAGTCTAATTAGGAATGGCCATGGTCAGCCTTCAAGTTCAATTGTGGAATCTCTCGGTAAATTACAGAGAATGACTCAGCTAGGTGTGGTGTGCCGTGCTGCTGGCTGCCCTCACCGTCGTCGATTTGTTGTTGCATGCTACCTTCTGGTTTGGCCTTGCGTAGGTTGGGGTTCACCGGTGCTGCCTGCTCGGCTACTGCTAAATAGAGCGCCGATGATCCACCGGCTAGCTTCATCGGAGTAAAAGTCCCATCGGAGGTGTCGCCGCCGTAGCTGCCTCCGGTTGTCGACGCACCCAAAAGAACAGTCTTGAGCCAACGAAGGGCGACCGATATGATTCACCTTCAGCCTTATTTACGAGCGTGTGGCCTCCTACACGTCGTCCTGTTGTGGCCCAACTAAGGCCTTGTTTGTTTGGGCTTTTTGATTCTGCTTTTGCAGCTTTTTCACTTTGACCAAAAAGCCATAAAAGCTCCTAAATAAGTGTTTTTGGAGCTTTTATGGCTTTTGATGAATCAATATAACAATATTTGACACCAAAAGCCATACAAGCTCCAAAAGCACCTATATAGGAGCTTTTATAGCTTTTTGGCCAAAGTGAAAAAAGCTGCAAAAGCAGAAGCAAAAACCCAAAACCAAAAGGACCTAAGAGAAAGACTAAATGGGCCTATGGCTATTGCTGCCATACAGGAGTTATCTTGATAGATAGGCGCAGATGCTATAATCTCAACTGTTGCGAGATCATACGCCTCAACTATTGATCTTGAGGCGCTGACGAATGAGGCAATGCACATCCCCCGTGCACCCTTTCGGTCCGGCCCATGAGTGGGGTCGGAGTTCCCCTATTTTTTTATTTCTTTTTGTTTTTGCTTAATGTTTTTTCTTTTCTAATTCACTTTTCTTTAAAATAATTTCGGATTTCAAAAAAAATCTATATTTCAGAAAAATGCGAATTTGGAAAACATAAATTCAAAACATTTTTTGATTTTGAAAAATATTAACAAAAATTAAAACAATTGTTCTTGAATTTTAAAAATTGATTGTTATTTAAAAAATGTTTTCATATAGGAAACTATTCACCAATTTAGAAAATGTTTGGGATTAAATATTCATCGAAAACAAAAAAAATGTTTATGAATATAAAAAATTGTTCCCGAATTTCAAAAGAAAGTAAAAATGAAAGAAAAAAGAACAAATGAACATAAGAAAGGGAAAAGGAAAAAACATGAAAAATAAAATAAAGGTGAAAAAAGGGAAAAATAGAAAAGAGAAAAAAACGTAAGTGATAAAAGAAAGAAAAAGGTAAGAAAAAACAAAAAAGAAGGCTCAGGGAGGTTCTAGAATCTTGCTAGAACCGGTGGAAAGGAACTAGTATGGGCCAACTCATAGAGAGCACATGCACACGGGGAGGGTATGCGCTGCCACGCTACTTACCGATCTGTGCGCGGAATAGGACTGGCCGCCCAATATGCTCGATCACATGGACGGTCTTCTCCTCGCCAAAAAAAATACATGGACGATCTTCTTTCGTTCCCTTTGGTGCCAGATGTGCCTACAACTAAGAAATCTTCATCATGTATCTGAAAAATGTTTACCAGGTATCAAAAAATTTCACCACATATTTTAAACGAGGTTCATCACGGGTTTACAAAATTATTCAGTGTGCTTTTGAAAAATGTTCAACATGTAATCAAACAAATGTCAATGTGACTCAAAACTGTCTGACAAGTATATCAAAAGTATTTAACGTGTATTTGAAATACCTTCGACATGAATGAAAATAATGACAAAAATGAAAAAAAGGAAGACTAAAAATGGAAAATGAAAAAAAAAACAAAAGAAAACTGATAAAACAGTAAAAAAAACATAGGAAAAGAGAAAAGAAAAAATCGATTAAAACCTCCTCAAAATCAGACATAAGGTTCCTAAAATTATTGGGCAATGTACATAGAAGCCTCTCAAGAGCACCATAGAGGACCAGACAATTAGGAGCGAGCACTTCAGGCGCAATGGATGTATATCTTGCAATAAATGATTTATAGCTTTTTTTGTCGGTGCCTCCCAACATGGAGCATATGTGGGTTTTTATTGACATTTTTTCTTCTTCTTTTGGTTTCATCAGTTTTGAGCATTAGTTAAATTTTGAATTTTGAATTTTGAATTTTCCCTTAATCTTTCTTTTTTATGTTTTGTTTAGTTTTTGGTTTAATTTTCTAAATTACTATGTATATTTTTCCTACACCTTTTGTTTTATGTTTTCTTGTTGTTTTTCTTTCAGATCATTCTTTTACTTTTTTGTTCTTTTATATTTCTATTTTTTCTATTCACTTTTTCATGGAAGTTCACACAAAAATGTTCTGTAGCATTTTTGGTATTTTTTTGGGGGCTTGTTTCTGTAACATTGAATGGATAAAAACAAATGTTGAACAATTAAAACATATGGCATTTAAAAAATCACATGTTTAAAAATATTTCATGAGTTTTAAATAAATGTTCATGAAAATGTGAAATTTTGTTTGAGTAATTTGTAAAATATCTTGGAAGCATTCTAAAATTCGTTGATGGCATTTCAAAAACCAATCTGCATTTAATAATTTATTCTTTCCATTTAAAATAAGGTCACGAAATGTAAGAATTTGTTCGTGCAATTTTGAAAAAAAAATCATAACATATAAAAAATGTGTGTGCCAGTTTTTTCATCACCAATAAAATGTTTAGGTACTTACGAAGATATTCATGAAAGTTTTGAAAAAATTTCAGTCTATGTTTAAAATTGTTCATTGAGTTTAAAAATGGTCAATATGTATTTCACAAATGTTCAACCTGTATTCGGGTAAAGTTTAGATGTATTTAAAAGGTATTCAACAAGAATCTAAGTTATGTTCAACATGTATACGAAAAATGTTCGACATTTACTTCAAAAAGTCGACATTTATATTTAAGAATTGATAAAAAGTAAAAATTATAAGAAGCGAACTAAGATACAAACCAAAACAAAACAGATAGAGAAAATACAGAAAAGCAAACACAAAAATTAATTTCAGCAAACATATCTTGCTCTACATAAACATGTCATTATATCGTTCAACCATTCCATGAGATATCTTATTTCTGAAATATGTCTTTATGATATTGATGGCTGAGAAAACTCTTTTAGCGGATGTCGTCGCTACAGGTAAAACATTCATGCTGATCTGCCGATAAACCAGGGGAAGTTGTAAATGTTTCTTACATTAAACAAACCTGTTAGTAAGACTAGGCTATCAAATCAACACATCAAAAGGAGATCATTTCATCACAACAATATATATAATTTTCTGGTAAAGGATATCAATGTATATCATGAGCTGACTTTGGTGTAGGGGGTCCACATCCTACTCCGGTCGGTACAAACATCATGTATACCATGGTATAGGCATGTGAGAGTAGACATACCTTTTGTACAACCTTTTAGTTCAATCCTCAAAAGTTGGAAGTCTCAACGGCAAAACCCACAGACCCTGTCAGACCCTATGGTGGGCCCTGTAGTCCTAGAGAGGAAGGACATTGCGCTACCCCCACCACATAGGACGGAGCCATGAGAAAGTAAAATCACCATGAGCTGATGAAAATCAGTCCCGAGGACGAGAAGAACTCCATGTTGGAAATATGCCCTAGAGGTAATAATAAAAGTATTATTATTATATTTCCTTGTTCATGATAATTGTCTGTTATTCATGCTTGAATTGTATTGTACGGAAACAGCGATACATGTGTGAATATATAGACCACATTGAGTCCCTGGTAAGCCTCTAGTTGTCAGCTCGTTGATCAACAGATGGTCACGGTTTCCTGATCATGGACATGGGATGTCAGTGATGACGGGATCACATCATTAGGAGAATGATGTGATGGACAAGACCCAATCCTGAGCATAGCACGAGATCGTATAGTTCGTAATGCATAAGCTTTTCGGTGTCAAGTATTTATTCCTTAGACCATGAGGTTGTACAACTCCCGGATGCCGTAGGAATACTTTGGGTGTGCCCAACGTCACAACGTAACTGGGTGGCTATAAAGGTACGCATCGAGTATCTCCAAAAGTGTCTGTTGAGTTGGTACGAACCGAGACTGGGATGTTGTCACTCCGTATGACGGAGAGGTACCTCTGGGCCCACTCGGTAAGACGTCATCATAATGAGCTCAAAGTGACTAGGGAGTTAGTCACGGGATGATGGATTACGGATCGAGTAAAGAGACTTGCCGTGACGAGATTGAACAAGGTATCGGGAATACCGACGATCGAATCTCGGGCAAGTACCGTACCGATGGACAAAGGGAATAACATACGGGATTGAGTGAATCCTTGACACAGTGGTTCATCCGATGAAGATCATAGAGGAACACGTGGGAACCAACATGGGTATCCAGATCCCGCTGTTGGTTATTGACCGGAGAGTGGTCTCGGTCATGTCTGCGTGTCTCCCGAACCCGTAGGGTCTACACACTTAAGGTTCGGTAACGCTAGGGTCGTAGAGATACATGCACGTGGAAACCCGAAAGTTGTTTGGAGTCTCGGATGAGATCCCGGACGTCACGAGGAGTTCCGGAATGGTCCGGAGGTAAAGAATGATATATAGGAAGTCCAGTTTCGGCCATCGGGTAAACTCCGGGGGTCACCGGGAGTGTCCCGGGACCACCGGAGGGGTCCCGGGGGTCCACCGGGTGGGGCCACCCATCCCGGTGGGGCCCCTAGGCCGCAAGGGGAAGGGGCCAGCCCCTGGTGGGCTGGCGCACCCAACTGCCCCCCCCCCTCATGCGCCTAGGGTTGAAACCCTAGGGGAGGGGGTGCCCCCTTGCCTTGGGGGGCAAGATTGCCTCCCTGGCCGCCGCCCCACCCTGCAGATGGGATCTGCAGGGGCCGGCGCACCCCCCTGGCCCCCTATATATATGTGGGGGGGGGGAGAGGGCAGCCGCACCCAAGTCTCTGGCGCCTCTCCCCCTCCCGTCACACCATCCTCCTCCTCCGCAGGGCACCGGCGAAGCCCTGCAGGAATTCCCGTTGCATCCACCACCACGCCGTCGTGCTGCTGGATCTCCGACGACCTCTCCTCCCCCCTTGCTGGATCAAGAAGGAGGTGACGTTGATGTACCGGACGTGTGTTGAACGCAGAGGTGCCGTCCGTTCGGCGCTAGATCATCGGTGACGAAGAACGAGAAGAGTACGACTACTTCATCCACGCTTCTTCGAAAGCTTCCGCTCGCGATCTACAAAACGGTATGTAGATGCACTCTCATATGCTCGTTGCTAGATGTCTCCTTAGATGGATCTTGGTGAAAGCGTAGAAATTTTTTGAATTCTGCTACGTTCCCCAACAGTGGCATCTGAGCTAGGTCTTATGCGTAGCATCTTGCACGAGTAGAACACAAAGCAGTTGTGGGCGTTTGAGTTTGCTCAATTTTCTTACCGTTACTAGTCTAATCTTGATTCGGCGGGATTGTGGGATGAAGCGGCCCGGACCGACTTTACACGTACGCTTACGTGAGACTGGTTCCACCGACAGACATGCACTAGATGCATAAGGTGGCTGGCTGGTGTCTGTCTCTCCTTCTTTAGTCGGATCGGATTCGATGAACAGGGTCCTTATGAAGGGTAAATAGAAATTGACAAATCACGTTGTGGTTTTGGCATAGGTAAGAAACGTTCTTGCTAGAAAACCTATAGAAGCCACGTAAAAACTTGCAACAACAATTAGAGGACGTCTAACTTGTTTTTGCAGCATGTGCTATGTGACGTGGTATGGCCAAAGAAGATGTGATGAATGATATATGTGATGTATGAGATTGATCATGTTCTTGTAATAGGGAATCACGACTTGCATGTCGATGAACTTGACAACCGGCAGGAGCCATAGGAGTTGTCTTAATTATTGTATGACCTGCGTGTCATTGAATTAACGCCATGTAATTACTTTACTTTATTGCTAAACGTTAGCCATAGTAGTAGAAGTAATAGTTGGCGTCAGAGGCGGAGCCAGGATTTCACGAAGCCTGGGGCTAAAACTAAACGGCTATAAATAACGTTAAATACCACTACCTTCAAAAACACCTCAAAAAAAGTCCAATACCACGCATATTATATTTCTATTTTGTTTTCCTATTAACAAATAAAAACAAAACAAGTGAATAATGTAATTCAAATTAATGTCACCAACTCATTGATTTTGGCTCATACAAGGTACTAGAGGGCAGATTAGTTGACGCGAGAATAAAGAAATTACCTAATTTACCCATCCAACCGGTAAGGATAGTATACCCATCCAACCGGTCAGGATAGTAGAACGGAAGCAGAAATGATGCAAGATGAAACTCGCTGCTTCGGTGATGCGAGATTATCCAGATTCGAAAGCGAGATGATTTGGCGAGTCGCGGGTCCGTACATTTGATCTGTTGAATAGGGAAAATTGTGGGGCGGCGTGGCATGGGAACGAAGGACTCTTTCTGTTGGACCAGGCATCAGGCTATAGATGAAAATGCTAGCGATTGCCCTAAAAAGAGAAAAGACCAGCAAGTGTCGTGCGTGGTGGCCTCATCCCTCATGGGAGCCCAGTTGGGCTGAGAGGCTACGTGGGCTAAGGCATAGGGCTGGGGCTGGGTTAGCACGCCTATGGCTGGGCCTTTATAAGCCTACAAATCTGATAAAAATTTCAATTAGATCCATAGCACTGTTTGGGCCACGCCTAGGGCTATAGCCCCAGCTGCCCCAGGCCCAATTCCGCCCCTGGTTGGCGTGACGACTTCTTCAAGACACGATGATGAAGATCATGATGATGGAGATCATGGTGTCGAGCCGGTGACAAGATGATCATGGTGCCCCGAAGATGGAGATCGAAGGAGCAAGATGATATTGGCCATATCATGTCACTTTAATTGATTGCATGTGATGTTTATCATGTTTATGCATCTTGTTTACTTAGAACGACGGTAGTAAATAAGATGATCTCTCACTAAAAATTTCAAGAATTGTGTTCCCCCTAACTGTGCACCGTTGCTAAGGATCGTTGTTCCGAAGCACCACGTGATGATCGGGTGTGATAGGTCCTAACGTTCGCATACAATGGGTGTAAGCCAGATTTACACAAGCAATACACTTAGGGTTTACTTGACGAGCCTAGCATGTACAGACATGGCCTCGGAACACGGAAGACCGAAAGGTCGAACACGAGTCGTATAGAAGATACGATCAACATGAAGATGTTTACCGTTGATGACCAGTCCGTCTCACGTGATGATCGGACACGGGCTAGTCGATTCGGATCGTGTATCACTTAGATGACTAGAGAGATGTCATTCTGAGTGGGAGTTCATTAAAATTTGATTAAGATGAACTTAATTATCATGAACTTAGTCTAAATTCTTTACAATATCTCTTGTAGATCAAATGTCCCACGCTCAAGTTTCCCTCAACTTCAACGCGTTCCTAGAGAAAACCAAGCTGAAAGACGATGGTAGCAACTATACGGATTGGGTCCGTAACCTGAGGATTATCCTCATAGCTGCCAAGAGATCATATGTCCTTGAAGCACCGCTAGGTGTTGCACCCGTTCCCCCGGCGACCCAAGACGTTATGAACGCCTGACAGTCGCGTTGTGATGATTACTCCCTGGTTCAGTGCGGCATGCTTTACAGCTTAGAGTCGGGACTCCAAAAGCGTTTTGAGAATCACAGAGCATATGAGATGTTCGAAGAGCTGAAAATGGTTTTCCAAGCTCATGCCCGAGTCGAGAGATATGACGTCTCCGACGCATTCTACAGCTGTAAGATGGAGGAGAACAGTTCTGTCAGTGAGCACATCCTCAAGATTTCTGGATTGCACAACCGCTTGTCTCAGCTGGGAATGAATCTCCCAGATGAAGCGGTCGTTGACAGAATCCTCCAGTCGCTCCCACCAAGCTTCAAGAGCTTCGTGTTAAACTTCAATATGAAGGGGATGGAGAGGTCCATTCCCGAGGTGTATTCGATGCTGAAATCAGCGGAGGTGGATATCAAGAAAGAACATCAAGTGTTGATGGTCAATAAAACCACTAAGTTCAAGAAAGGCAAGGGTAAGAAGAACTTCAAGAAGGACGGCAAAGGAGTTGTCGCGCCCGGTAAGCCAGTTGCCAGGAAGAAGCCAAAGAATGGACCCAAGCCTGAAACTGAGTGTTTTCATTGCAAGGGAACAGGGCACTGGAAGCGGAACTGCCCCAAATACTTAGCAGACAAGAAGGCCGGCAACGTCAAAGGTATATATGATATACATGTTATTGATGTGTACCTTACCAGCGCTCGTAGTAGCTCCTGGGTATTTGATACCGGTGCAGTTGCTCATATTTGTAACTCTAAACAGGAGCTGCGGAATAAGCGGAGACTGGCGAAGGATGAGGTGACGATGCGCGTCGGGAATGGTTCCAAGGTCGATGTGATCGCCGTCGGCACACTACCTCTACATCTACCCTCGGGATTAGTTTTAAACGTTAATAATTGTTATTTGGTACCAGCTTTGAGCATGAACATTGTATCTGGATCTCGTCTTATGCGAGATGGCTACTCATTTAAATCGGAGAATAATGGTTGTTCTATTTATTTGAGAGATATGTTTTATGGTCATGCCCCGCTGGTCAATGGTTTATTTTTGATGAATCTCGAACGTGATGATACACATATTCATAGTGTAGATGCCAAAAGATGTAAAGTTGATAATGATAGTCCCACATACTTGTGGCATTGCCGCCTTGGTCATATTGGTGTCAAATGTATGAAGAAGCTCCATTCAGATGGACTTCTAGAGTCTCTTGATTATGAATCATTTGACACGTGCGAACCATGCCTATTGGGCAAGATGACCAAGACTCCGTTCTCCGGAACAATGGAGCGAGCAACCAACTTGTTGGAAATCATACATACCGATGTGTGCGGTCCAATGAGTGTTGAGGCTCGCGGAGGCTATCGTTATGTTCTCACCCTCACAGATGACTTGAGTAGATATGGGTATATCTATTTGATGAAACACAAGTCTGAGACCTTTGAAAAGTTCAAGGAATTTCAGAATGAGGTTGAGAATCAACGTGACAGAAAAATAAAGTTCTTACGATCGGATCGTGGCGGTGAATATTTAAGTCATGAGTTTGGCACGCACCTTAGGAACTGTGGAATTGTTTCACAATTGACACCGCCCGGAACACCTCAACGTAACGGTGTGTCTGAACGTCGAAATCGTACTCTGTTGGACATGGTGCGATCTATGATGTCCCTCACCGATTTACCGCTATCTTTTTGGGGTTATGCTTTAGAGACTGCCGCATTCACTTTAAATAGGGCTCCGTCGAAATCCGTTGAGACGACACCGTATGAACTTTGGTTTGGCAAGAAACCTAAGTTGTCGTTTCTGAAAGTTTGGGGTTGCGATGCTTATGTCAAGAAACTTCAACCTGAAAAGCTCGAACCCAAATCGGAAAAATGCGTCTTCATAGGATACCCAAAGGAAACGATTGGGTGCACCTTCTACCACAGATCCGAAGGCAAAGTCTTTGTTGCCAAGAATGGATCCTTTCTGGAGAAAGAGTTTCTCTCGAAAGAAGTGAGTGGGAGGAAAGTAGAACTTGATGAGGTGAGAGTCACCCCTCCTGAACCAGAAAGTAGCGCAGCGCAGGAAATTGTTCCTGAGGTGCCTGCACCGACAAGGGAGGAAGCTAATGATGATAATCATGAAGAAACAGATCAAGTTACTACTGAACCTCGAAGGTCCACAAGGGCACGTTCCGCACCAGAGTGGTACGGCAACCCTATCCTGGAAATCATGTTGTTAGACAACGGTGAACCTTCGAACTATGAAGAAGCAATGGCGGACCCGGATTCCAATAAATGGCTTGGAGCCATGAAATCCGAGATAGAATCCATGTATGAAAACAAAGTATGGACTTTGGTGGACTTTCCTGATGACAGGCACACCATAGAAAACAAATGGAGATTTAAGAAGAAGACAGACGCGGATGGTAATGTGACCATCTATAAGGCTCGGCTTGTCGCTAAGGGTTATCGACAAGTTCAAGGGATTAACTTCGACGAGACTTTCTCTCCCGTAGCGATGCTGAAGTCAGTCAGAATCATGTTAGCTATTGCCGCATTCTTTGATTATGAGATATGGCAAATGGACGTCAAAACGGCATTCCTTAATGGCTTCCTCAAGGAAGAGTTGTATATGATGCAGCCGGAAGGTTTTGTCGATCCAGAGAACGCTAACAAGGTATGCAAGCTCCAGCGCTCGATTTACGGGCTGGTGCAAGTATCTCGGAGTTGGAATATTCGCTTTAATGATGTGATCAAAGCGTTTGGCTTTATACAGACTTATGGAGAAGCCTGTATCTACAAGAAAGTGAGTGGGAGCTCTGTGGCATTTCTCATATTATATGTGGATGACATATTGCTGATGGGAAATGATATAGAATTCTTGGAAAATATAAAGGCCTACTTGAATAAGAGTTTTTCAATGAAGGACCTTGGAGAAGCTGCTTACATATTAGGCATCAAAATCTATAGAGATAGATCAAGACGCCTCATCGGTCTTTCACAAAGTACGTACCTTGACAAGATATTGAAAATGTTCAATATGGATCAGTCCAAGAAGGGATTCTTGCCTGTTTTGCAAGGTATGAGATTGAGCAAGGCTCAGTCGCCGACCACGGCAGAAGATAGAGAAAAGATGAGTGTCATTCCCTATGCCTCGGCCATAGGTTCTATCATGTATGCCATGCTGTGTACCAGACCTGATGTGAACCTTGCCATAAGTTTGGTAGGGAGGTACCAAAGTGATCCCGGTATGGAACACTGGACAGCGGTCAAGAACATCCTGAAGTACCTGAAAAGGACTAAGGATATGTTTCTCGTTTATGGAGGTGACGAAGAGCTCGTCATAAAGGGTTACGTCGATGCTAGCTTCGACACAGATCTGGATGACTCCAAGTCACAAACCGGATACGTGTATATTTTGAATGGTGGGGCAGTCAGCTGGTGCAGTTGCAAGCAAAGCATCGTGGCAGCATCTACATGTGAAGCGGAGTACATAGCTGCTTCCGAAGCAGCGCATGAAGGAGTCTGGATGAAGGAGTTCATCACCGACCTAGGAGTCATTCCAAGCGCGTCAAGCCCGATGACTCTCTTCTGTGACCACACTGGTGCCATTGCCATTACCAAAGAGCCCAGGTTTCACAAGAAGACCAAGCACATTAAGCGTCATTTCAACTCCATCCGGAATTATGTTCAAGATGGAGATATATATATTTGTAAAGTGCATACGGATCTGAATGTTGCAGACCCGTTGACTAAACCCCTTCCACGGGCAAAACATGATCAACACCAGAACTCTATGGGTGTTTGATTCATCACAATGTAACTAGATTATTGACTCTAGTGCAAGTGGGAGACTGTTGGAAATATGCCCTAGAGGCAATAATAAAAGTATTATTATTATATTTCCTTGTTCATGATAATTGTCTGTTATTCATGCTTGAATTGTATTGTACGGAAACAGCGATACATGTGTGAATATGTAGACCACATTGAGTCCCTTGTAAGCCTCTAGTTGCCAGCTCGTTGATCAACAAATGGTCACGGTTTCCTGATCATGGACATGGGATGTCAGTGATGACGGGATCACATCATTAGGAGAATGATGTGATGGACAAGACCCAATCCTGAGCATAGCACAAGATCGTATAGTTCGTAATGCATAAGCTTTTCGGTGTCAAGTATTTATTCCTTAGACCATGAGGTTGTACAACTCCCAGATGCCGTAGGAATACTTTGGGTGTGCCAAACGTCACAACGTAACTGGGTGGCTATAAAGGTATGCATCGGGTATCTCCGAAAGTGTCTGTTGAGTTGGTACGAACCGAGACTGGGATGTTGTCACTCCGTATGACGGAGAGGTACCTCTGGGCCCACTCGGTAAGACGTCATCATAATGAGCTCAAAGTGACTAAGGAGTTAGTCACGGGATGATGGATTGCGGATCGAGTAAAGAGACTTGACGTGACGAGATTGAACAAGGTATCGGGAATACCGACGATCAAATCTCGGGCAAGTACCGTACCGATGGACAAAGGGAATAACATACGGGATTGAGTGAATCCTTGACACAGTGGTTCATCCGATGAAGATCATCGAGGAACACGTGGGAACCAGCATGGGTATCCAGATCCCGCTGTTGGTTATTGACCGGAGAGTGGTCTCGGTCATGTCTGCGTGTCTCCCGAACCCGTAGGGTCTACACACTTAAGGTTCGGTAACGCTAGGGTCGTAGAGATACATGCACGTGGAAACCCGAAAGTTTTTCGGAGTCCCGGATGAGATCCCGAACGTCACGAGGAGTTCCGGAATGGTCCGGAGGTAAAGAATGATATATAGGAAGTCCAGTTTCGGCCATCGGGTAAACTCCGGGGGTCACCGGGAGTGTCCCGGGACCACCGGAGGGGCCCCGGGGGTCCACCGGGTGGGGCCACCCATCCCGGTGGGGCCCCTAGGCCGCAAGGGGAAGGGGGCCAGCCCCTGGTGGGCTGGCGCACCCAACTGGGCCCCCCTCATGCGCCTAGGGTTGAAACCCTAGGGGAGGGGGGGCGCCCCCTTGCCTTGGGGGGCAAGATCGCCTCCCTAGCCGCCGCCCCACCCTGCAGATGGGATCTGCAGGGGCCGGCGCACCCCCCTGGCCCCCTATATATATGTG
>LR738710.1:938712666-938725663 GCA_902687465.1 Secale cereale
GGGGGGGGAGAGGGCAGCCGCACCCAAGTCTCTGGCGCCTCTCCCCCTCCCGTCACACCATCCTCCTCCTCCGCAGGGCACCGGCGAAGCCCTGCAGGAATTCCCATTGCATCCACCACCACGCCTTCGTGCTGCTGGATCTCCGACGACCTCTCCTCCCCCCTTGCTGGATCAAGAAGGAGGTGACGTTTCTGTACCGGACGTGTGTTGAACGCGGAGGTGCCGTCCGTTCGGCGCTAGATCATCGGTGACGAAGAACGAGAAGAGTACGACTACTTCATCCACGCTTCTTCGAAAGCTTCCGCTCGCGATCTACAAAACGGTATGTAGATGCACTCTCATATGCTCGTTGCTAGATGTCTCCTTAGATGGATCTTGGTGAAAGCATAGAAATTTTTTGAATTCTGCTACGTTCCCCAACACTCCAAAGTCTACATGTTGTGAATGGGTGGATGGCGGGCACAATATAAAATGAATGAATCATAGGGCAGTCAAAGGTTGAATGCAAAAGTCATTACAATTATCAAAGGGTGATATCCGTGTGATCGCCCATCTATGTGTTTGGTGGCTAGTCAATCTATAATGAGGCAAGATGTAGAGCTATAAATCATATTTAAAAGTTG
Source organism: Secale cereale (assembly GCA_902687465.1). Taxonomy (NCBI): domain Eukaryota; kingdom Viridiplantae; phylum Streptophyta; class Magnoliopsida; order Poales; family Poaceae; genus Secale; species Secale cereale. Next base: position 938,713,290 of record LR738710.1, read on the forward strand.
TGGAGGAGGTGAAGATAAATATAACGTTAATGTTTTGTTTTCCATGAGGCCTATAATGACACAGCATAAGTATGAGCACTCTTCACCATCACAACCCGCTGCTTCAAGAGCATGGGAGAGGTGAATGTGTGATCCCCCGCCTTTAGTACATGTCGTTTTATCAATGTATCATATAGTCCCTTTGTTCCTAAATATAAGCCCTTTTAGAGATTCCAATATGGACTACATACATAGTAAAATGAGTGAATCTACACTCTAAAATATGTCGACATACATCTATATGTAGTACGTATTGAAATATATAAAAAAAGCTTATATTTAGAAACAGAGGGAGTATTAAATAGAAGTACAACTACACAAATACAACACGAAAATGTGAACCATGTCCCTATTAAAACCCTAAATCCTCACATGTAATTCCCAAAAACATATTCTACACAATTTAAAGTGGTGAAAATTGAGTCATGATAGACATAGCATCACAAGGACGAAAACTCACTGTCCAGCACCCATATTATGAACAGGATACGACACATCAAGTGGAGACAAAGTGCCCCCTAAGTTGTGAGCATAGAGCAAGAAAAAGCACCCCAAGCCCTAGGACATATATTAAGAAGGTTCTTCACTCATGAAGTTTTTTTCCTTTAAATGCACATTCCTGCATGTTACAAGTTTGTACAAAGTATAAAGCATGTGTGCATTGCCATATGATCGATAAAAACACATAGACATGAAAGACATGTTCCACAAGAAAGAGCCAATAAAACAAGCAACATTGAAGATACGAGAACAAATCCTTCCAGACACCTCATAGATTCTAAAACATTCTCTCTTTTTTGCACCTAAGATAGACAACTATATGCTATAAAATAAATGTTCACCCTTAGACTTAAGATGGACAAACATACAACGCAAACCATTGTAGGGATTTTGTAATGTAAATACGCTTTAGAGCTTTTTTCTCTAAGGTATTTAAAATACTAAATGGAGCACAATACACGCATATACACGATGATTCATTTGAGTGCCAAATTAATACGTTTTTGTGTGTGAGATTTTGTTATTTTCTTTTTGCTTGGACCTAGAGATAATTTATTAAATAAAAGGTTTTAAAAAATAATGCATCAAAAGGAAAAACTATAAAAATGTAACTTATTTTCCAAACAAAATAATGTTAAAATATTTGAGTACAATTCAATGACAAACACTAATATTGTATAATAAAAATATATTAAATGTTTAGATCTAATATCAAAGTTTAGTTTGATGAAGTGTAATAGAAGACTATAATTCAGTCACATAATGTATTTGTATTTCAAACTCACAACAACATATAAAATTTCAGACATGAGCTATTGGGAGAGGGCAAACGTTTTGCTATATTAAGAAGATCACAATTCTACATAGTTTTAAACTTTAACTAGACCATTGATGACGCGCGTTGCCGCGCCCATCCATTTTACCGGTAGAATGATATTAAAAATTATAACTAAAGGTGCCATGAAACATAAAAGTGGAATGCAAAATGAGTTGATTGGAAATTAAGAACGACAACAAACTAAAATTTCTGGATAGCAAAACAAAACAAAGCACCAATATACTTGTTCTTAGGAGAATAATAAAATGAAACATATTTGTAAATATGTTAACTTCACAAAGCGCTGATTCTAATCAGCTAGGATTCCTCGGTTGGTTCTTATGGCAGATTGCAGCTGTTTGCTATGTCCTATCACAAGATGCACATTTTCATCATTTTACCGCATCCACATCTAATTAATTGGAAGCTTAATAGGTGATACATTGAACCGACCTGATAAACTATTCTTATCATGTCATAAAAAGTGAGAACTTACCATAAGTTTTGGCAATTTCCTAAATCAAGTGAAAGAAAAATAACTTATAGTAAGTACCAAACTGACCTCCACAACTACCATCTACCTCCGGATCAACTTTGCCATTGGTTGCCACATAGTACTTGACACCTTCGATAGAAAAGTATCATATTTAGCCATCAGCATCAAGACCAAGTTATTAAGCTCGAACTCAACCTGTATATAATTTGTGACTGTCATGCACATACTATTCTCCAACTCAGCCTACAAAAACAAGGGTTAATTTGATAAATGTCACTCCAAATCTGGCGATTCCGAGAAATGCCACTGCAATTTCCAAACTTTGAAAAAATATCATTTCATGCCATTTTCAGTGGCATTTTTCGAAGTCCGGAGTGGTGTTTTTCAAAGTTTGCAAAAATTGTAGTGAGCATTTTTCAATGTTTGGAAATTGCAGTGGCATTTCGCAGAATCGCCATGATTGGATTGGCATTTATCTAATTAACCCCAAAAACAACTTGAACCTCTGTTTCATTTCATACAAGAGTAATCAAATGTCTAGTCATGACAAACTCGCACGAAAATAAGAAATATATGCTGAGAAGAATAGATGTAGTTGTTGTACATATTAACTCCGATCATTTGCTGGGCACAAACATTCAAAGTCATATACTATAAATTAATATACAAGAATATTTTCACAGGGATGATCATGCAACTAAGATATGCACAGTGTTATGTTCCATTGTCTGCCAGGACCATCACCCTACTATTCCCAAACCAATACAATTACATTTAGTAGGACAGGGTGATCACAAAAACCTATTTGATGATGCAGCAAGTCTGCAGCAAAATGCTGAACATCAACATGCATATGGGTAACTATATGCTGAGAGAATCATCATATTTCGCCAATTCTCTCTCCCTTCTAATGTCGTCCATGGTCGCTGCTGATTTGTGATTTGCAACCGCTGCTCATCCAAATTATGGCCATTGTGGCCGCTAGCCCTAGCAAAGGCCACCACTACTGTTTCACAGCGGTGCAACTCGGGCTGGTAGTAGCCACCACATCCTAGAGGAAGGTACTTGAGGAGTAGTAGAGGTGATTAGTTTGATGGGCTCTGGCGACAGGGGGGGCGACTCGGCGGGCGATGCAGGCCGGCAGCCCCAGGCGTGGCAAGAGGTCCGGCGTGGACCCTCGCGCTCGCCGGCGGTCCGGGCGGCGCCTAGCCTGTGGGTGGAGCCTGCGGTGTGCGGCGGCAGGTTCTGGGCCCTCGCCGCGGACTCGGAGAGCGAGAGCGAGGAGGAGACGCCGACGAGCTTCGCCTTCCCAGCGACGGACGGCCCCAAGGTAAGTGATTTTGTTGCTTTTGCGACTGTTTCTCCGTCTGGAGGTGGGCGGCTCCGGCGTTTTGCCCCGGGCGGCGCTGGGTCTCGCGCGGTGGCATCCCGGATCTGGCGCCCGCCGTCTTCTTCGCCTGTGAGTGGCAACACGGCGGGGATGGCGGCTGGGGCGATTCGCGCCCGTACTGCAGCGGCGCTTTCGGGCCCCTGTGTCCTTGGGGGGACCGCAGATGAGTGGCCGGCGCTGGCTGCTCCTTCATCCTCCGGCGCTGGGGCGGTGGCGGCGTCGTCCTCGACGGAGGTGATTCGGCCGACGGGATCGGGATCCCTGGGGCCTAGGGTTCCTGCGTTGGGGGATGGGCCGGGGCCTTCATCGTGTCTTGGGCTGCAGGCCGCGGCGGTTCCTGGCCTTGCCGCTTGGGTGGCCCAACCGTCTGCGCCGCGCGGGGCTGGGGTCGCAGGCCCCAGTGGGCTTGCTGGGCCGCAGGCCGCGGCGGTTCCTGGCCCTGCCGCTTGGGTGGTCCAACCGTCTGCGCCGCGTGGGGCTTGGGTCGCAGGCCCGAGTGGGCCGAGTGTGGCCCGTGAGCCCATTTCGCACCGCGGCTTTATATGGCTGCGCAAGGGCTGCGCGGACCCATCTCTAGGGTTTCATGCGTCTGCTAGCGAAGTGCGGCGGCTCTCCCACTCTGCTCGCCTCCTCCGCATCCTCCCCCCCACCTCTCTCTCTCCTTTGCGGAGGCGGTGATGGGCGACCGGCGGGCGAACAAGCGTCCGATGGTGCCAAACGAACAAGAGGCGGAGTCGCGCCGTGAGCGGGCCGGCCGTGAGAAGTCTAAGCTCAATCTGGCGGACGGCTTGGAGGCCGCGACGGTCGCGACGGCCGTGAGGATCGGGAGCTCCGCGGAACTATGGCTCCTCATGGTGGTGGGCGCGAGGGCAGCGGGAAAAGAAGAGGATGAAGAAAGAAGGGAAGCGGCGCCGGGAACTCGAGAGGAAGCCTACGGCGCTGCCTTCCTTTGGCGCGGGTCATGGGGATCCGCTGGCCAAAAAGCCTCGGGGCCGCGCGGATCCGCTCGCGGTGGGTTTCCCGGCGGCCCCCAAAGGCACGGCCGAAGCACCCATCCCGGTGGAGGAGATCCCGGATGTGGAATGCTTCAAGTGTGGCCGTGCGGGTCATTATCAATCGAAGTGCAAATTCCAGCCTCTGTGTGTGCTATGCAAGGAAGAAGGACATGTCTCGGCGGCGTGTCCGTCCCGCGGGAAGACCCTTAACCTCCAGATCATGGGCAGTGCGGTTGCGGGCGAGGGTTTCTTTTGCCTTCAGTTTGAGGAGGAAGAGGCGGCTGATGGTGGGGCAGACATGAAGATTGACAACGCGGCCATTATCTCCGCGGACCCTGGCCTCCTCTCCCTTCGCATCCTCAAGCAAGAGCTCAAGCATATGGTGGCTGGGGATTGGGATTGACAAGTGGCGCAGGTGGGTGACAACGATTTCTCAGTAATCTTCCCATCTGCCGATCTTCTGCATATGGCGAAATCCAGCGGGAAGCTTTTCTTATCCATCAATGATATCACCGCAAGGGTTAGGGAATCCTTGTATGAAGACGTTACTCCGATGGCCATGCCGGAAGTTTGGGTCCGTCTTCATGGCATCCCTCGGAAGCATCGTCGGGTGGACCGTCTGATGGAGGGTCTAAAGATGCTGGGACGACCCATCGTGGTGGACGAGCTATCTCTGATCCGGTTGGGGCCGGTGAGAATGAAACTAGCTTGCAAGTCTCCGGAGAAGCTCAATGGCTTTGTCGAGGTGTGGTTCAACGGCGAAGGATACCAGTTTAAGGTGGAGCTCGAACGCCTGCCGAAGCGGATCGGTGAGGGTGGCCCCAGGATCGCTGGTCCGGCGGCCCCACAGCCTCCCCCCGCCCCGCCTGCGCCGGGTAAGGATGTTGGCCCACAGGGAGGTCCTAAACCTGCTGCCGGTGGGCTGGGTGGCGCTGCTTTGGCCCCGGCTAAACCTGGGGGCTCGGCTGGGCCGGTGCATACCAAGTGTGTGCCGCTGGGTGGACAAGACGATGAGGTTGATGAGAGCATGCATGATACTTCCATCGATACGGAGACATGGGATAAGCTTGGGGTCCCTGGGGGGTGGTGCCAGGGCGGTGGCGACTCAGGACACTGCTGTGAGTTTTCCGCAGCCGGCCCGCCCCATTTCCTCCTGCCTAGCGGCTTCCCCCCCGGCTTCTCTGTTGGTGGATACCTCTTCTGGTGGGTTGGGGCCCAAAGTGCCTTGCTCCTCGCTGGCCCTGGCTGTGGCGCCATCGGGCACGAGGAGTCTTTCTACGGACCTGTCTCCCTCCCCTGGCCCTGTCCGTGGGTCAGGTGGATCCGGCAGGCCTCCCAAGAAAACCGCGGGAAGGAAACCGGCAGCCAAGGCGGGTGTGGTGGCGTCTTCGGACTCTTTCCAAGGAGACCTGGGGGTGGCGTTGGCCTCTGCGGGAACGGGCGCCAAGGCCAAGCGTTCCAAGATAATCCCGGCGCCGCAGCGTGCTCCTAGCGTCAGAGCCAAGGCCAAGCTGGGCGATCTTTCTTCTCTGGAGAGTGCCAAGCTCCGCACGGCGGACAAGAATCTAGAAGTCTCAGGTAACGCCCTCCCTTCATACCGTATTCTGAATGCTTTTTCTGATGCGCATCTAGCCTGCATTCTAGACGATAGCGGCGTTAACTCCTCCCAGCCTCCTGGGGAGCTGGTTTCGTTAGTTCGCGCGAGGGAAGAGGCCCAGGCGGCTCTAGCCGAAGCTGCGGCTCGGTGCCTGCCTGCGTCCGAACCCCGAGAGGCACCGACAGGGGTTGGTGCCCCCCTTAATCCCGATGAGGAAACAGAAGCAAGGGACGCTTCTACGTTTCCTTCTTCCAGCCGTCCCACGGCTCGGAAGCGCGTGGCCAAGGCGGTGACCTCGCGTGGGGTCCGCCTTCGTAATCGTATTATCTAAATATGCGCTAACTTTTTTGGAATATCCGCGGGTACGGACACGAGGGCCGGCGTACCCAGCTTCGCGAGTTCATGGCCAAAGAACGTATCGATGTAGTGGCGCTCCAGGAGACTATCAAATCAGATTTTTCTCACCGAGACCTGTCGTCACTTGACCCTCTAAACCATTTCGACTGGCACTGGATTGCTGCTTCGGGGCACTCGGGTGGCATCCTCATGGGCTGCAATCGTGACATCTGTGAGGTACTTGCGTGGGAGCAAGGGACCTTTTTTGTCGCGGCCACCATCAGACATAACATCTCCAGACTCAGCTGGGTGGTGGTATGTGTCTATGGTCCGGCGGACCACTCGCGTTCGCAGGCCTTCCTGACAGAAGTTACTGCCCTGGTTGGGACCAAGCGTGCGGCTAACCTGGCAGTGGTGGTTGGGGGCGATTTCAACCTGATCCGCTCGGGTGCGGACAAAAGCAACAACCGGGTGGACTGGACAAGGGTGTCTATGTTCAATAACGCCATTGCGGCGGCGGCTCTACAGGAAGCGGCGCGCACGGGAGCCAGATTCACGTGGACTAACAAGCAGCTCGCCCCAGTGCGTAGTGTGCTTGATAGGGTATTTTTCACGCCGGAATGGGAAGTTCTATTCCCCCTGTGCTCCCTGCTGGCCGAAACCCAGATCATCTCAGACCATGTCCCCCTGATCTTCTCGTCTGGCGAAGACCGTGCTAAGAGGAGTAAGAGATTTTTCTTTGAATCTGCTTGGTTCGAGAATGAGGGATTCATCCCTTTGGTAAATAATCGATGGGACTCAATTATTGCCCAGTTAAGACCTCAAAGGGGCCCAGTAGAATGCTGGGTGGCTGCCGCCTCGTCTCTTCGTGCTTTCCTGCGAGGTTGGGGGTGCAAACCTCGGCAGCGAGTCTAAGCGAGAACGCGGAAGACTGACGTCTGAGATTGCTCTTCTAGATGCCCAGGCCGACGCGCGATCGTTCTCCGAAGCCGAGTGGGCCCACCGATATGATCTTGAGCGCAAGGTGCTAGCTATCCTTAGGGCCGAAGAGGAATACTGGCGCTGTAGGGGTGGTATCAAGTGGGTTACTAAGGGAGACGCGAATACGGGATACTTCCATGCGTATGCTAACGGCAGAAAGCGTAAGAGCGACATCCTTCGGCTCCAGTCTAAGCAGGGACTTCTGCTATCGCAGACGGACATCTCCCGCCACATATATGATTACTTTATAGGCCTTCTAGGCTCGGCTGAGGAGAAACGAATTAGCCTCCATGAGGATTTGTGGGACCCTCTGGACAAAGTTTCCCCCCTGGAAAACAAGAGCTTGGCTCTATCCTTCCTCCCGGAAGAAGCGGACAAAGCTGTCTGGGGTATGAAGAAAGGCACGGCTCCAGGACCAGACGGCTGGACGGTCGAATTCTTTTGCAAATTCTGGCCCAGGCTTCGCCCCCTCTTCCTTGATATTGTCAATGGATTTGCCCTGGGAACGGTTGATATTGCCCGCCTCAACTACGGCGTTATCAGCCTAATACCTAAAGTTAAAGGCACTGACAACATCAAGCAGTTTAGACCCATCACCCTCATTAATGTCCCTTTTAAAATCTGCGCCAAGGCCTACGCTACCCGGCTGGCTCCGGTGGCCCAGAGGACCATCCTCAAAAGTCAAACCGCCTTTCTTAAAGGTCGTAACATTCTAGAGGGTCCGATTGCTCTCCACGAGATAGTCCACGAGCTTAAGATCAAAAAGCAGGCAGGGGTCCTGCTTAAACTTGATTTCGAAAAAGCTTATGACCGGGTAAACTGGGAGTTTATTCGGGAAGTTCTCCTCAAAAAGGGTTTTGAGGTGGGCTTTGTCCATCGTATTATGAGCTTGGTCAATTCTGGACATACGACTATTTCCATCAACGGGGAGATGGGAAGTTTCTTCCGTAACAAGAAGGGTTTAAGGCAAGGGGACCCAATCTCCCCGCTTGTCTTTAACTTTGTTGCGGACGCCCTGTCTGCCATGATTGCCAAGGCTCGCTCGGCTGGGCATATCAAGGGGCTAGTCCCGCACCTCATTCCTGGTGGGGTCACTCACTTACAGTACGCGGACGATACGATGCTGCTCTTTGAGCCTGATGTTAATAGTATTGCCTCGGTCAAGCTTCTTCTTCTGGCCTTTGAATTACTTTCTGGGCTCAAAATCAACTTCCTAAAAAGCGAGGTCATAACCATGGGGATGGATAGACATGATAGTAGCCGAGTGGCCAATTTGCTCAACTACAAGCTAGGGAGCCTGCCTACCAAATACCTTGGACTGCCTATCTCTCATAGTAGGTTATCCATCAAGGAATGGGAACCTCTCTACGGGAAGGTTGCGGGGCGAGTGAGTCCGTGGCGAGGGAGGTTCATGTCGTCGGCGGCAAGACTTATCCTTACTAATTCGAGCCTCTCCTCCCTCCCAATGTTCACCATGGGTATGTTCTTGCTGGCCGATGGGGTGCATACTAAACTGGACACTCCTCGTTCCCGCTTCTTCTGGGAAGGAGCGGGTACAAAGCGGAAATACCACTTAGTCAAATGGGCTGTAGTATGCCGCCCAAAGAAGTTTGGCGGACTGGGTATTCTTAACTCCAAACTCATGAACGTTGCTCTTTTGGCCCGTTGGTGGTGGAGGCTAGCCCAAAATGAATCGGGCCTTTGGGCTGAACTCCTCAAAGCTAAATACTACCCCAATGGTAGTGTTTTCTCCGCTAGCTCACATGGATCCACTTTCTGGAACGGGATCCAGGCAGTGCGGCCTGCCTTCACGTTAGGAGCGCAGTTCCACGTTGGGGATGGCCAGTCTACCCGCTTCTGGCTAGACCAATGGATTGGAGACTCCCCCCTCTGGCAAAGCCACCCGGCCGTGTTCCGCGTCGCTTCAAACACCCATCTGACAGTGAATGATGCTCTTCGCTCCACTCCTCCCGCAGTTTCATTTCTTAGAACTTTGTTACCCCACGAGGAGCAAGACTGGAACGAGGTGTTGCTTCTGATTGACCAACACACCCCCCGCTTGGGTGCGGACGAGATTTCATGGAAGCTTACCTCCTCTGGAGTCTTCTCTGTCAAGTCTCTATATAGCAAGCTTATTGAAGGGGTCATGCTAGACGTAGCTAGGGGCTATGGAAAGCAGGTCTACCACTGAAAATAAAAATCTTTATGTGGCAGATGTTCCAGAACCGTCTCCCAACGGCGGATAATGTGGCGATCCGCAATGGCCCCTCAGATGGAGCTTGCTCCTTGTGTGGTAGCATAGAGGATGCCAACCATGCCTTTTTCCAATGTCACCTAGCAAGATTTGCGTGGAGTGCGGTGAGAGAAGCTTTCCAACAAAATTGGAACCCCTTCTCGAGCACTGGTCTCCTACACATTCTCCGGACACAAAAAGGAGCCAGTGCTAGGATTACTTAGCGTTGCGTAGGGGCGCTGCTATGGGCATTGTGGACCACTCGTAATAAAATGACTATTGAAAAGAAATACCCCTCTCACCCGGCTGATATTCTTTTCAAATGCCACCTTTTCTTGCAGAGTTGGATGCCTTTGGGGAAACAGCGTGATGAGGCGCTCATGTCGGAGATAATGGCTAGGATCCGCACAATCCACTCAGAGATGCGTCATGCTCCGGCCCTATGATCTTATATTTTGGCTGCTTACCTTCCTTGCCAGCCTGCGTGCTGATGACTTTCTACCGCATTTGTTTAGCGGTTTCTGCAGCTTTATTATTATCTGTACTGTTGCGCCGAACTATTGCTACCTATGTCTGACTGTTGCCGTATGGCTTTATTAATTTAAAGCCGAACGCCCTTGGCGTCTTCGTTCGAAAAAAACTATATGCTGAGAGAAATAGATGTAGATGTTGTAGTCACTAAATCTTATCATTTGTTGGGGACAAAAAGTAAAAGTCATATACTGTAAATTAATATACAAGCATATTTTCACATGGTATAATTTTTTGGGATAAGTATATTTTTCGTCCCTCAACTCTTTTCAAAGTATAGAAATAGTCCCTCAACTTCAAAACCGGCAAACCGTGGTCCCTCAACTTATAAAACCGGATAAGTTTAGTCCCTCATACCACTTTAAGTGGTTTTGGATAGACGGGGACTCAGTTTTGAACAAAAAATTGACATGTCATTTGGATTAGACTGCCACATCACGAGCAGCGACCGCATTGTATGCTGCGTACTTGCTCGTCTGTGCTGGCCTGGCTCATGGGATGTTGGCCCTCGCCATGCTCACTGTCCCGGTCACGCGGCCGGCACTGGAAGGGGAGCAGGCGCCGTGGAGCTCGGGCTTGACGTACACAACATAGTTGGCTCTGTATGCTCATGTGAAAAGCTAGTTAGATGCCGAGCGTATGGACGACGAGCACTTGGACGACGTGCATGCTGAGCACCTGAGCGGTCTTACACGTACGACCCGGTGTCGATGGCGTTCCCATGCTCGATTGCCGAGGCCATGTGCCCATGTTAGAGGACGCCGAGCGCATGGACAGCGCGTGCCAAGCAGTCGAACACGACCGGCTCGACATCAATGGCGTTCCGGTGCTCGACGGCATGCGCGCACCCCTCGTCGATGCCGACAGGACAGATGATGTGAGTCCTTTGCGTTCCCAGCCAGTGGCAAATTGGCTTGCATGGCTAGCTTGCACACGAGGAATCGATCAGCCTTGCTTGTTGTGTACGTGCGTGTCGAGGAAACAACCAGCTTCCTTGTTGTGTACGTGTGTGTCCAGGAATCGATCAGTTTCTATACGTTCCTGTCGAGGCGATCTCAGTCCTTCCCGCATGAATGTTGCTCTAGGCGAGATCGACAATGTACAGTCTGTTGGATGGCCATGCATCACCGCCATACAGGAAAAACAGCTCTTCGACCTGTCAGCTCCGCGACACATCAAGGGACTATTTCAAACATCACTAGTGGTTGGGGCGCGCCCGTGACGCGCCTCTTGAGGCGGTCTTGTGCGCCTCAATCTTGTCTATGCACATTAGAGCGGCTGGTTGGGTCCTCAATCTCAGCTTGGTTATGCACATTGAATTGTTTGATTCGTTGAGTCATGTCGTTTCCATCCATCCATAGGCTACTTTTTTGACAACGTCAATCCCGAAGATCTTATCCTGGCAATATAGTTGTATATGAGTCAGCAAGTGTAAATATGCCTTAATTATATAAGGGTTTTCATAGTACGAAATACAGTCTTGGACCAGAGAAATAAACCAAGAGTTTTCCAATCTGCATTACATGTGTAATATCATATTCTCCGAATATAATATATAATTCAATACAAACTTTGAGAACCCGAGGCAAATATTTGAGGAGAAAGAATCACCGATGCCAGCTACTATTTAAACGTGCATTGATGCCTAGTATGTGATGACATAGAAAAAACTCCAATGCATAAAGAAAAAGGACAACATATTACATGTGGTATGGATGACGTTTTACATCAAATTTGCAACTCAAGCGATAAAATGCAAATATACCGCATGGTTATCTTCAGCATAAGTGCAAATATTGATGTCGGAAATAAGACACAAAATACATGTCCATATGTGTTGATTAAAATCTTAGCTGACAGTTGCAGGTGTCTAGTACTGATGGATATGTCATTAAAACTGAGTAATTGATAATACAAAAATTAAAACTCATATGAAGCAATTTATATATATATATATAGGAAAATATGTATATGAGGTATATTGAGGATGGGGGTACATACTCTCAGGAGTATAAAATAGCAGTCCTATAGGAAAATGGTTGTGTACTCCTGGGAGTACGTACTCTCGCTCTTCATATACCATATAGATGAATCTTTTATACCTCTTTATTATTTTTAATATACTTCATTACTAATTATTAGATACCCTAAAATGATTTTCATGAAAAAAATCATGCGAGTCTACATATTTTAAATGTTTACGTATATACTGATGTATTTGTACGTGAAAAAGATATATTACAAAAAGTACGTCGCAGATGATATTTTTTCAACAAAACTCGTATTGGGGTATCTTAGAATATTTAATGAAGTATATTGAGAATGATAAAGAGGTATAATTAATGCGTATATGAGGTATATTGAGAATGGGAGTACATACTCCCAGAAGTACAAAAGAGGAGTCCTATATATATATATATATACCATATAGAGGAGTCATATATATATATATATATAT
>LR738710.1:938725982-938756288 GCA_902687465.1 Secale cereale
TAAAAGATTTATCTAGATAAATTTTTTATAGATAAATTTTTTATACCTTATTATTATTTTTAATATACTTCATTAGTAATTATTAGATACCTCAAAATGATTTTCATGAAAAAATTCATGCGAGTCTACATATTTTAAATGTTTACGTATATACTGTTGTGTTTGTACGTGAAAAATGTATATTATAAAAAGTACGTCGCAGATGATATTTTTTCAACAAAACTCGTATTGGGGTATCTTAGAATATTTAATGAAGTATATTGAGAATGATAAAGAGGTATAATTCATGCGTATATGAGGTATATTGAGGATGGGAGTATATATATATATATATATATATATATATATATATACATTATCAATAGGACTGTCATAATGATGCCGAACTAAACTCTCGAGTAACAAGAAAATATGTCTGGGCAGTGCCAGGCAGGACATGCACATTGCTCGTGCCTTTGTGCTCAACATTGTGACATATATACATGGAAATGAAGGGCGAATTCATATACAAGAGGAATCTCATAATGATGCCGAACTAAACTCCCGAGTCACAAGAAAATATGCATGGGCGGTGCCAGGCAGGACAAGCACATTGCTCGGGCCTTTGTGCTCAGCATTGTGGCATATATACATGGAAATGAAGGGCAGATTCATGTACAAATACCAATGTTATAGTAACTGAAATTCATTAACTGGTTCAAAAGTAAAGCACGGCAGTGCAAATTATACTATACATGACACAAGGCATATGGCTGCACATAGTATGCGAGACGGGTTATATATATCCGATGGACGGTGTTGAGAGGTGGCTCTCATAGTCGATGTACGGTGAGAGAAAGACGGTTTCACCTTCCATTTGAATGCGATTGACGGTGTTGAGGGCGCAGCGCGGATCGTGGCCGTTATGCATTGCCATTGCTCGGTGGCAGGAGGCTGCCAGTATAATGGGTTAGTAGTGTGGGTAGAGAACTCATGGAGTGGTCCTATAGTGAAGATACTGCAACCTGCACCCCATGCAAACCTCAAGTGACATCTTCAGTGAAGTGTCTCCATTTAGCTGATGATACTTATCAGCTATATATTTGATGGAATTAGATATGAGTTTCACTAATTGTCTGAAAAAAATGGACAGAAGCCAGATCAGTTTATAGTGCTTGATGGCCATGATAAAGCTTGTTCCAACAATAATCACCTGGGAGGCAACTTTAAGATAATTAAAATAACTTGTTTTGCCAAGTTTAAATAAAAAGAAGGTTTGTACTAAAGTTCTATTGAGGAATATTTCGCATGATCACAAAGGGGCATTAATTTTAGTCAATAGAAAATAGAAGTATCTGCTGCAACACAAACAACTCTAGATTCACTTGTTGAAACTATATCTGAACAAAAATCCCATAATCTGGGCTAAAGTATACGGCCAAATAAATATAGTATGCGTCAAGATTCATAGTACTGGTTATCACTTTGAAAAGTTAAGTATTAGAAAATACATAATATATTCTAGGTTCATTATACAGATAAAAAGCAACATACAAGTCGAGCGGAAAAATAGTGAAGCCAACCTGAACAATACTGACCCTCTCGTGAGCTCGATCCAGTCTCCTCCGAATCACACTTGTTGAGTGCACATTTCCATGAAACCAGACTCACACTGTAAAAGGAAAGATATATGAAAAGTACAGAAGTCAAAGGCTCAAAGCTATCAGATCGAAAAGAAATATAAGGAATGCATGTATCATGCGTCATGCATGCGTGTCTAAGTAGCTTCTCATAGCGAGTGAAAACCTAGCATACAATCTTGAGCATTGCAAAGGGGAGACCAGGGAAACAAAAACGAGGAATACGCTAATGGCTACTGATCCAGGAAATTATAAATTCCAGACCTGTGTTTCAATAGGAACATCACCGTCGTCATGGACCAAAAAGAGGGTACGAATGATAAACTATATTTAGGAATGATGCTCGTGCATACAATAATGAAGAAAATCACCTTAGGAAAGAAATCCTTCCAAGTTCATTTTTCATGCGCGCGCATCAATGAAATGTGAAACTGTTTGCTTATGCCCATGATCAAACCTCTTGCACATAAAAGCTACAATGGGAGCTAAAGGGAGGGGGTTGGAGGAGGAGAAAGGAAAGATGACCGCGCCGCGAGGCTCCTGTAGTGCAAGTGGTGGTCGTGGCACACTATGGCCAGTGTTCAGACTATACTCTCAACTCTTGTGCGAACTGCTCAGAGTAATTCAAGATCCTAAAAGAAGTCTTCAGAGTAATCTAAACTCCTACATAACAATACGTAAATTATTTGCTTCAGTATGTGATCCTTTCAGTTTTGAGAAGAATTCAAAACTATTATACAAATTCTTGTAAGTCTTCCTACTCTACAATACTACTCTAAAGCAAAATAAAATTATACTCAGTTCGTTCAGTGTCACGGAAGAAAATAATTTAGCTAATACTAAATCTAACTAAAAGGACTAATTGTAATTATTTGGCTAGGCTGCTCATCGAAAGAATTTTTTTTCCTAAGAAGCGGATCTTGCAAAAACTTGAAATGATCGGGTGGATCTAAAACAGGGCATGTCCTCCTGCAGTCCTTCTCCCACCCCTCGTGTATCTCATCACCTCGTCACATTAGCCTGCAGGTGACTGCCAGCCTGGAGGAAGAAGGCAGCGATCCTGAGTACATGACCAAGTCAGATATTTAGCAACATACGAAAATCAAGTGTAGATCCTACTATAGTTCTCATCCAATTATATAGCCAGCCCAACAAAAGTATTTACCAATATTACAAATGAAACAATATTGGAATTCCAGTACAAGGCCTAGTTAGCACACATAGGGTATCAGATCATATTAGTAAGAACATTAGCCCTGTACACACAAAAAAAGCACCAAACCAGACGTGTCATTACAACCATCAAAATAGAAAACAGGGTACCGGTGCATGTTGAACACTCGTCGTGCAATACACATATATATGCTTTTGTAAATCATTGCTTTTGTGAATGAAACAATTTGGTTGAACTCAACTCCCGAACAATCATTCTTGTAACACACATATATATGACAAGGCCTGATAAATATAACTTCAAATTTGCATCTATAGATAATATACCATGGCAAAATAAAAAGAGAGAGATGTGCTCTTTATCTCACATGTTTTCAAACAAAGAGACGCTCTCATATCTTGTAATGTGAAGGACGATATTATCGGTGTCTGTTAAATTTATATGCATAAACTTGGTTAAAGCTAGAGAAGCTTGATTTGAGACATAACTTATGGACTTCAAGGAATAACTAAATGGCAAGAAAGTGCACACGGAAAAGCTATTGGCAACATATCAAACACTGCACTACAATAATCAACTTACACAGGGAGCAAAAGTGGTTTCTGGTGGTTAATAGCCAAGTTTCAATGGGCACGAAATAGAATGGAATTCTTGGTAGGAAATAAATACAGAGCAATCTTTTAAAGAATAAATATCTTGATACAACCTAGGCTGACCACAAATTTTCTTATCATATATTTCCTGACACAAAAAGAAGTTTTACAATTTCTTGTAAATTACCTTTAATTGTAATAGAGCATGAATGAGCACCAAGCAGTGAGCAGTTTAAAAGCTAAGTCAGCAAAGAAAAACCTGAAGCATTACAATGCTAGCTTCAATTATTTAAAATATGTATCATTGGACAGAGACAAAAAAATATTGGCTAGATGAATAGCTTGCTGCCAAACTTGGGAGTTGTCATGGACAAATAAAATCATTGGAGGTGATCTATCAAAACATGATAATCTCAATTGTAAAAGAAACATTCTGACAAAAGCATCCTCAAGGAAAGACTTCGTAGTACTGCAGGAGAAAACTGATGACTCCTTAACATATAAAGCCTCTTTTGTTATAGAACTATGCAACAAAATTTACACTTGAATTATGAAGAGTAGATAGTATATAAAATGATTTACAGGTAACACCAAATTGAACACACTTTCCAACCCAATAATGTAAAGGATCATCTAGTCAATACAATGACAGCAACGACAACTAAAAGGACATGTGAAAGGAAACGAAAGTGAGCGAACCACCCTGTCTTGAACCAACCCAGCCAAAGAAATGCGGCAGCTAACCAAGGAAGTACAAATAACTGTGAGCGTGTTTTACTAATAAGCTAGATCAAACATCACTAATACAAACAGTCTTAAACATATTATATGGAAGGAATAAATAGAAAATGTTTCAACATTGACTTCTATCTAAATTCTAAACAAGGGAACCAACTTAGCTTTATGTGAAAACCAAAGAGAAGGCATATAATAGGTTTTGACACTTCACAAACTCTTGTTATGATCTGAAAATCCGGACAAGCATCAGTATAAAATGCTTACATAATTCCATCCATCTATCTAAAGAGGGGCTCGTGCTGTAGCTGCAACCGATGGATGGAGCAGCACCTGCAGCAAAATAGAGAAGTCACATCAAATAGAGGCGAACACAAGGCAACCAGCAATGCAAATTAAATGGGTTGGGATGTTATATATCATATAATATTGTATTTAACTGCACATGTATTCATTCCATCTATCTTTTATCCAGATTTTTAGGACATTGTTATTCAAACTGTTAACGACGAATTTTCACAAATATTATGAAGCTAAAAACATTCGTACATATATTAACTCTAGCAATTTGTATGCATCTTACAATAGTACAATTATGATAGCTTCAGACCATATTAACAAAATTCCAACTAAAAGATAAGCACCTCAGCAGTTGTGTTTCAAAATAGCAGCTGAACCACATGCAACATTGAGAAAGATCTTAGGCTACTAAACATGTAAACAACCATTTTCTTCTTCACAAAATGTAAATAGATTCAGACCTTCAAGAATAGAAGACGTCGATACAACTCTGAATCGAATAATGACTATATCATTCAAGAAGTTAGACCTGACTGGTAGTGAAAATTAGATATTAATGTTAAACTCATTAATTTTACCCATTTTATTGCAGCTTGCTTCCAAGAGGGAGAGAGATAGATATTTACTTTTGTTTCAGCTTGCTCAAGAAGAAAGTTGCAAATGACAATCAACAAGTATGCCCTCATAGATTGCCTGAAATACATTAATAAAGCACACTCAGATAATACCGCAAATATTGTTCTTCTGTTAAAGAAGATACATAAATAATGGGGTTGCCTTTACCAAAATTCAACGCAAATAAATAGAAAAACAGATTGACCAAAAAAACATACAAGATAAAGGAGTTGGGATATACACTCTTCTTGGTTCCTTGCATCTTGTGGCTTTTAATATTATGTACTATTTAGTTGTAAAAGAAAATATGTTCAAAGAAAGCAAACCTTTGACCATTTTCCTATCAGATCCAGATTAAGTATAAGATTAGATATATGTTTTCAATGGAAGCCCTCATCGAGCTGGCTCTTGTCGAACGACTTCGCCTGCGAAAATGTTGGGCAGGACCATGGTCTAGCCGAACCTACGCTCAGATACGTTGATTCCTGGACACTGTTTCTATGGATATGTGCATGGTTGAGTAAACAATTCATGGCGGGAAGGGTTTGCACACTAAACAATGCATGTCGGGAACTGTTGGAGGAAGTTGGCGGGTGTGGTCATGCATGATGCGAGTTGTTTAGTCTAGGTTATGAGCTATGCATTGCTAAGCAAGCCTACTCGATTTTTTATACACTAGGCAATACAATAGTCAGACTCTGGATTTTTTTTTACACTAGGCAATACAAATAACATACTGGAACAACAAATGTATGTATATGAAAGAGACACTAGGTTCATGGACACGGTGAATCTAAACGGGAGGACTCTGGAATTTGACACCAGCTCTTCACCATTTGTCTAAAGAAGGGCTAGATTGTCAAGTACGAGCCAGCGACAATGTCAACCGGCACACATATGGCATTATCAACTCGATATATGCAAGAAATTAAAAAAATGGTTGCAAAATGTCAACGACAAAAAAACATGTGAAAGGTAAATAAGTTCTCCATGCATACCTCGACTTTTGGACAAGAGGTAAACCATGTCAAATGAACTATTTTTTTGTTTCATTTGATATTAACTATGGGGATAAGTACCATTGGGAGATTTCCATAGAAGATACCTGTATGAGAGCGCACCATGCTGGCAGGAGTGAGAGCAGCCGCCATGTGCGGATGGTCTAGAGTTGTGTCTTCTTCGCTAGCCATGGATGGAGTTATCATGCTGCGAGCAAAGGTGTTGTGGAGCAAAATGAGCTCCTCATCCGCAATATGTAGTAGCCAGGAAGATGAACAGTACCTCAAATGAATGAGCAGAGGATTGCTTTTTTATTCATCAGGCATTGGCTCAAGTGCTAAAGCGTTTAGATAGGTGTGCGATCCATCATTACGAAGAATAAAAAACTAGCCTCCACAGGCCTATGGGTGTGCCTGCTAATCTGTACAATCAGCCAGACTAATGCAGGCCTTGGGCTGTTTGGGCCTTAATCGTTTTTTTTTCAGAATTCAAATAGTACACGGATCCACATGTAGAAAGCTGGGCAATCCTACGGCGTGGACCATAGGTTCTGCCGAACCATGGTCCAGAATCTCGCCTCTCCTTCGCCTGTGCTGCACATATGCAAATACAGACAGCAGGAGGAAATCAAGATCGATTGTAAGTCTAAAAGCATGCCCAGATTCAACCGAACTAACCCCTCTCGCTTACTCTCCATCGCTACTCCATGGAACAAGCGCGCCGTATATGATTAGAATCGATCAAGTCTCCTTACAAATCAATCCAGTCAGAAGGTATTCAAGTATTAGCAAATACTATTTGATATGTCTAGTATGTAGAAACTGCTCTGGTTTATTAAAGACTCGATGCACAATTAGTTTACACCTGATTAGAACTACTCTGGTAACTCTTTGATTTATTCAAGACATGATGAAAGGATTCATGCACCATCCAAAAAAAATTGAGCGGAAGGCAGAGGAAGATCGATGACTCGTCATAGTTACCTACAGTTGTACATTCTTCTGAAACTGGATGTCGACCAGGTCTGGCTGCACGCCGTCTGAGCTGAGAAATATAAAATCCGCCAACGATGAAGGTGCCCCTGCAGTTTGGAAGAGCAGCGATGATCAAAGAAGAAAAGCTACACCATGTGTTGGGGTGGAATGAGAAAATGACAGGCTCAGCTAATGCAACATTTATCTGTTTCATCAAGAAGAAAAGGGTAAACCAATTTTTCTTGCAACAAAAGGTTAAACCAAATTAACTGGCTGTAAGAGGAAATATATGGCACCAGCAAACTGTACCTAGATTAATGGAAACCAAATATATGTGATAATCTCCAAAGCTGAACTTGATGAATAAATACACAAACGGGCTACAGTTAGTAATTTTGTTCTCATTTCTAATTGTTTAGATTGATCCACAGTTCGTAGCACAAATTGTTTGATGCTACAAGGTCAGCCACTTACCCGTTGCTATAGATGCATTCCAGTAAACACTTCGTAGCATAAATGAGCTTGGATATGGAAGTTTTCGAAGCTAGGAAGGACCACCAAAATCGCCGCCTGCTCCTCCCCTAATTCCGCCACCGACGGTGCAGATGCGTCCCCGGCAGCTGCCCGTGGCCGCGTCTGTCCCCCGCTCGAGATTGAGATCCTGGGATTGGGAGGGGTGGCAATGACGACAACCCTAGGCACGGCGAGAAGAGAGGGTCCCAACTGCCCAGGAGCGGTGCTGGAGTTAAAGTAACCCTGATGCACCCCTTTAACATGTCGTGAAAAAAAAATTAAGCAACAATGTACTAAATAGTACTCTCTCCACGAGGGTTTATTAGGCACCTTGTATTTTGGATGAAATTTTGATCACTTATTTAAATATGTTACAAAAATTATATTGATGGATTTTCATTCGAAAGATGTTTCCTATCATTTTGGCGACCACGGACAGGTGTTTTTTTTGGCAGGATGAGGGGGCTCTCGTATTTTTTTCTCGGTCGGATTAGACATAACCCTCACGGAATTCGAGACGGAGCGATGAGCGCTAGTGAGGCGCGTCGTCACAGTCGGAGGAGAGGAAGGCAGTTGATCATTTGAGGAAGAAGAAATCTCGCTTGTTTTCTGGACGAAGATGAGTAGCGATGAACAGTTAGAGACATAATAAAGTCATCTGCCCCTCATTTTTTATCCAACAAGTCGTAGCAAATCAACTTAGGCAAAAAAATAAAAAATATCTAGGCAATTATAAATCACAAAATACAGCATCAAACAGGAAGGTTCAATAACAGGTACATCAAAATAGAAATTTCACACAAGAAAAATGAAATTTTATTTTGAACAAAATTAACCAGTCTAGAAGAACAATTTTCACACTAATATTAGAATTGAGGATTAATGTATTGTAATTCGTGATACCTTAGTTGGGTTTGGGTAAGATGGCTTATTGATCAGCGGGCTATAGACCATGGGAGGCCGGGGTGGGGTGTCGCTGCTTCGGCCGTCCGCCGTCATTGGTAGATTGATGCGGAAGTCTTGGTTTGGGTGAGTCCTGGCTGTGCCCTAGCCGCCTATGTCTAGTGATCAGTTTTTCAGATTTATTTTCTTTCCCGCATGGTCCTGCTGGTTACCGCAGCAATTTGCTTCTACGAGCCTGCTGTCCAAAAGGCCCAGGGCCCTGCCTCCTAAAAGACCTACAGACTGCAGCCTACCCGTTGAAAAGCCTCCGAACTGAACTTGGTTCCCTGAAGAAAAGTTTTTGCTCCCTGATGCACATCTACTATCGTAACTTGATGCAACCTCCATACAGAACTGCCAAGAGGCCGGAGAAGAGAAGTACCTGCTCGTCCCGAGCGCTCGCTTGGCGAGAAGGAGACCTACGGGCGGAGGTCGTTGCCGCTGCCGCAGACACGGTCGAGGTCGATGTCGGAGGCGGCGACGGCGACGGCGTCGACACCCACCTTCTCCGGTGGCCAACGCTGGACAAGCAGGGATGGCGCCGGTGGCTGCGGCGGCGCCGGCGGAACCCTAGCCGCCGGTCGGGATGGGAAAGAAGGAGAGGAAGTTGCGCTGGGAAAAAAGAACTGCTCTCTCTTTTGTCCCCACCCGTGGAACGACGCGTTTTCTTCCCCTCTCTCTCGCACACAGCCAGTAGCCCAGTACACAACCTAGCTCCCTCGCCTTTCTGTCGAAAAAAAAAACCTAGCTCCCTCGCCTGGCACGCACAGTGCGCCTCTGCCAATGTGCCACGCGCGAGCGAGCGCCGTTTGCGCGACGCTGAAAGGGTTAAATTGGTATATACAACTCCAACACGCTGACCCATGTCGGGAAAGAGAAAAAGAGATTCAGACCGTTCTGTGTGACATGGCACTGATATGGCGAGGTCAAAGGTCAATACCAGGTCCATGTCAGCCCAAAACCACCTTGAGTGGCCGGAGGGACGAAAAGTATCCAGTTTTAAAAGTTAAGGGACTATGTTTGTCTGGTTTTGAAGTTGAGGGATCATTTTTACACTATCGATAAAGTTGAGGGACAAAAAATATACTTATCCCTAATTTTTTTGTTGAGTACAATTATATTTAGTAGGACAAGGTTGATAACAGAAACTTTATATGATAATGCTGCAAGTCTGCAGCAAAATGCTGAACATCAACATGCATATGAGTACTTGGGATATTCTAAGAAGCATGTACAAGTACATGGATTTAGCGTCGGCTCTGCTAAACCTTAGTATCAGTTACTAAACAAAGAGGGGAGAAGAAACAGGAGGGGGCCTTGAGGAGCTTACTATGGTTCTGTGAGTTTGGTAAGTACTCCAACAAGGTGAAGATAGTGAGGCGGCAGAAGTTGCAGCGTGTGACATGTGAGGACTGAAGTCATGGGCACCACCGCCAGGGGTATGGTACACAATGAGTTAATTAAGTAGTATGGAACCAGGCCGAGCTCACAAAATATCGAGGTTATTAGAATCCTACTTGCTTATATTCAAGCTTTAGTTCTGATGCTTCTCAAGCCAACACCTGAGACATACATTTTATGGTAAGCTTCACATGAATATCAGTACCAACGATGGAATATTGCATGTTATGCTCCTCACCTATAGAAAGTAGAGACTGCTGAGTACAATGTGATTCCTGCTGTGCATTGCATCAAACACATGACCAAGAATCAAAGCCTGGATTATTTGCAGACAATTTATGAGTTAACTGGGAAGAGCAACTTCCCTAGAGCAAAGAATGGAGCACGCACACACACTGTGGCCGTCTTGTCCACTTTTCATCATGAATGTTATCTCAGTTCAGTTCAAGGAACATGAAGGAAAGCTTCTCCCTATAATGAACAATCAGTATAATGAACACCAATGTACGCCATGGCTGGGCTGCAGCCTCACCATGGCCCTGCCCTAACGAGCTCCTTTCTTATGCTCCTACATCATTACAATCCTGAGAAATAAAGTTTATGCAGTATGCATGCCATGAATCGACGAACAGAACTCAGACATATACATCGACGAAGAAATTTGAGCATTTCGTCCAATACACGACTCAGCAGAACCTAGAGCAAAAGGGGAAAATGTAATAGCATGAAGGAGAAGCAATTGTGATTGTACTGTCCTTAATGCTGAGGTGCGACAGAGGCTGAGCGACACACACATGCACAGGTGCGAGGGGCACACCCATGATTCCAAGGAGCAGTCGGAGCTCGTAGTGGGCTGCATCAGCGCCGGCTGCCTTGCAGCCACGACGATGGCGCTCGCGCGATATTAACGTGAACCCACCGCCCCAACCTCCCCTTCCTACCGCACCGTGGCCCCCGCCCCGCCATCGATGGCTCCAGCTTCAACTCTTTTCCCACGCCGCTAGGAGCGCCTCACCTTATCGAGATGGGTCAAGACCGTGAAGGGAAGCGGAGGAGGTACCATGGTGCTTATCCAGATCGCCGGGAAGGTGGTGGTTCTCCTTCACTTACCCAGATCGTCGGGAACATGGTGATCCGCCGTCGTCGCCGGTGCGGTTAGGTTAAGCATGGAGCACCAATGGATGGGGGCCTACGGGCCGAGAGGCTCAATCAATCACATGGCTCGGTTTTTGCCCCCGGAGTAGCGTCCACTTAGGACAGCCCGCTAACGTGCATGAAGGAAGATCTGACGGCCAGAAATCTACCAGACGCGAAATCGAACGGTTAAAAGGACTGATAGCGTGAGATGGCTCGCTTTAGGTGCGGTTATACTGTCCTAAATTAGTGATTTATCTGATATGTTTATCATCTCTAGGTGGAAACAAATTAAATATATTTTTAAACAATTGAACACATATATTTGCCTGTTTTCAAGGTGATCAATCAAAATTTTGTAATTTTGAAAATATTGTCTATTAATTTTTTGAATGTTATGTGAACATGGTTGCTGTAACCAATTTTTATATGTATTACAATTCTAATTTTGTACTCCCTCCGGTCCTTTTTACTCTGCACATTGGACTTGCCGAAAGTCAAACTTTGCTAAGTTTGACCAAATTTATATTAGAAATTATTAGCATCTATAATATCTAATACATATAATATGAAAATATATTCCAAGATGAATCTAATGATATTGGTGTTGTTATGTGAATGTCAATATTTTTTTATATAAACTTGGTCAAAGTTGGATGAGATTGACTTCAGACAAACCTAATACGCAGAGTAAAAAGGACCGGAGGGAGTATGTATATACTTTTTGTGTGTTATTATGTTCACACATTAATTCTAGTTTTTCGTACCATGTATCCCCCTAAACTCCTTGTTTTACATTTTAAAAACAATAAAATCTAGAAGGACACTTGTTCTTGTCAATCATGTAAATGAATGCATGCATGCGACAAAATGATGTATAAAATGAGAATTCTTTTTTCCAAAAACAAAGACATGATTGACTTGACGAGGTGGCATGTTTTTAATTGATAGGTTAATGCTGAAATGTAAATGAATGCACGCATGACTTGGAAAAAAAGGCATGGACTTGATGAGGTGGCAAGGTTTACATGGATAGGTTAATGCACAAAAGTAACGTACGAGCACATGCATGACTTGTTGATGCCACACAATTTTATCGGACAGCTATCAATAATTGACGTGATATGGTAGGCAATTGTGTAGAGAAATGTAGTATAGTCGGATCTAGCTATTTAAATACAGAAGATAACTATCAATGCTTGAAAACGTATCCTTCATTGTCTTTATTTCGACAAGCCCTTTAAAGTAGATATCTACTTAATATGTTTTGACTATTTTTTTTGGGTACTACTCCCTCCGTCCGGAAATACTTGTCATCAAAATGAATAAAAGGGAATGTATCTAGATGTATTTTAGTTCTAGATACATCTCTTTTTGTCCATTTTTTATGACAAGTATTTTCGGACGGAGGGAGTACATCTTTTCTACTCATGTTCGTACTACACTTTTTGTACTGTGTTTCTATTGTATTCTAGACTAGTTTGTACTGTATCACCACAAGTAGTAACTAGTAACCGTCCTTGTGCTTGTACTTAGGGAGTATTTACAAGTTAATAAACATGTAAACTCCCATGTAGAAAGTCATGGTAATTCATATTTTGAACACATGCACGTGCAGGGCTTTGTCACAACCTTGTTATGTTAAGCAACTACATAGGAAACAAGAAAGCTGCTAGTAGTAGCAGTAGTAGTAGTAAGCAAAATGCATTCGAAGACAAGATAAGATGCAATCATAGGGTTGTTGCACATGCACGTCATGGTAGGTAGCATACCATTCTTTTATTCCCAAGGGATTTGTATTTTTTTGGGAGTTTACTCTACTTCCATGATTGATTAATCTTCTAAGGAGCATAATTCAACCTAGCAAGGCACAATCAGTGTACTCAAAACACAAGAGAAATGCATAACACACTAGTAGCATTAACCATATTAGACGAGATTAACTTTGGTCTTCACTAAAGGTCAGGCATCACTAGTACTTGTAGTCATTTCATCACTCAATAATTAGTCGCTCTGCTTAATTGTCCTTTTCATCTCCGAAGGACAAAATAAATAAAGTATGCTATCGATGCATCTCCATTCGACGGTCGAGAACCACTTGGCTAATTTTAGAGCACTGAGCGTCAAGATCACACTACCAACTTAACTGAATGATGGATGGATGGGTGTCCAGGTCCAGAGCATACCCATTTGGACCATTTCCCCCGGCAATAGCATACACTCTCTGCGCTCTACAAAGATATACAAAACTTGATTATTCTTTCGTCCTTAATAAGCATCTGCCCTTCATTTAGTATATTCCACTCATCCGAACAAAACAGGTGGAGTTATGCGTAGAATGAGCCGCAGAACTTTTATTCCGACGGAATGTGATAAGCCTGGTTACTGGTACCAATCTCACTCACCACCTACTAAGTTTAGGAGATTGCTGAAGAATTGGAGTTCTAGGCATCGTTAACCTATCCTTGACTAGTTTGTTTAAAACGTTGGAGAGGATATTCTCCCTTGATGGTGTCATGCACTCATGGTGCATTGCATTTGCATTACAAGTTGTTTTGTTCTACGTTTTACTATTCTGGACTCTGCACTATGTTATCTGAAGGACTCATTATACCATTTCAATGTGTTTGTGGCTCCAGGATTGAAGAGGGTCAGGTGTTAATGGGGTCGTTTAATACTGTTGAACCTTTGAATGCCTGCAATGCATTGGCAAACAAAGCAATCGAAGGTCCACTATCTCCATTTTCTTCAACACTTTCTTGAAGCCTTTTTATCACTGTGGTCGATCAAATATTTGGCATTTGAAAATCCCCTAGGTTAACCTGTTGCATATTTTGTCACAAATAAACATGCCAGATCATATGTGCACTTTTTATTATTATAAAGGAGAGTAAAACTTAGCTCATGCCGTATTGGGAGTAATTACAAATTGTTACGATATGGTGGTAGTTGACTTCTATTTTGAACGCAAGCAAAGCTATAGCACTAATTGATAGATGAAGTATAGCTATAAGAAACAGGAAAGCCGCTGAATATTAAGCAAAATGTGTTTAAAGAGAAGATAATACTAAAAGACACATAACTGTTGACTCAAGGTCAGACATCATTACTATCGTTCCTCTTATCACTTACTACCTCCTTTCCGGTTTTGAAGGCCCACACGTATCTCTAAAAATTATATGATTAGAAACTTTAAATGTTCTATCTTCTAATGGTATAACTTTTTTTATATAATTTTTTATCTACGGATATATAGGTCTTTTAAACCGGAAATGAGTTGTTCAATTGGTTCACCCCGAATTGACAACTCAACCATGTGACCACATACCTACATAACCTCCCGTCGCCGTCGTTCGTGTGTCCAACTCGATCACGTGTTCCTTATTCAGTACTCCCTCCGCAACAAAATGTAAGACATTTTTATGCCCTATGCAATATGAAAAAAACGTTTTAGATTTTGGTACAGAGGTTTTAGAAAGACTACCAAAATCCGATACTAATTGTTGTACTGTACTATGTCCCTATTGCAAGAGTAAGCCTACCTCGTAGCCTTCCCAATTCGACAAATTTATGGTAGTGAAGGCCGCATGATGATAGTTGCAGCATGATGATAAGAAGGTGCACCTTCCCGGTTAGAATAAAGAGGAAGAAGGCACACCTGCTAAAGACGAAGCTTCACTGAAGCCGTGGGAGAAACGCTACCAAAGCCGAGTGCAGACATATGGAGGCCGAGCTCCATGGAGCTCGATATTTTGAAAATATATAGTTTAAAACATATTTCAAAGTTTCAAAACTCATTGAATTTTTTTCTCTGAAAACTTATATGGGTCAGTAAAAATGTGTGAAATTTTGTTTGAAAATATTGTGATTTGTAGGCTGCATAGGAAAAAACAAAATTCTGGCCTACCAACAAAACAATTCGTCCCATTTGGAAATAGATATTTGTCTCATTTTATGCCACGTGTAAAAATATAATATTATAAAAAGTTTCACATACGTAGTATACATGTGTACGTGCATTAAAAATGATATTTTTTTTGCATTGTATAAAATTGTATTCCAATACCGAGCTCCATGAAGCTTAGTCTCCATTGGCATTTTTCCTACCAAAGCCATGTAACATGCATTAAGAAGATTGCAATCGTTCAAGTTTGTTTTTTAAGTTCTCATCTGTGCCTATTACAAGCGATGCTATTTTCATACCAAGTATGGGGCACATATGCATTGTCAACTTGTCATCAAAAAACATATAACTGTTTAGGACATATATGAGCACAAAAATGAGAGCCAATAAACGAGTTGACAAATCCTTGCGGATAGGGATGGCAATTTGACCCATGGATCTGGATATCCGTGGATACCCGACCCGAATGGGCAAGGGTATGGAGCGCATTTCTGCCCATGGATCCGTGGATCTGGATACCCGCCAACAGCCGGGTTGGGCATGGGTATAATTTTTGCTCCATGGATATCCAACGGATACCCGTATGAAAGGTGGGACCATATGGCAGTGACACCGGACTAAGCACATGTCCAACCTCAATCTCTCGCGGTCACAGAAGTCAAAGGCTCAAAGCCCGGCGGCGCATGTTCCCTAATCCCCCCACAATTCCACAAGGCCACAAACCTAATCTGTCAACCCCAATCACCCCGAGTCCACCTCCCTTTCCCTCTCCAGCGCGGCGGCGCTCTGCCTCTGCTCCTCACAAATCACAGCCGCCACCCCCGCCTCCCTAGCCGTCCACCCAAGCGCGACAGGCCTCAGCGACTGGCCTCGGCAACCAGCATCCTGGATCCATCACTCCATCTCCCTCCCCAACACGACCGGCCTTCGCGAGACGACGACCAACATCGGCGGACGGTGACAGGCCTTGGCGACCAGCACTTCGGCGACCGGCAGACGGCAACACACCCAAGGTCCTGACCCCGTCCCACTCCCTCTCTCCTTTCCCAACCGGTGGCCAATCTCTTCCTGACCAAGTTGCCGCTGCGTGCTCTGTTTCCTTGAGCAGGACTAAATCTTCAATGGAAGGGGGCAAGGGAAACCATGGGAAGGGCAGGGCCGGGAGTCTTATTGTCCCACGGAGGAGTTTGTGAGGTCGGCATCCAACAGTGGAGTTGCCGAGCACCGGCGAGCAACAGGGTGTCGACGGCAGCGCCATTAGCACCGAAAATGGTTATTGCTACAGTTTTTGCAACTCGGTGATTGTGATCTATGAGACATGAGAGATTTTATATAAACTAGCATAAATTGTGTTATGTTGCATTTGTAGAATTTATTTTCTTATTAAATTTTGTCATGAACTAGCTTTAATAATAGTATTTAATCTAGAACTAGAAACAATTCACTGACATCACCTTTGTACAATTTACTGTTCTTATTAAATTTTGTCATAGACTAGCTTTATTATCAGCATCTTTGCTATAATTGCAAACCATCTACTGACCATTACTATGCAGATTTTTCATTTCTTATTAAAAGATTCATTATCTAGCTTTATTGTCATGAAGGAGCCTTATCTATAATGAATTTTTGCTCTAGATAACTTCTACTCATATAATTTATCTCTAATACCCAATCCAAAACATTAGTGCTAGATCGACAATTTTTGCATGAGACATATGTGTAATATCATTTCTGCATGAGAGCACTGAATTGATGGCATCTTGCATTCTTTTGTCAGCTCCGGAAAACAGCGTTGCTCCTACAGCGGATGCCTCAGGCGTGGCTGGAGCTGCCGTGGTCGCAAGTTCAGCTCCACAAGAGGGTACCAGTACAGTAGTGGAGCAGCCAAAAGTGACCGGTTCTAAAAGGAAGCGTACATCAGATGTATGGGATGATTTCAAGAAAGAACTAATCAATGGGAAATGGCAGGCAATATGCAACTGGTGTCATAAGCCATATGCTGCAGAATCAACCTCTGGTACGTCACACTTAAGGACTCATCGTAATAATTGTCTGGCTCGGCATCCACCAGTGGGTCCACAACAAAGCAAATTAAAGTTATCAAAATGTGGGGATGGGAAAGTAAATTTGGAGACCTATGTTTTTGATCAAGAACTTGCTAGAAAGGAACTTGCATTGATGATATGTGTGCATGAGTACCCTCTGTCTATTGTTGATCATGCCGGATTCCGGAAATTTTGTGGTACTTTGCAACCAATGTTCAAGGTGGTGTCTAGAAATACCATTAGGCAGGACATCAGAAATATGTTTGGTGTCCAAAAGAATAGCATGGTGAAGTACTTTGCAAAGTTTGAGAACCGAGTAGCCATCACAACAGATTTGTGGACGGCTGGCCATCAAAAGAGGGGTTATATGGCTGTAACAACACATTATATTGACGCTTCGTGGAACCTAAAGAGCTTCTTAATGAGGTAACCATGTCTCTATCTAAATCATTGTTATTCTGAAATAGATGTATTCATTATTGTTACTTTGAACCTAAATATTTTCTTTTTTTTATTGCATAGATTTATTTATGTTCCATGTCCACACAATGCTGAGGTTATATGCGAAGCACTACATGCATGTCTTGTTGAGTGGCACCTTGAGAAGAAGATATCCACGATGACCTTGGACAATTGTACATCAAATGACAAGGCTATAGAAATTCTGCCAGATAAGTTGGACACCTCTTCTCTTATGTTGCAAGGAACTTTGTTGCATATGCGTTGTGCTGCTCATATATTAAATCTGATTGTAAAAGATGGATTGGATGTCATGGAAAAAGGGATTGAGAGGGTACGAGATAGTGTTGCATTTTGGTCAGCCACACCTAAAAGACATGAGAAGTTTGAAAAGATGGCACGGCTTTTGAACAATGAATACACGTGTAGATTGGCTCTTGATTGTAAAACTAGGTGGAATTCTACCTACATAATGTTAAAAGGTGCATTGCAATACAAAGATGTTTTCGAAAGACTT
Organism: Secale cereale; assembly: GCA_902687465.1. NCBI lineage: Eukaryota > Viridiplantae > Streptophyta > Magnoliopsida > Poales > Poaceae > Secale > Secale cereale. The sequence goes on from LR738710.1 coordinate 938,743,910, forward strand.
TCAATACGTGAAAAGAAGTTTACTTGTCCAACCGGACAAGATTGGGTCTTTGCTAAGGAGGTTTGTGATAGGCTGAAAGTATTCTTTGATGTCACAGAGTTGTTGTCAGGCACTTCGTATGTTACAGCTAGTCTTTTCTTTCCGCAAATATGTTGCATTCAGTTGGCAATTCGTAAATGGGAAACTAGTAAACATAGTGTAATAAAAGCTATGTCTAAGGAAATGAAAGACAAGTTCGAGAAGTATTGGACAGATGTCCATGGTCTTATGGCTATTGCCACCGTCCTTGATCAACATTACAAGATGCATATGTTGAAGGCTTCATTTGGGTCATTGTATGGAACTGAACATGCATCCATAGAAGTTGATAAAATAAAGAAGTTAATGCTAGATTTGCTGGCTGAATATCAAGATGTATCTCAGTGTGTCGAAACATCTACTGTTGGAAGCACCCCAGCTGTTCATAATGGTGGTGTGGATGAAATTTTGGGTGCATTTGAGCAATACTTGTCTTCACAACCTGTTGCTCCTTCTCAAGTTCACACTGAATTGGACATGTACTTGAACGAGCCCCTTATTCGTAGAATAGCGGATTTTGACATTATTAATTGGTGGAAAGTTGGAGGTGCCAAGTACCCTACTTTGTAGAAGATTGCTCGTGATATATTACCCATCCCTGTTACATCTGTGGCATCGGAGTCAGTGTTTAGTACTAGTGGGAGGCTACTTAGTGCACATCGCAGACGGCTTACACCAAGCATAGCTGAAGCTGTTATGTGTATGCAAGCTTGGTCACGAGCGGACATGTTAGGTAATCTTGTCGATTATCAATTTGTATTTAGTTTCTTTGTGCTATGCATAAATTAATTTTTTGCTTCATCTTTGCATTAGGTGATATCAACTTTGCTTTGCAAGCGGTTCAATCTGTTCTTGAGGATGAAGAAGAAGTGATGGTAACTTCTTGTTCTCATCTCAATTTATTCTGTTGGGTATGGTTTATACGTTTAAAAAACAAGTGATGTGTGGTCAGTGTACTACTTCTTTTAAGATATATACTTCTGAATGTGTGGTTGATGGTTGGACTTAGATTAGATGCCACGTTTTCATCCTTCATGCATGTGCAGTCAAAATTAACTTGTTTATTAATGCTTTCCTTTTTTATCTCAGGATGAAAATGAGCCCATCATCACCGAAGACTAATTTGGAGCCAAGTGTGCTCATGTCGACATGTGGCTGGGTGTCCAATTACTAGTGCACGTACTGGTGGAAGTGCATTTAAAATTTTGAAATATGTTACGCCCTTCATTTATGCAACTTCGGTTGTGATTAATAAGATCTTACAACTTTGGTTCTGATGTAATAAGATTTTAAGACCAGAATTCTACTCTGATACTACTTGAGTTGTCAACTTGTCATTGTCTGGCCTACTTCAGTTTTTTTTTATGAAATAAGATTGAAGATAAGTTTCTTACTATCCGACTATTTGAGTTGTCATTGTGTGTGTGTACTTGCTGCGTACTTATCCATATACCTTATGTTGTCATTTGTGAATGAACGATGATGAGTTAATTTGATATTTGGGAAGGCTTCATGCTGATTTTTCTATGCCCATGGAGCTCCACGGGTATCTGGATATCCAATGGGTTTGGGCATGGGCACAAGTTGTGCCCATGGATACTTTGGTGGATGGGTAGAAAGTAGGAAGATGGATCATGGGTTGGATTTGGACCAGCTCCACCCGCACCAAACCCGACCCATTGCCATCCCTACTTGCGGACACCTCATAAACTCTCTAAAACATTTTATTTTTCTTGCAGCTAGGATAGAAAAGCATATGGTCTAGAAATTTCTATTTACCCATAGACCTTCAGATAAACAAACATACACACTATAGACCTTTGTATCGAGAATTTGTTAGAAAATATGTTTTAGAGCTCTCTGCCCCGATATTTAAGTATACCAAAATGGACCACAATACATACATATACACTATAATTCATTTGAGTGACAAAAAAATATTGATGTGTGTGATTTGGTCATTTCTTGTTGGTGTTGTCAGGATACTTGCTCAAATTAAAAGATTCATAATAAACCATGCATCAAAAGTGTAATAGTTAATATAACCTTTGATGCAAAACAATATTACAATTGGGTTGCACTTTCAATGGCATATGCTAATATTGTATCTTATATATTTTAGCTATAATATCAAAGGGTCCATTTCATCAACTGTAATAGAAAACTATAATTGAATTACAAAAGTCATTTGTATTTAATCTTATACCGTTAATATTGTTTAACAAGCGACATATATACAATCTTGTTATGTTTTATTTTGTGAAGAACAAAGTTTTGAAACAAATTAGGAGAATTCCATTAGTCGGGTTTTGGCTAAATTTAGTACTCTGTTCGTGTTTGAATATTTAATTTGCTTACGTTCATTTTTGTCTCAATGTATAAGTAGATTTGCGCTGAAAAATACTGAGTTTGATTGCGACAACAGAGGAAGCACCATTCGAAACAAAAAAAAACAGATATTAAAAATGGGAATAAATAAAAATACATTAGGCTTATTTGGTTTCTTTTTGTTTGCTTCTTATTTTGTCCCTTTGCCTTGGCTAAATTTTGTCCACTCAAGTTGACCCGAAATGAACTTTATGAACTCCTAAGATAATAATATGCTTAATATATTTCACCAAATGTTTGATTTCGAAATTTTCATTATTATTTGTTAAATCATATGCGTACACACTTAATTTTGAAGATTTAAAAAACCTTCTAATTTTAGTTTATTTATTGTTTTGTCTGTCCACACCACTGGTGGAGCTACGGCTGAACCTGCAGGGGCCATGCCCCCAACCTTGGTCAAAATTGTGAAGGGAACAAAATGAGGGTCTTGAGATTAGAAGAAATATAATCTTTGCCCCCCCTCCAAAACATCTATATTTTGTGATTCGCCCAACCCAGAATATCTTGGACAGCTCCGCCGCTGGCCAGCATGTATTATTAGTGGGTTCCTCGTTTCTTTCATACTACCACACTATTTTGTTTGTTGAAAATACTATTGATACGTCTCCAAAGTATGTATAATTTTTTATTGTTCCATGCTATTATATTATTTGTCTTGGATGTTTCATATGCATTAATATGCTATTTTATGTGATTTTTGGGACTAACCTATTAACCTAGAGCCCAGTGCCAGTTTCAGTTTTTCCTTGTTTTTGAATTTCGCAGAAAAGGAATATCAAATGGAGTCCAAATGGATCGAAACTTCACGAGGATTTTTCTTGGACTAGAAGACACCAGATGGACTTGGAGTACACGTCGGGGAAGCTGCAAGGCAGCCACAAGGACGGAGGGCGCGCCCTGGGGGTAGGGCGCGCCCCCCACCCTTGTGGGCTCCTCGAGCGCCCACCGACCTATTTCTTCCGCCTATATATTTCGGAAACATCAGAACATCCACCGAAACCACTTTTCCGCCGCCGTAACCTTCTGTTTCCACGAGATCCCATCTGGAGGCCTTTATCGATGCTCTGTCGGAGGGAGAATCGACCACGGAAGGCACCTACATCATCACCATTGCCCTTCCGATGAAGCGTGAGTAGTTCACCACAGACCTACGGGTCCATAGCTAGTAGCTAGATGGCTTCTTCTCTCTCTTTGATCCTCATTACATGTTCTCCTCGTTGTTCTTGGAGATCTATTCGATGTAATATTCTTTTGCGGCGTGTTTGCCAAGATCCGGTGAATTGTGGCTTTATGATCAGATTGCCTATGAATATTATTTGAGTCTTTTATGAATTCTTATATGCATGATTTGATATCTTAGTAATTCTCTTTGAATTATCGGTTTGGTTTGGCCAACTAGATTGGTATTTCTTGCAATGGGAGAAGTACTTTGCTTTGGGTTCAATCTTGCGGTGCTCAATTCTAGTGATAGAAAGGGACATGACATGTATTGTATGGTTGCCATCGAGGATAACAAGATGGGGTTTTCATCATATTGCATGAGTTAATTCTTCTACATCATGTCATGTTGCTTAAGGCGTTACTCTGTTCTTATGAACTTAATATTCTACATGCAGGCAAGAGTCGGTCGATATGTGGAGTAATATTAGTAGATGCAGGCAGGAGTCGGTCTACTTGTCTAGGACGTGATGCCTATATTCATGATCATTGCCTTAGATCTCATCATAATTATTCGTTTTCTATCAATTGCTTGACAGTAATTTGTTCACCCACCATAATATTTGCTATCCTGGAAGAAGTCTCTAGTGAAACCTATGGCCCCGGGTCTATTTTACATCTTATAAGTTTCCGATCTACTATTTTGCAATCTCTTACTTTTCAATCTATAAACTAAAAACCCAAAACTATTTACTTTACCGTTTATCTATTTCTATCGGATCTCACTTTTGCAAATAACCTAGAAGGGATTGACAACCCCTTTATAGCGCTGGGTGCAAGTTGTTTGATTGTTTGTGCAGGTATTTGGCGACTTGTGTGTAATCTCCTACTGGATTGATACCTTGGTTCTCAAACTAAGGGAAATACTTACTCTACTTTGTTGCATCACCCTTTCCTCTTCAAGGGGAAAACCAACGCAAGCTCAAGAGGTAGCAACTATCTCTTCTAAATAGATGATGTAAGGTATTTCAAAACCTCAGAAGTTTATTACCTCAAACCTCTCGCCCAAATATGGGATTCTTGGTCTTCAAATCTTTAGGGTATCTCCAAAGGCAAAGCCCACCCCCTCCCCGTAAACATATGCCTAGAGAGAAAAATGCCCGCTCTACGAGCTTCCCCAAAGCTGGGCCAAATGTTTGAATTGTCCAAACCTTCCCAAAGTCGGTCCATACAGAGGGGTGAAATAGAGTTGTTCGTACATGCCCGCCATGTCGACAACACCCTTGGCCCATCCCAAACCCAACAGCCCCCATGTTCGGTCCTCACAATCTCTCTCTACTGTATCATTTGCTTAACACTCCCCCAAACTCTAGCTTCAATCCGCTCACCATCCGTCGTCTACATGGATAGCACCAATCCGCCAACACAAGGGGCACCATGTCGGTTGGGATCTCCTGGCGATATGGGGCGATGAGGAGCTCACACTCCACCGTCCGATGGTGGACACTAGAGGCCACTTGACATCCGTGTCACCCCAATGTTGGTTCAGTAGCTGCACGCCGTTCCTGACACCCTGACACAAGCAGTGAAAGTGGACCATTCCCGGCACCCAGGCGTTGAGTGATAACCTAGCGTCCCCATTGTGGCACGAGCGCTCTGTCCTCGGCACCTCGACACTGGTGGAGTAGCGACAATGAATTAATGCATCTAGCTCGTTCGACACTTCACCATGGAGCGTCCCTATCTATGTATGATGCCCATGAAAGATGCATGAAAATGGGGGAGGATAAATGGTGTATGTTGTTAGAGTGGAGAATTTATTTTGGCACAAACCAATGCTTACTGTGGACATATGGGGTGGCAATTTGATGGTTACCCTTCGATATGCCCTTATATGATTCGTTGTTTTCTTTGCCCGACTCTTTTTTGTGTGTGAAAAGGATCAGATCTATTATAAAGATTCACCGGAAGTACAAAGCACCTCAAACATAATAAAAACTACATCCAGGACCATTGTCGCTGCCAGAACGAATCGCCGACGCGCCGCTGTCGCCACTCCCATACCGGAGCTGGCCTGACCTTGTTGATGAAAGTCGAGAAGTCTTCGTGCACGTGCCCCTAAGGACCAGTGCCCCGGACACTAAATATCGTTGTTGCGTACGCATGGCGAGATATCCTAACCTCGCCGCCGCAAGGAGCTGGCACGAATCGATGCCGGGGCTCCGTCTAAGCCATCCCCACGGATGAACTTGAGGAGGATCAAAGCCCGGAAGACTGACTCGAAGAAGGAGCGTCGCCATTCGTCCAAACGCTGCCCATGCGAGGACTAAAACCCTACCTATCTACTAGTAGAGTCAAGACACCAGTATTTTCCTCCCCGCCACCGGCCGCCAGAGCGGCAGGCGGAGGGAGGCGAATCCACAGGCTCGCCGGCGAAGATCGAGGGGAAGAAGGCTTTCCCAAGTCGCCTTGGGAAAGAGAAATTACTCTACTACATGATTGTTAATCTTATATACTCACATCGTAATCCAGCTTTTTTGTGGCAAAAAACAGCCCTCAAAAGAGGGTTCCAGATTTTATTATTAGCATCCAAGGCAATGTACAAAGATCAAGTTCCCTCTAGGAAAAGAAATGGCCTCAAGAGACATTTTATTGTTACATCTTTCTCCTTTACTGCAAACAAAGCTATAACTAGAAGGAGACTTAGAAAAGTATCCCCTTTTTGCAAGATTATGATACATCAGAGTGTTGATCCTTGGAATGTGCTGATGGCTTCTCGCCCCTCGTTGGTTACCCCAAGTGGAAGGTTTGAGATGCAGTGTAGCGGAAGTTTTCCCTAGGCAAAGATACCAAGGATCGAATTCCCCTGAGACTCCAAGGTTCAACAAGAAGGTGTCAACTGCTAACGGCGCCAGATACTTAGCAATCAACTTGGACATGCACACAGATACAAATAACTTTGCTCCCAACGAGTACAGAGAGGTTGTCAATCCCTCCGGCCTTGTCGTTTACAAAGGATCAAACGCAAGAGATAATAGTGATAGGTATTGCTGCAACTAGTAAGTAAAAGCAGAAAGTAAATAGCGGATGTGATCAGTGATGGTAATATGGACCGGGTCCCATGATGTTCACTAGTGATGTCTCTCTCCCAAAAGACGATAAAACAGCTATGTGAGGTAAACAAATTACAGCTGGGCAATTGACATAATTATGTGCGCAAACCAATGCTAACTATGCTGCAAGAAAGGTTGAGGCTCAAAAGCATGGGCGGTACGCCAAGATTTGTGCCTCTGTTTTAGTTCATGAGGAAGTAGTAGTTAATTCATGATCTTTTTAAGTTGGACAAGCTTCACCCCGGGATTGCATGTCTAATGTGCAAACCCATAATACGAGAAGGAACTGGCAAAGAGTGCGCCCGGCTCAAAATTAATATAACAAACAAACCCTCCTTCACGCTTTGTTCATGAGAAATCAGAAAACTTTGGCAGTGATAAACAAAGGAGATTAAGAGGATGTGATCGTCTTCATTCGGGAGCCGTTCCTCGAAACTTGTCCATCTCAAGAAGTGATTGAGTTGTCTGCTAGCATTCGTTGACGGAACATGCATAATCTAAAAAAATAATTATTACCTCTGTTTTTAAAACCAAGAGCTCTGGTACATGCTTTGTCTTTGTTTCCGACTACGGGTTTTCAACCTTGCCAACAAAAGCCACGGTTCGAGAGTCTCCACCTTCTTTTAAAGCACCAACTACTGATAGCATGATTGTCATTCTGAGTGTAATGTGCATTGTCCCAAAGTAGCATTGTCTTTTGCATGATTATGATATCGTTTATTCTGAAATCATTGTATCTAGTCATCACTTAAACCTTGGAGGTGCCCCTGCATTTATGTTTTGCTTCACTAAAGGGGGCAAGCGAGATATCACTTTATCATATTTGCACACCATGCTCATTACAAATCTATTTGATGTTTCAGTATCATATTGTAAAACTTTCAGTTCTTTGTGATTTTCTCATGAGGCAACTTAATTACTACAGATTCATTGTCTCAGTAAGCTTTTGTCATATGACTATGAAAAAGTCCTATATGGTTAATAGCATGTCACCACAGAAATTATTCTTGTTATCATTTACCTACTCGAGGACGAGCAGGAATTAAGCTTGGGGATGTTGATACGTCCAAAACGTATCTATAATTTCTGCTTGCTCCATGCCTCTTTTGGGTGATATTGCTATGATATTTCTACACTTCCATACACTTTTGATCATATTTGGACTAACCTATTAACTCAGTGCACCCCAGTGCCAGTTTCTGTTTTCTGCTGTTTTTGTATTTCAGGTTTTCCCATTACGAAAACTGCCAGAAAAATCCCGGAAAAATTATATAAAAAATCAGCGTTCCAGAAGCTTCCTGGCACCCGAAGTAGAGCCGGAGGGGGACCACCAGGGCTCCAGGCGCCCTGGTGGCGCGGCCCCCCTCCTGGCCGCGCCGGGGGGGCGCCTGGGCCCCCCAGGCCTCCGCTGATGCCCCCCTTTGGCATATATTTATATCGTGTCCCGAAACCCTCGAGACGGGAACCCTTTTTCGCGATCTCATCTCTGTTCCGCCGCCGCCGCGCTTCCAAGATCGGGAGCGCCAGGAGAACTCTTCCCGGGACCCTGCCGGAGGGGAGGATCACCACCGGGAGCTTCTCCACCACCATGGACGCCTCCCGGATGAGTTGTGAGTAGTCTCCCTTGGACCATGGGTCCATGACCAGTAGCTATGTGATGTTCTCCTCCCGTTCTTGTGCTTCACTAATTAGACCTCGTGAGCTGCCCTACATGATCGAGGCACATATGTAATCCTTATGTTGTTGCTATGTTTAGTTTGCTGGGATCCAATGGATTGTGAGATTATGTTCAGATTGTGTTTGAGTAATATATTTGATTTACCTCTTTTATATTTATGTTCGTAAGTAATTCTTGCATGTTCTCCATTGTTATTTATTGCTTTGGCCAAGTAGTAGGTAGTGACTCCAAGAGGGAACATTATGCTTGATTGTGGGTTCATGCCCCTCGATGACTAGCTTGAGTGACAGAAACATGAGTCTAGGGGATGTGCTATTGCCACAAGGGGAAAACAACGGTGCGTGTGCCCGCGGGTGCAAGGATTGTTTACTTTACGCAAAGTTCTTTTAATGCAGTTGTCTGTTGCTTTGAGTTTACACTATGGGTGGGACTCGCAACTTAATACCAGCGAGATGTTCTGGATAGATATCTCAAGGTGGATGATTAGTAGTAGATGCAGATGGATTTCGGTCTACTTACCTTGGCGTACCGCCCATGCTTTGAACCTCTACCTTTCTTGCAACATAGTTAGCATTGGTTTGCGCACATAATTCTGTCAATTGCCCAGCTGTAATTCGTTTACCTCACATAGCTGTTTTATCGTCTTTTGGGAGAGAGACATCACTAGTGAACATCATGGGACCCCGGTCCATATTACCATCACTGATCACATCCGCTATTTACTTTCTGCTTTTACTTACTAGTTGCAGCAATACCTATCACTATTATCTCTTGCGTTTGATCCTATGTAAACGACAAGGCCGGAGGGATTGACAACCTCTCTGTACTCGTTGGGAGCAAAGTTATTTGTATCTGTGTGCAGGTCCAAGTTGATTGCTAAGTATCTGGCGCCGTTAGCAGTTGACACCTTCTTGTTGAACCTTGGAGTCTCAGGGGAATTCGATCCTTGGTATCTTTGCCAAGGGAAAACTTCCGCTACACTGCATCTCAAACCTTCCACTTGGGGTAACCAACGAGGGGCGAGAAGCCATCAAGCAAAGTTTTCTGGCGCCGTTGCCGGGGACTCCACTCTTCAAGATAGGGGAGTTGCATGCTATCTTTTACCTTTGCTTTTTTGTCTTGTTAGTTTACCTTTCAGTTTTTTTTGCTTTAGTATCTTTTATCGAAAATCACAAAAATAGTTATCTTGCTTGCTTGCTGCTATGGGTTCCACCGAGAACACCAAGTTGTGTGACTTCACTAGTCATAACAACGATGACTTTATTTGCACGCCTATCACTACACCTGCCACTTCAGCACCTTCGTATGAAATTAAACCTACTTTACTGAACCTAGTTATGAAAGATCAATTCTCCGGTGCTGGAGATGATGCTGCTTTACACTTGAACAACTTTGTTGAACTTTGTGATATGCAAAAGTACCAAGAAATAGATGGTAATATTGTTAAGCTTAAGCTTTTTCCTTTCTCCTTGAGAGGAGGAGCTAAAATTTGGTTTCAGTCTTTGCCTAGAAATAACATAGATTCATGGGACAAGTGCAAAGATGCTTTTATTGGAAAATACTATCCACCTGCTAAAATTATCCAACTAAGAAGTAACATAATGAATTTTAAACAATTGGATAATGAACACGTTGCCCAAGCTTGGGAACGTATGAAATCTCTTATCAAGAACTGCCCTACTCATGGTTTGACTACTTGGATGCTTATCCAAACTTTTTATGCAGGCTTGAACTTTACCTCGCGGAACTTGTTAGATTCGGCCGCGGGAGGAACCTTTATGTCAACTACACTTGGTGCTGCCATGAAGCTTCTCGATGAGATGATGACCAACTATTCCCAATGGCACACCGAACGCGCTCCAACAGGTAGGAAGGTAAACTCTGTCGAGGAGATTTCCTCCCTAAATGAAAAAGTTGACTTGATCATGTCTCTACTTTCCAAGCAATCTTCTATTGATCCTCGTGATGTTCCTTTAAATTCTTTGATTGCTCAAGAACAAGTAGATGTGAACTTTATCTCTAGAAACAATTTCAACAGCAATGCTTATAGGAGTAATTTTGGTAGCAATCCTAGACCGTTCCCCTCTAATTCTTATGGGAACAACAATGCTTATCCTATCACCAAGAACTCCACTACTGAACTAGAGATTATGCTTAAAGATTTCATCACTACTCAAAAAGCCTTTAATAAGAGTGTAGAAGAAAAACTAAACAAACTAGATGATCTCTCTTCGAAGGTAGACAATTTAGCCAATGAGGTAGAATTGCTTAAAATTAGAACTTCTCCTCTTGAGGAGAGGAAGGTCACTCCTATGAATGCTATTCAAGTGCAAATTAATGAAAACATTAGGATGTTGGCTAAACTTAAAGAGAGATGGCCTAGAGAAAGGGAGGAAGAGGATAGAATTAAGAACCTTCCTACCCACCACACTGTTGCTACTATCCAAGTTGTTGTGGATATCCAAACTCTTAGCACCCAATGCACTCCTGGTCCCATTGGACCTATTAATGGTGATGCTATGACTATAGAAACTACCAAACAAGTGAACCTAAAGGACACCACTACCACCTTCTCCATCAACATTATCAGTTCGTCTTTCGTTCCACTATATTTTTATCACTTCATGTGTTATGTGCTATGCTTGGAGCGTCTTTCTTTTAGTTTCCTTTTTAGTTTTCTTTAGCTTTTCATAACGAGTCGGAACTCAGCTTTCTTTGTGTGGGAGAGAAACACGCTCCACTTCTACCTAGAACATAACATAGAATTTTCATGTCTACCTTTGTTGTGTGTGTTCTTTGTCTTTCAATAGCTACTATCATGTTCAGCTCTTAGTATTCATGCTTATCTTTTTAAAGAGCTTTTGTATAGTTGGTTGCTTGAACTCTCTTTAGTTATCATGCTTATCTTATTAAGAGAGTTTGCTTCTGTTGCATTGGTTGATATGTCTATGATAAAAATGCTACGTGCATAATGGTGCTTAGTAGTTCATGTTTTCTTATGGTTAGTCTCAAATAGCTGGGGGGTTCCCAATGTGTTATTGGAGTACCAACATGATTTGTTTGCCTATGATGTGGTATGGCCTAGTAATATCTTCCTTCAAGAATTTATTTTGATTGACTTGGCGTATGCTCACACATATTTAAGACTGTAAAGAAAGTCTGTCAAGCCTTGATGATCTTTTGTTTCTGAGTAGCGATATAACTTCCATGCCTGATTCAATGTTGTTTTGTCGCTCTGCATGATTATGACCGTCATTGCTCTCTTAGTTGGTCGCTCCCAGTCTTTTGCTAACCTCCACCTGTACTAAGCGGACTGACTGCTTGTGCATCCAAAGTCCTTTAAACCAGTTATGCCATATGAGTCCACCATACCTTCCTATACATGGTATATACCTGCCATTCCTAACGGAGACTTTCATGTACCATCTCGAAATTATTCAAAGAAAAGCATTCTTATTTTGTGCCTCTGTTTTAGTTCATGAGGAAGTAGTAGTTAATTCATGATCTTTTTAAGTTGGACAAGCTTCACCCCGGGATTGCATGTCTAATGTGCAAACCCATAATACGAGAAGGAACTGGCAAAGAGTGCGCCCGGCTCAAAATTAATATAACAAACAAACCCTCCTTCACGCTTTGTTCATGAGAAATCAGAAAACTTTGGCAGTGATAAACAAAGGAGATTAAGAGGATGTGATCGTCCTCATTCGGGAGCCGTTCCTCGAAACTTGTCCATCTCAAGAAGTGATTGAGTTGTCTGCTAGCATTCGTTGACGGAACATGCATAATCTAAAAAAATAATTATTACCTCTGTTTTTAAAACCAAGAGCTCTGGTACATGCTTTGTCTTTGTTTCCGACTACGGGTTTTCAACCTTGCCAACAAAAGCCACGGTTCGAGAGTCTCCACCTTCTTTTAAAGCACCAACTACTGAGAGCATGATTGTCATTCTGAGTGTAATGTG
>LR738710.1:938756298-938810226 GCA_902687465.1 Secale cereale
ATTTGCACACCATGCTCATTACAAATCTATTTGATGTTTCAGTATCATATTGTAAAACTTTCAGTTCTTTGTGATTTTCTCATGAGGCAACTTAATTACTACAGATTCATTGTCTCAGTAAGCTTTTGTCATATGACTATGAAAAAGTCCTATATGGTTAATAGCATGTCACCACAGAAATTATTCTTGTTATCATTTACCTACTCGAGGACGAGCAGGAATTAAGCTTGGGGATGTTGATACGTCCAAAACGTATCTATAATTTTTGCTTGCTCCATGCCTCTTTTGGGTGATATTGCTATGATATTTATACACTTCCATACACTTTTGATCATATTTGGACTAACCTATTAACTCAGTGCACCCCAGTGCCAGTTTCTGTTTTCTGCTGTTTTTGTATTTCAGGTTTTCCCATTACGAAAACTGCCAGAAAAATCCCGGAAAAATTATATAAAAAATCAGCGTTCCAGAAGCTTCCCGGCACCCGAAGTAGAGCCGGAGGGGGACCACCAGGGCTCCAGGCGCCCTGGTGGCGCGGCCCCCCTCCTGGCCGCGCCGGGGGGGCGCCTGGCCCCCCCAGGCCTCCGCTGATGCCCCCCTTTGGCATATATTTATATCGTGTCCCGAAACCCTTGAGACGGGAACCCTTTTTCGCGATCTCATCTCTGTTCCGCCGCCGCCGCACTTCCAAGATCGGGAGCACCAGGAGAACTCTTCCCGGCACCCTGCCGGAGGAGAGGATCACCACCGGGAGCTTCTCCACCACCATGGATGCCTCCCGGATGAGTTGTGAGTAGTCTCCCTTGGACCATGGGTCCATGACCAGTAGCTATGTGATGTTCTCCTCCCGTTCTTGTGCTTCACTAATTAGACCTCGTGAGCTGCCCTACATGATCGAGGCACATATGTAATCCTTATGCTGTTGCTATGTTGAGTTTGCTGGGATCCGATGGATTGTGAGATTATGTTCAGATTGTGTTTGAGTAATATATTTGATTTACCTCTTTTATATTTATGTTCGTAAGTAATTCTTGCATGTTCTCCGTTGTTATTTATTGCTTTGGCCAAGTAGTAGGTAGTGACTCCAAGAGGGAACGTTATGCTTGATTGTGGGTTCATGCCCCTCGATGACTAGCTTGAGTGACAGAAACATGAGTCTAGGGGATGTGCTGTTGCCACAAGGGGGAAAACAACGGTGCTTGTGCCCGCGGGTGCAAGGATTGTTTACTTTACGCAAAGTTCTTTAATGCAGTTGTCTGTTGCTTTGAGTTTACACTATGGGTGGGACTCGCAACTTAATACCAGCGAGATGTTCTGGATAGATATCTCAAGGTGGATAATTAGTAGTAGATGCAGATGGATTTCGGTCTACTTACCTTGGCGTACCGCCCATGCTTTGAACCTCTACCTTTCTTGCAACATAGTTAGCATTGGTTTGCGCACATAATTTTGTCAATTGCCCAGCTGTAATTCGTTTACCTCACATAGCTGTTTTATCGTCTTTTGGGAGAGAGACATCACTAGTGAACATCATGGGACCCCGGTCCATATTACCATCACTGATCACATCCGCTATTTACTTTACGCTTTTACTTACTATTTGCAGCAAAACCTATCACTATTATCACTTGCGTTTGATCCTTTGTAAACGACAAGGCCGGAGGGATTGACAACCTCTCTGTACTCGTTGGGAGCAAAGTTATCTGTATCTGTGTGCAGGTCCACGTTGATTGCTAATATCTGGCGCCGTTAGCAGTTAACACCTTCTTGTTGAAACTGGGAGTCTCAGGGGAAATCGATCCTTGGTATCTTTGCCAAGGGAAAACTTCTGCTACACTGCATCTCAAACCTTCCACTTGGGGTAACCAACGAGGGGCGAGAAGCCATCAGCGCTTAACAGGCGCGGTGGAGTCGGGCGAGCAGGGGAGGCGCTGCGTGCGTTTGTCTTGCGTGCAGAAGCAGGGGAGGCCGGCGGGGGGCCTGGCAGTGGAGGCGCGACTCCTTCCGGATCCAGGCGAGGCAGGGGTTGGAGAGACCCGCAGCGGCGGCTTGGCGTCCCTCGGGCACTGCGTCGGGAGGCCAAGAGAGAGGGAGAGGTGAGGCAGGGAAGGTGGAGGGAGGAAAAACCAGGAGCGGCGGTAGCAGTATCTCACCGGCGGCAAGGAGGAACTCCGGCGGATGTTTGGGACAACAGAAACGGATGGATCCGGGGATGAGGGGCCGGATCGCTGCTTGGTCTTGGCACGACAGCGGGTGTCGCGCATCCGACGTCGTGCGGCTCTAGTGGATCGAAGTAGGGGCACGGGAGACAACTTCCAGCGCGGGGCGCTAGAGACAAGGCCGGACTCCGGTGGCCTCGGTCATGGCCTCGTTGGCCGGCGGGGTTTGAGGAGAAGCTCGAGAAGGAGAGTGTCGGTGTACTAAGGTAGGGGTACCTTAGTACCCCAACTTGTGCACGGGCAGTAGCAGCTTCCCGCGGCAGGGTTTACCACGTGCTCGCCGGGTACCTTTTCGGTCCTTACGAAGCCATTCAAGAACAAAGTATACAAGTCAGAAGATCAAGACCCCTGCAAGTGGAGCTTGCCGGGAAGGCCGCACCAGGCTCAAGGTTATCACTTTAACGCAAGACCCTGGCAAGTGGAGCTTGCCAGGAGGAACAAGGAACACATATCCCAAGAGATGCCTCGGCGCATCATCCGCCCCGGCAGGGCCCGGAGAGCGACAAGCTTCCGGGCCCGGCAAGATCAAGACCCCGGCAAGGTGCTTGCCGGGGAAACCTGTGCTGTGTGCCCACGCTCCAGCTCATCGGCCCACGCGTCGCCCTGGGGCCCTTCCAGGGGCACGTGGCGGATGGCTGTGCAGCCCGGGGTACACGGTGGCGAGCCACGGTGACGAGGCTACCGTCGTGGCGAACGGAGGAGCATGGACGGACACTTTTGGGGTCGACGGTGACGGGCATTTAATGCCCTTGTCCCCCACTGTCAAGGTTAGGTGAAGACCACTGTTCATCCACTGTTCACGCACTATTCCCGCACTGTTACAACTACCACCAAAATTACATTTTTACCCCCCTCTACGTTGACACCTGTCGGTGACCCCTTGAGCTATAAAAGGAGGCCCATGCACAACGTAGAAAGGGTTCGGAACCTAGACAACTCTCCCGCTCGGTGTAGCTAGCTCTTCAAGCTCCCGAGCTCAAGAACTCAATACAATCCAAGCAGGAGTAGGGTTTTACGCGTCCGCGCGGCCCGAACCTGGGTAAACTGCCCGCGTGTGCTCCTCGATCTACTCTCCGTGCTCCCTCCGCTCCCTTACCGCAACGTAGAAGGGGCTCCGGTCCCATAGGTGCTCGTGGGAGGACAGTTTCCCCCGACATCTTTGGCGCGCCAGGTAGGGGGCGTCGAGGTTGTGCGAACCTGATCCGGCGCTCACGCGGGCGCATTCTTCATCAACCTCTCCAGCTTCATTAACTTCACCAGCTGCAACGACATGGCCCCGAAGAAGAAGGCTTCGGAGGTCGCAGGCCCGTCTGCGTCGATCCCACCGCCACCAGAACCCATGGTTGGTGGAGGAGACACCGGCGGAAGGGTGGTCGCCGGCGAGGAAACTCACGGCGCCACCAAATCCAAGGACAAGACGGACGACCGGGCAAATTCCAAGGCCTCGGTGTCCGTGGACGCGCCACGTCTCTCTCGGGACATACAAGGCCAGCAGCGCCGTGGTACAGGAGGTACCATACGCTTGCTGGGGCAAGGGCAAACCGGAGGATCGCGGGACGCTCAAGGCCATCGTCCTGGTACGAGCAAGGCGCGGTCGCCGGGGTGAGAAACTGCTCCTTCTAACCCTGTTAGAAGTCCGAGCATATCTCGCTCCTCGCACCGCTCGCCGCCGCTCCCCTCCTCTCCAGCAAAAGCTCTAGCAAGAGCACAGCTGCTCCTCGATTTCCCTCCAGCGGCAGACAAAGCCGAAGACTGGAGGGCGACGATCCAGAGCCTCATCGCCTTCGCCAACAACGACACGCCGCAGCAGCCGGCGACATCGCGGCCACGGCAAGTCGACCAGACGAAGGCCGATGGCGACAAAACCGCCGGGGGTGCAACCACCGTGCACTCCCCGCCGCGGAAGCAGAAGACGCCACCCCGCCGGATCAACGACGACGACGACTCCACGGCGTCGTCGGATCCGCGGGCTCGTCGGGACCAGCGCCAAGTCCTCGACGATCGGCGACAAGAAGATGCTCGGACGCGCATCGAGCGCCGACGAGAAGCCCGACGACAGTCGGATCAGCGCGCTGGGACCGCTGTCGACACGCACGCGCCCGGTGAACCAGGCGACTTGCCGTACGCGGCAGGTTGCCCTGCGTTCACCCGTGAGCTGCGGCGCGTCTAGTGGCCCAGCATGAAAAACTTCAAGCCCGACGTACCCGAGAAGTACGACGGCAAGACACACCCCTCGGAGTTCCTCAGCATCTACACCATTGCGGTGCAGGCTGCCGGGGGACGCGACGAGAAGATACTAGCCAACTACTTCCCGCTAGTGCTTAAGCCGAACGTCCGTTCTTGGCTTATGCACTTGCCGGAGGGCTCCATTTCTTCGTGGGCGGATCTGTGCCACCAATTTGTTGGCGCCTTCACGAGCGGCCACAAACCCCACGGCCAGAAGAGCGATCTCCACATCTTAGCCCAGAAGGAGGGAGAATCCCTGCGCAAGTACATCCAGAGGTTCAGCCGCGTGCAGCACAACATTCCCGATGTCCACCCTGCCGCGGTTATCAGCGCGTTTCACCAGAACGTGCGTAACCGCCGCATGAGGGAAGAGATGGCTATGACCAAGATCCGAGATGTCAGCGAGCTCTACGCTCTGGCTGACAAGTGCGCGCGCGCCGAAGAGGGGAGGAGACTCCCCGGAGAGGATGCTGGCGCAGGAGGAAGCGACAGCGAGGATGCCGCCCCGGCAAAGAAGAGCCGGCGGCGGAACAACAGAAAGAAGAAGAGCAAGGAGGTGCTAGTCGTCGAGCAGTCCGTCAAGGAGGCTCCCGCCAAGAAGACGCAGGCCGGCGGCTCCGGTAAGGAGCCTGCCCCTGTAGCGGCAGCCGGCAAGCAGGACGGCTCCGACAAGCAATACTGCAAGATCCACCGCACCAAGGGTCACGATCTTCAGAATTGCAAGCGAGTCGAGTACCTCGTAGAACAGCAGAAGGCTGAATACGAGCGTCGCGACAAGGAGAAGGCCCAAGGTGGCGGAGGAGAGCCAAGCAAGAAGCGGCCATTCAATGGCCGGGGAGGACGCCGCGGCAAGGCCAAACAGCGGCAAGGTGATAGACCTCCCCGGGGCCGCGACAAGGATGAGGAAGAAGACGACGACGACGACATGGAAGAAGGTGATAACAGCGAGCAGGAGTTCCAGAAGGCCACAGAAGTGCTGTGTGTCGATGGGGGCGCCTCTCTGCACACTTCCCACCGCCAACTCAAGCAGTGGGTGCGGGAAGTGAATGCAGCTGAGCCGCCCGTCGAGTCACGCAGGCTGCTGAAGTGGTCCAGCATGCCCATCATTTTTTACCTTGAGGATCACCCTGACCGCACAACGGCGGTCGGGTGCTTGCCGATGTTGGTCTCACCAACTATCCGCAACCTCAAGGTCACCAAAATGTTGGTTGACGGCGGGGTCGGCCTAAACTTGATCTCCTCAGCTGTGATCAAGAAACTCCAGATCCCAGACGGCGAGCTCGAGGAAACCGGGACGTTCCAAGGAATCAACCCGGGAAGGAGCAAGCCGAAGGGGAAGATCACTCTGCCAGTGACCTTTGGCGGGGAGCTCAATTTCAGGACGGAGAGGATAACCTTTGACGTTGCCGATATCCCATTGCCATACAATGGGATACTTGGCCGTCCTGCCCTCGCCAAGTTCATGGCAGCTTCCCACTTTGCCTACAACGTACTCAAGATGCCGGGGCCGATAAGCATCATTTCTGTCCCTGGCGACAAGAAGGACGCGCTTATCTGCGTCGACAAGATATACCGGGATGCAGCAGCCGCAGCAGAAAGCAACACACTTGCCGCTGAAGCTCCCGGAGGGAAGACCAAGACCAAGTCCGGCAAGAGCTCTGGGGCCCACTCCGGCAAACGCACCTCTTCGGAGTGCTGCGCTGCCGTCGAGGACGCACCATCGAGCTCCACCGGCAAGTGTAAGAGAGGAATGGCGGCTCCACCGGCAACCAAGAAGGTGTCCGCCAAGGAGGACGGCACTGGTGGTACCTTCACCATCAGTGCTACACTCGATGACAAATAGGAAAGCGCGCTCGTTGCCTTCCTGCGGGCGAATGTCGATGTGTTTGCATGGCAACCATCTGACATCCCCGGCGTTCCCAGGAAGGTGATTAAGCACAAGCTTGCTGTTTGTCCTCACGCGCGGCCCGTCAAGCAGAAGGTCAGGAAGCAAGCCGTGGAGCGCCAAGAATTCATCGCCGAAGAGATAAAGAAGCTAGAAGCAGCAGGCCTGGTTAGAGGCGTGATCCATCCTACGTGGTTGGCCAATCCAGTTGTCGTACGCAAGGCCAATGGGAAGTGGAGACTTTGTATAGACTTCACTGATGTGAATAAAGCATGTCCCAAGGATCCATTTCCCTTGCCGCGTATTGACCAGATTGTTGACTCCACTGCTGGATGTGAGCTGCTTTCCTTCCTTGATGCATACTCAGGTTACCACCAGATATTCATGGCCAAGGAAGATGAAGAGAAGACTGCATTCATTACTCCATGTGGCACATATTGCTTCATACGCATGCCCTTTGGATTGAAGAATGCAGGCTCGACATTTGCAAGGGTGGTGCACACCGCTTTTGAGCCACAGATACACAGAAACGTGGAAGCCTACATGGACGATATCGTGGTCAAGAGCAAGAGCAAGGATACCCTGATCCAGGACTTGGAAGAAACATTTGCAAATCTGCGCAAGATCCAGCTCAAGTTGAACCCCGAGAAGTGCGTCTTCGGAGTCCCCTCCGGCAAGCTTCTCGGGTTCTTTGTATCCCAGAGGGGGATTGAAGCCAATCCCGACAAGATAAAAGCCATCGAGCAGATTGAAGCCCCGAAGCGCGTCAAGGACGTAAGGAGACTTGCTGGTTGTGTGGCTGCCCTTAGCAGGTTCATTTCAAAATCTGCAGAACGCGCCTTGCCTTTCTTTAAAATTTTGAAGAAGGCAGGTCCTATGAAATGGACTCCGGAAGCGGAGGCAGCACTGCAGGATTTGAAAGGATACCTGTCCTCCACTCCAATACTTGTCGCACCTAGGCCACAAGAGAAGTTGCTGCTGTACTTAGCGGCAACCAATCAAGTGGTTAGTGCTGCGTTGGTAGCGGAAAGGGAGGCAGAGGAAGAGCCCACAACCCCGGCAAGTACTTCCAGCGACAAGCAGGGGGCTTCCCCGACAAGCTCTGGCCCCGACAAGGACAACTCTGCGCAGGAGCAAGGAGAAGTGCGAAGGAAGATGGTGCAGCGCCCAGCGTATTTTGTAAGTTCCCTCTTGCAGGGGGCTAGATCAAGATACTCTGGGGTGCAGGAGTTGCTTTTCGGCCTCCTCATGGCCTCAAGAAAGCTGCGCCATTACTTCCAAGCACACGAGATAACAGTGGTCACTCGCTTTCCGTTGAAGAGGATATTGCAGAACCCCGAAGCAACAGGCAGGATCGTCGAGTGGGCACTGGAGCTGTCAAGCTTTGGTCTCAAGTTTGAGAGTACTTCAACTATACAGAGCAGAGCTTTGGTAGAATTCATAGCTGAATGGACCCCAATGCCAGATGAAGAAGTTCCAGAGACAAG
Organism: Secale cereale; assembly: GCA_902687465.1. NCBI lineage: Eukaryota > Viridiplantae > Streptophyta > Magnoliopsida > Poales > Poaceae > Secale > Secale cereale. The sequence goes on from LR738710.1 coordinate 938,764,116, forward strand.
CGTCCCCGTCCAAGAAGCGAGCAAAGAATGGATGATGTACTTTGATGGTGCTTTCTCGTTGCAAGGCGCCGATGCCGGCGTGGTGCTCATAGCGCCCACCGGAGAGCACCTCAAGTATGTTGTCCAGATGCATTTTCCCAAGGAACAAGCGACAAACAATACTGCTGAGTATGAAGGTTTGCTTGCCGGCCTCAGAATTGCGGCCGAGCTTGGGATCAAGAAGTTGATTGTGCGGGGAGATTCACAGTTGGTGGTCCGACAAGTGAATAAGAGTTATCAGAGCCCTTTGATGGAAGCTTATGTCGATGAAGTGAGGAAGCTTGAAGAGCACTTTGAAGGTCTGCAAATGGAGCACGTCCCAAGGGCTCAGAATGATATTGCAGATGGCCTCTCAAAGTGTGCTGCGATGAAGTTACCTGTGGAACCAGGGACCTTCCTGCTCAAGCTAACTCAGCCATCCGTTACACCATCAGTTCGGCAGAACAAGAAGAGAAAGTTGGTCTCCGGCGACTACTTGCCGGCGGATCTTCCCGAGGCCGCCGCCAAAGTCCCCAAGATCGACAGTCAGAACGCTGAGGAACAGTTTGCTCCTGCAGATCCAAGGGTCTGTACAGTTGAAGCAAGCGTTCCCGACAAGCCTTGCCCCGGCAGGCTTGCCGGGGGACCATCAGCTCCGACAGAACCGGAGGTTCTTGCCGTAGAAGCTGGGGTTCCCGCAGCAGCTCTCATGCCTTTAGTCCTTGCTGTTGAGCCTCAGGCTCCAGCATGGGCACAGCAGATCGTCCGTTTTCTGCAAACTGGAGAACTTCCCGACGAGCCAGAAGAGATAGAGAAAATAACCAGGCAGTCAAGTATGTATCAGTTCATTGACAACGAACTGTACAGAAGAAGACTCAATGGTGTCAGGTTGAAGTGCATCTCCAGAGAAGATGGGCAGAAACTGTTGGCAGAGATACATGGAGGCATATGTGGCCACCACATTGGCGCAAGGGCACTTGCCGGGAAGGCATTCCGGCAAGGGTTCTTCTGGCAAGAAGCCCTCCAAGATGCAACTGCACAAGTAACCAAGTGTGAAGCGTGCCAGTTTCATGCCAAGCAAATTCATCAGCCAGCTCAAGCTCTCCAGACGATTCCTTTGTCCTGGCCCTTCTCGGTCTGGGGGCTCGATATCCTCGGCCCCTTCCCCCGCGCAGTCGGGGGCTTTGAGTACTTGTACGTAGCAATCGACAAGTTCACAAAGTGGCCAGAAGTGGAACCAGTGAGAAAGGTGACGGCACAGTCAGCAGTCAGGTTCTTCAGAGAGATTGTTTGCCGTTTCGGAGTCCCTAACAGGATCATCACCGACAACGGTACACAGTTTACGAGTCGCACCTTCATGCAGTACGTCCAAGACCTTGGCGCCAAGGTCTGCTTCGCTTATGTTGCTCACCCGAGGAGCAATGGTCAAGCGGAGAGGGCCAATGCTGAAGTGCTGCGCGGGCTCAAGACAAGAACCTTCGACAGGCTGTGCAAGTGCGGAAGAAACTGGATAGAGGAGTTACCGGCGGCTCTTTGGTCAATCAGGACGACACCAAGTCGAGCCACCGGACAGACACCCTTTGCTCTTGTCTATGGAGCAGAGGCAGTTCTCCCCACGGAACTCGTATACGGATCTCCTCGAGTGCTCGCTTATGATGAGCTCGAGCAAGAGCAACTACGACAAGATGACGCATTGCTCCTTGAGGAGGAACGTCTCCAGGCTGCTGTACGAGCTGCTCGATACCAGCAAGCCTTGCGTCGCTATCATAGCCGCAAGGTCAAGGCCAGGAGTCTCGAGGAAGGCGACCTTGTTCTTCGGCGTGTTCAGTCCGCCAAGAATTCCAACAAGTTGACGCCGAAGTGGGAAGGCCCTTATCGGGTGAGACAAGTCACAAGGCCCGGAGCTGTCCGCCTTGAGACCGAAGAAGGCTTACCGGTGAGCAATTCCTGGAACATAGAGCATCTTCGCAAGTTTCACCCATAAGGCGCGGTTGCCGTGATCCGCTCCGGCAACCACCTCTTGTACGAGTATTGCCGCTGTTGCATGTAAACCTTTGTACAAAGCCGAGCGCAGACCCCGTGCATCAGTAAAGTTTTCGTGCTCCGCACTATTTGCCATTTCCATGTTTTTCTTTGTTATTTGCATGCATCATTTGGCACCTTGTGCAACACACATCCCCGGTAAGCATTAGCAGGCCAAGAGGCCCTATACTTGTTTTTCCTCCTCTTTTCCTTTCCCTCTTAAGCAGAAGAAGTATTCCTCGCGCACAAGTTTGCCGGGGGGGAAGGAGGTGGAGGACAAACCAAGTGCTGTTCAAGAAAGAGAAGCCTTGTCGGGGAACAAGCAATTTATGAAAGCTAAGTTACCAAAGTTTGAGTAATTCAAAATTTTAAATTTTAGTTGTCTTCCTTGAACAACCACACTTTGTATGGAAAACCTGTGCGCGGAGGAACCTACCCGTGGCTAGTCGTGCCCTCACTCTGTTTCGAGCATGCACAACGGCTTAAGTGAGCTGCGACAAGTGTCGCGCCCTTACTTCGTTTTCGAGTTCGCTCAGCAGTTTAAGCGTGCTGCGACTAGCTGCGGCAAGGTTACTTGCCGACGAGGTCTTTTGCCAGCAGGCTGCTAAGAGTCCAGCACTCAGCGCTCGCGGCAAGAGACCCTTGCCGGCAAGTCCCCTGAAAGCGTAGGGTAAAAAGCATACAAAGTGAAGGACTAAAAGCAAGGGAGATAACACAGCATTGACTGATCAAAATAAAGATTGTATATTACAAAGATAACTTGCCGCTATACTAATAGATTCTTGTCTATAACATGCCTTGCAGCGGCAAGGGAAACAGAAAGAAAGAAATCTAGTCTGCGCGGTCGACTTCACGCCTTGTGATTTTGTTCACCTTGGCGACGATGTGGGCAACCTGCGCCTTCAACGCCTCCTGATCAGCGTCGTCCGGCAAGGTGCGGAGGACGTTGACAAGGTTGATGCCGGGGTTGCGGTAGACGATCTTTGTCAAGACACGCTCCAAGGTGCCCATGCAGAGCCGACGCGCCTCGTCGGCCAGCTGCACGGGGATCTTCTCCTGCAGCCTCGCAAGTGCCGGTGCTATTCCCCTGAAGAAGAGACTCAACTTGGCGCTGTGGGGGAGGTTCTCGTCCGGAGAGTACGCGAGATGCTCCGCCCTCAGCGCCACCATCTCCTTGTCGATATTGGCAGCGGAGGTGACCAGATCATCGGTCCACTGCTCCACCGCCCGGCTGAAGTTGTTCGCTGAGACGGCGGCGCTCTCCACCAGGTTCCGCTCTTTGCGGAGCTCGTCCTTCAGCTTCGTCTCGCGGTCCCGGGCGGCGTCGAGCGAATCAGTCAGAGTGGAGACCTTCAACTCTAAGTCAGCAATCGTGTCCTTGGCGGCAGTAAGCTCTTCGCCCTTCTTGGAGAGACGTACCTGCAAGTCAGAGTTGGTGTGGGCATCTTTCTCCCGCTCCACATTGAGCGCGGTGATCCTGTCCGCACTCGCCTTCAGGTACCGCTCCAGCTGCTCCACCTTGGCCTCAAGATCCTTCTTGGCGGTCTCCGCGGTGGCTGCGGCGGCCTTCGCCTCCTTCAGGGCTCCGCCAATGGCCTGCTCCCGGGCGGTGAGGTCGTCCTCGTGGGCATCGAGGTCGACCTTCCGCTGGTTGAGCACTCCTTCTCGCCGGGACAGCTCCTCGGCGGCCAACCGTTGCTGCTCGTCCACTTCGGCCTTCTCCAGGAGGAAGGCTTGCTGCGCTCCGGCGAGCTCGTCGCGCTCCTCAGCCAGGTGGCGGAGAGCTGCTTGGTTGTCGGCGCGAAGCTCCGCGGCGCGCTTCTCCAAGTCAACTCCAGCCTTGGCGGCAAGAGCTTCCCGAGACTCCAGCTTCGCCTGCCTGGCCCGGTACAGAGCCAAGAGCCGGCGAAGGAGTTTCTCCTCTTCGGGCTCGTCGCTGCCGCCGGGCGCTTCAACGACCTTCAACCCCACGGAGGCGAGGACCTCTCCGTCAAAGGTCTCTCCCTCCACGGGTGCTCGAGATGAGGACGCCCAGGGGACTTGTATAAAGATCCCGTTGGGGGCCTCAAGGTAGACACCCGACCGCTCCGTGGTGGCGGAGGGGTCGGCGGCCGGTGCAGCGCTTGTCGCTCCTGCTGCCTCCGGGCCAGCAGTGTGGTCGCCGGCCTCTTCCCCAGCCGCGGCGTCGGCGGCCGGGGCAGTCTCTGCGGCGGTTGGCTCGTCAGCGGCAGTGGCATTGCCGTCGCCGCCGTGCACCTCCTCCTCGACGGTGGCTTCCGTCTCCATCCGCTCTGGGGCGGGAGGATCTAGCAGAAGAAAAAGAAAAGAAAAAGTCAAGCAAATATCCAAAAAGACAAGTCCAAGGAGAAAATCTACAAGACTCACCTTCGCGGACTTCCTCGACGACAGGCTCCCTCGCCGGGGAATCCACCCTTGGCGGCGGAGTGACGGCCCCTGCTGGCGGAGGGCCACCCGCGCCCTCCCTTGGCGGGGTGCTCACCCTTGTCAGGCTGCTCACCCTTGGCGGTGTGCCCGCCCTTGGCGGGGTGCCCGTCCTTGGCGGAGCATTCTCCCTCGCCGGGGAGTTCACCCTTGGCGGGGAGGGTGGAACAGGCAGCTCTTCGGGGGTGACCTCCGGTTGCTCCTGCGGCTGCGGCTCCACTTCTGCACAAGACAAACAAGGCAACAAAATATCGGTACAAGCGATAGCCTCAAGCGTGCCCGCCAAGCAGAAAGACAAATACTAGACTTACGCTGGGGGCTGCGCTGGGGGCTGCTCCTCGGAGCAGCAGGTTGATCCGGCAAGCTTGCCGCTGGCACGTCCCCAGTCGCCGCGACGGGCGAGTCGTCTTCAACCTCAACCACAGGGATCTTGGCCCTCTTCGCCATCCGCTGGGTCAGGGTCCTGAAAGCAAAGCAAAAACAAGATCAGAATCAACAAGGAAGATCTAGACAAAATCAAAGAAATTACAAGTTGCAAGTACTTACTCCTCTTCCTCGTCGTCGGAGCTAAGGGCGGAGAAGTCGAAATCCGCCTGAGGTGCTCCCGCGCGAGGAGCGGGAGGAGAAGGCTCCCTCGGGTGCTTGGCGGTCTCCGGGGCTGAGGGCTGCGAAGACCCAGCCTCCGTCGTCGCCAAGGGCCGAGGAGCAGAAGGGGCGGCCGTTCCGCTCCGGGAGGATCCCCCTCCGCTTGGCGCTGGTGCGCGGGGCGCCTCCTGGACGACTTTGCTCGTCCTGGAGGCGCGCGTTGCACGGCGCGCCGGCTGCTGTCGGGGCGCCTGCGGCCTCGCCGTCTCAGCCGCCTTGCGGGGGCGCTTCTTCATTTGCTGCTTGGGACTTGTCGGAGGCGGGGAGTTCTCTGAGGACAAAGAGGCATCGTCGTCAAGCCCCAGAGATTCACCAGAGTCTTCGTCAGCTTCGACGTCCTCCTCCTCCTCCCCGGCAGGCCCGCTGGACCCGGCACCATGCCCGGCGGCCCCGCTCCCTCCGGCAACTCCGCACCCTCCGGCAACCTCGCTCCCTCCGGCGACCTCGTCCTCTCCGGCGACCTCGCTCATCCCGGCAAACTTCAGGGTAGGCACCCCGGCAAACTCATCGGGCGGAAGCTTGAGCAGCCTGAGGATTTCAGCCTCCTCTGCTTGGCTCACCTCGTCCGCGGCCTGTGCCTCGTCCACGGTGTATCCAAACTCTCCCGCCGCTGCAGCTGCGGCGGCCTCCTCCATCCTGGTGGCGATGTAGGCTATATCCCTCGCCGTAGTGGCCCGGGTGAGGCCCTTGTTCTCCTCGGCGTTCTTGGGCGTCTCGACCAAGTTGTCGAAGAAGCTCAGCACGGCGTCCGGCGGAGGCTCGATCCTGGTGGGGACGACGCCATGAGAGTCACACGCAGGCATCATTGCGCGCAAGGAATCCCGGGCAGTGCTGTTGCACAGCGGCACCACTCCCCGGGGAGGTCTGAACCATTCCGGGTGGGCCGGGTCATGCTTGAAAAGCTCCCGGACCATCCCTTTCAACTCCAAGGCAGTAAAATTGTAATTCAACCCAGGGCGCAGCCTCATGATATCCGCCGCGTTGCCGAATTCCCATGCGGTCCTTTTCCTTTCTTGTAAAGGGGCAATGCGGCGGCGGAGGAAATCTGCCCCAACCTCTCCGATGGTTAGCTTGGCGACGCGGAGACGAATAATCCTGATGAGGGCGATGTTAAGCTTGCTGTCTTCCGGGGCCAACTCACTCCAATCCCTGCCGCGCACTATTGCAGTCGTGCGCGGCGCAGTGAAGGGCTCCGGCTTGTCCTCCACCACCCAACACCAATCTGCTCTCCACTCCTCCCACTTGCCGCGGAGCTCTCCCTTCAGGTATGAATCTTTCTTATTCAGCCTGAAGATCCAGGAGATACCGCCGGAAAGGGGAGCGCCTGATTCTACTCTGGGCATGAAAAAGTGGCGGAAAAGGGCTACATTGGGATGAATCCCAACATAGTTTTCGCACAGATGCGCGAAAACGGCCATTGTAAGGACGGCGTTGGGAGTGAAATCTAGGAGGTGGAGGTTGTATGTGTTCATGATGTCACAAAAGAACTCCGAAAATGGAGGGCACAGTCCACAGTGGAAGAATGCAGCAAAGAAGAAATACCCGCCGGGGAACATATCTTTGGCGACGGCGGGGAAGACTCTGGTGCGGGGATGGGCTTTGGTCTCCCTCGCCCAGAACAAATAATATTTGTTCCGCAGCTCCCTCGCGCCAAGCCTCGGCGCGAAGACCACGGACCTCTTCCGCAGGGCGGCCAGCTTCGCCGCCTGCTCGGACTTCTCCTTCTTGGCCTTGTCGTTCTTGGCCTTGTCGCTCTTCGCCTTGTCGCTCTTCGGAGCCATGGCGGAGGCGGCGTGGGAAGAAGCGAGGAGATCGACGGCGCCGCGGATGCGGAAGACGGCGGAGGAGGGGCGGAGGCAAGAAGCAGCGGAGGTTTCTGGAGGAGAAAAGCGCAATGAAGACGAAGGAGAGGAACTGCCCCTGCTTCCTCTGCTTTTAAGGGGGAAGTGGGGGACGTTCCGCATTTCCCATTAAAGAACGAGGCCACGATCTCCCCCACGACGCCGCAATCGACGCGTGCCGTTAGGGGGAGACGCGGCGGATACGGAAGGAGATACGGCGTGCCGTGGGCCGCGCGTGCCCGTGCACTGTCTTGGGCCTGGCCCAACAGCGCTCGGCACTGTGTGTGGCCCAGGCCCGGGGGCTCCTGTCGGTGTACTAAGGTAGGGGTACCTTAGTACCCCAACTTGTGCACGGGCAGTAGCAGCTTCCCGCGGCAGGGTTTACCACGTGCTCGCCGGGTACCTTTTCGGTCCTTACGAAGCCATTCAAGAACAAAGTATACAAGTCAGAAGATCAAGACCCCGGCAAGTGGAGCTTGCCGGGAAGGCCGCACCAGGCTCAAGGTTATCACTTTAACGCAAGACCCTGGCAAGTGGAGCTTGCCAGGAGGAACAAGGAACACATATCCCAAGAGATGCCTCGGCGCATCATCCGCCCCGGCAGGGCCCGGAGAGCGACAAGCTTCCGGGCCCGGCAAGATCAAGACCCCGGCAAGGTGCTTGCCGGGGAAACCTGTGTTGTGTGCCCACGCTCCAGCTCATCGGCCCACGCGTCGCCCTGGGGCCCTTCCAGGGGCACGTGGCGGATGGCTGTGCAGCCCGGGGTACACGGTGGCGAGCCACGGTGACGAGGCTACCGTCGTGGCGAACGGAGGAGCATGGACGGACACTTTTGGGGTCGACGGTGACGGGCATTTAATGCCCTTGTCCTCCACTGTCAAGGTTAGGTGAAGACCACTGTTCATCCACTGTTCACGCACTATTCCCGCACTGTTACAACTACCACCAAAATTACATTTTTACCCCCCTCTACGTTGACACCTGTCGGTGACCCCTTGAGCTATAAAAGGAGGCCCATGCACAACGTAGAAAGGGTTCGGAACCTAGACAACTCTCCCGCTCGGTGTAGCTAGCTCTTCAAGCTCCCGAGCTCAAGAACTCAATACAATCCAAGCAGGAGTAGGGTTTTACGCGTCCGCGCGGCCCGAACCTGGGTAAACTGCCCGCGTGTGCTCCTCAATCTGCTCTCCGTGCTCCCTCCGCTCCCTTACCGCAACGTAGAAGGGGCTCCGGTCCCATAGGTGCTCGTGAGAGGACAGTTTCCCCCGACAGAGAGGTGGAGGCCATGGGTTCCCGGAGCTGCTGATGCGGCTAGTTAGAGTTGGTGGATCGGGCAGGCGACAGGTTGGTCTGGTGTTGAAAACGAGGGAGGGAAAAGGATCGCTGCAGGTTGGATCCCGAGGAAGAGAAGTGGCGGCGGGGAGGAGGAATGGATGGGACATCGTGCCTAGATTTTAGGGATGGAGTAGTTATATAGCAAGTGGGTTTAGGTTTAGGGGTATGTCGTCCCTCCGATCGTAATCGGACGGTCGAGATATAAATAGCTTGGGAGTCCAAATAAGAAAAAGGAGATATTTTAGGGATGTTTGGGGATGATCCGGACCCAACTGTCACGACTGCTCGGGTCGGGTTCGGGACAGTTTCGAACAAGTTGCGAGGAGAGGAAAAATTGCCTGTGTAGAATGTGTAGGCTGAGAAGAGAGAGAGAGAGAGATGGCAGCCCGGCAACAGGTTTCAGAGCACTGAAACGTCCGACGAATAAACCGGCTATAGTGCCGCTATATGTTTATCGGTTGGGCTATCAAACGAACTCCGAATGCGACGAAATTTGACAAGCGGTCTACCTATGCTATAATAAGACCACACGCCAAGTTTCAACTCATTCCGAGAACATTTTTCGGCCACTCATAAAATAAATATTCGAAGGCGCCGCGGGCGCGTGTGAGCGTGTCTGGGCTCAGAACGGACAACGGAAAGGACGGGCGGACTCGGACGGATGCAAGTTTTGAAAACATGACGATGCAACACACGTGATGACATGGCAAGATGCAACACACTAGCAAAAGACATGGCAACGGTGACGAATAACTGGCTGACACCTGGCGCATCGGTCTCGGGGCGTCACAACTCTCCCACACTAACAGAGGATCTCGACCCGAGATCCTGGAGATGGCACCGGATAGAAACGAAAAAAGAAGAGGTAAACCAAAGTTGCTTCTTTGACAGACGAGTGAAACCACGAACCTTGAGAGGTTAAAAAAGTTGAATAAAGAATACAATGGAGATGAACGAAGATGAAAACGCTCCATTAGAAAAGAGGAACAAGGAACATTATGAGAACCTTGTAGGTTGAAAGACATGAAACAAGAGCTTACGAACCAAAAGAATATGAAACTACAACGGTATAGCCAAGGAATAAGAATGACTTAATTTGGACATCACTCCGACTGGAAATGGAATGAATTAACATGAGCTTGAGAAGATTGGATGATCTTGTTGAAATCAATAGCATATTGCCTCCGAAACAATTAAAAGAATGGCACACGGGATAAGAAAAGCTTCAGACAGCACTCTGGTTAACAGAGAGTCAAAACTTGATAAGATGAGAGAACTTGAACGAGGACACCACACTCCAGTTAAATGGACTAGAAAGGACAAGAGCATGATCTTGATAAAGCGAGATGATGGTTCGAAGAGAGCAATATCACAAAGCCTCCGGAACGAAAGAATAGATGCTAAAACATTGGAAAGACAAGAACGGATAAGAAAATTGCAACTTCTCCCACAAATGAATTTGAAAAACATCCTTACGAAGAAGGGTTGAACGGAGTTGTTGAAAATAATCAACAACAAAAGAATAAGCTTGTTGTGGGCTTATGGAAAACATCTCAAAACTATAAGGTGACAACCGGTCACTGACGAAAACATTTAATTGGATTGAGATCAACAAGGAGATGAAAAACTTATTTCCACGGAATGATAAATGAAGAACTTGGGTCATTTATAAGCACCATAATAGCAACAATTCTCAGGGAAAACTTTTAGGTGAATTATAATCCAAGATAACTCCAACGAATAATTGAAGGGTTGAAATAATCTCCTGAACAAGGAAAATGATGGTTTTAAATATCTCATTCTTGATAACTCGTGAATCATAATTCATGAAGGAATTGTCAAGAATGACATAACACCATCTGAAAAGATAAGGTAGAAAGGATTGCAATTGGAATGCATGATGAAAAATGCTTGAGCTCCAACAAGAATCTTGATGAAGACTTCGAGGATGAATTAAATGATGATGAACCACCATGAAGAACTCCGATAATGAAAGCATGAGAAGTGAAAGATGAAAATAATAAGATTCAAGGCCTGCGATGAATTAGATGGAGCTTTGAAATGATAATTGAAATAACTTGGAGCTCCGGAAAACAAGATGAACAACTTAGAACCAAGGATATGATATGATGAACAAGCTTCGAAAAAAAAGAGATTATCCAGTTCGAGGAAAATAAGAATAAGATTTACTGTATGCTTATCCTTCATCAAATTAAATTGATGACAAGCAAGGGATTTGGCCTACTACTTATTCTTCTTGAAAAGGATTGGAGAGAGGTATAGCCTAATTTGAGAAAAATCTTGAACAACTCACCGGTAGGATTATGGAAAGAGCAAATGAATTAATACGATAACAACAGAAGAGTAATCTTGAAAGAACCACCGTAAGAATATGGAGACGAAAGAAGAGACATCGATGAAGAATATTTGTAAGACAAAGTTGAAAACTGAGAATGAAGAAATATTCTGAAATGATGGCCTTCGGAGGATCACAATGGAAAGGATTCATGAAATGCTTCAGATGGTTATAAAAAAGATCCCTCGTGATCGAAACAATAATGAGGATGGCATGAAGCTAGAACCTCGAATCTTCAAGAGAACGGACCAAGATTTAAGAGAAACTCTTCTTCGGTCTTCAAATGTGAGAATGACGACGAAATACACCACCATGAATTGCTGAGGCACTCCGGATTGAAGAATTAAAAAGGTTGAAACAATGGTGAAAAGAATTGAACGCGATCTTGGAGAAGGTATATGACTGATGTAATCCATTCTTACGTCACATTTGAAAAGAATTCTCCGGAAAAAGAAGAGTTCGGTAAGATCCTGGGAAAAGACCTGTGGGTTAGGCCCACTCAAAAGAAAATCACCGTTGAAAAAGATTGCTTAAGAGATATTGCACCGGTTGAATTAAATGGCTTGAATAAGATAGCAATCCTCAAAATAGCTTGAATGGATTAAGAATGGAAACGCGAATCTTTTGAGACATCTTGAACACTCCGGATATGAATAAGAGAGTTGAATAAATAAGAGAGCCTTCGGATAATAATTTCAACATGGGAAAACATGTTAAACAAAAAGGAAGAGATATGATCATGACCGAAGCTTGAATTTATTCCACTGGAGAAAAAACGAGAACGGAGAATGATGAACTTGAAGCGCTCGAGCATCTTCACGATAAATCACCGGATAAGAACATTGAAGGCAATGAATGAAGAAATATCACATGAATAAAATGGATACTTGATTAAGAATTCTGGCTCCGAGTAGAAGAAGGGTGGGAGGGTGGGGAAAACAAAGACAACTTGGGATGAATGAAACAGACAAATCATCAGATTTCTCAACGGCGTCCGTATGGAATAACTTGAAGAGAAGGCACACCGGTTGAAAAGGATTAACATGAAAATCTCGATGGTCAAGAAGAATTAGCACTCCCATAGAAATATGAGAACTCCGATTAGGAACGTATGGAATCAACACTTGACATCGAAGCAACTCGAACACCAGAATCAAAACAAAAACAACGGATAGATATGTTGCAACATAATCTTCACAATATCATTCGAACGGAGAACTGAACGAATGAATTCCGTAGGTACATCAACTTGTCGAGAAGCCACTTGGGAGAACAAAAGGTAAATAAAAGCAACAAGGAGCAGATAGAACAAATACAAGATAGAAGCTTCATTCGACATATTCGTGCTGAAAGCTTATGGAACGTGTTAAAAAAGGGTTTTGCAATCCCCGGATCAGCATAGCCAAGGACCCTTTAAGATGCAACTCCTGATCGGAACAACGCCCATAAAACCACTTCACTCAATGTTGAACCCCGAACTCCATATCATGCATTCGTTGGAAGAATGCCTACGAGCTACTAGATGAACCCACCTATTAATTTCCGAAAGTTTCCAGTTATGCAATCAGGTGTTGGGGATACAGGGGAAGCATCACGCACTCAACTCTAATCCTACATCCAGCTGTATCCATCCTTCAACATATAACCAGTTATTTCCGGAAACCGTTTACCTCGGACCTTCGAAACGCATCTACTATAGAAGCTATGGCAATACTCCCGAACTACCTCCCTAGTACTGGGTGATGTCGGGGTTATCTTGCCACTAACCGCATAGGAGAGTTTTCTATGTCGGCCGTCTTAAGTATTCCAGAACTGCTGCGATATATTTGTGACGACAACACCTCGGAGCTCAACTCCCCGGGACACTGCCACAACCCCTAAATGACAGGAGGCATCGAGAACAATGTTCTCGTCACAAAGACATCGGAACAATCCAAACAATACTCGCGTGATCCTAAAAAAATTAGTGAATTTTTTAGAGTAGAAGAGATAAGTAATCGTCAGGAGTCCTCACCAGAGTGAAAAGAGATGCGGAGTAAAAAGAAATCCTACTCTCCGATATATATATAGGACTCAAAACATTTAAGTGTGTGCCTAGACTCATCCGTCAACGGTTCGACCAATCAGTGGGGGCTTCTAGGTCGGAGAAGGCTCTGAATACCAACTTGTAATGCCCAGGATGGGATTATACCTCCTACGTGTCGAGGCACGACTTAAAGGTATAAGCCTATTCTAGAGTGATCTCAAGTTTGGTATCTTTGCACGACTAATGTAAAAATAGGGATGAAATTGCAAAAGGATAGTTGGCTTACACTCGCCACATCACACAATACATTACATAAGCAAATCATCATTCAAAACATCACAACCCGACTATGGGCGAAGATCCAAAAGAAAGATACCAAATGCATAAAGCCACAGGTCCGAATCGCCCCTAGTAGAAACCACTACTGATCGTCGAAAACGTCACATACATACGGCTACGCTCTTCATCAAACTCCCACTGAAGTTCTGATCCATCTCCTGCATCGTACTCAGCTGTACCTTCATCTGGTGTTGTAGTATCTGTGAGCCACGAGGACTCAGCAATCCCATAACCATGGGTATCAAGACTAGCAAAGCTTTATGGGTAGGAAGAGGTAAAGTGGTGAGGTTGCAGCAGCGGGTAAGCATAATATGGTGGCTAGCTTACGAGTACAAGAATAAGATGAGCATCTACGCAAACGGTCGCAAACTAGTAGTGATCGCTAAAGATCTTGAACTACCTACGAGTCAAACATAACCCCACCGTGTTCTCTTCTCAAAGTGAAAAGAGACAGTCATGGTTACTCACACAGTTGTGTGTTTTACTTCGGATCCTCTGTCAAGTTTTCTACAACCGGACATTAACAAATTCCAATCTACCACATAACCGCGGGCACGGCTTTCGAAAGATCATAACCCTGCAGGGGTGTCCCAACTTAGCCCATCACAAGCTCTCACGATCAGCAGAAGTAATAATAATATTACCCCTTATCTTAGGGACAGCCCGATCAGACTCGGAATCCCGGTGCACAAGACATTTTGAGAATGGTAAAACAAGTCCAGCAAGACCTCCCGGCGTGCCGACACCCTGATAGTAGCCACGCGTATCTCGTCTCAGGCCACGTCCGGATGGGCGATCCTACGAGTCATACCAGATACCTCGGGTTTCCCCGTGGCGGCCCCGCAGTCTCCCCGTTTGGGGCCAACACCATCAGCACTGCCCCCCTGCTATGTAGAAATAATCCCCGGGGATGCGACCCCCTATGCAATTTTAATTAATTAATTAAGTTGTTATTATGAGGCAAATTAAAACCAATGTTGGGCCTTGCTGGAGGAGTTTTATTCAAAGACGAAGTGTCAAGGGGTCCCCATATACCCAACCGTGTAAGGAACGCAAAATCAAGGAACATAATGCCGGTTTATCGGCTCCTAAGGTGGCATGAGTGGAACAAAACACCGAGCAAAAGGCCAAGCCTTCCACCCATGCCCAGTATATAGGTGTGTTAATAATAATAATAGATATTGTGATATTCCAACAACAAGTTCCAACATGGAACGATCTTCATCTTCGCCTGCAACTAACAACGCTATAAGAGGGGCTGAGCAAGCGGGTAACATAGCCAAACAATGGTTTGCTAGGAAGGTGTCAAAGGTTAGAGGTTTCATGGCAACAAGGAGAGGCTGACAACAAAAGATAGGTAGCGCGACATATAACGATAGCATCGAGACTTCTAGCATGGCAATGATAGTAAAGGTATCCAAGGGGATGGTCATCTTGCCTGGGATTCCGCAAGGAAGAAGAACGGGTCCATGAAGTAGTCGAACAAATCCTCACAACTCCGCAACGGAACCGAAGCTAACAAGAGAAGCAACCGGAAAGAAGCAAACAACACAGTAAACACACAAGCATAAACATGGCATACGATGCACATCCAAGTATGATGCATGTCCGATTTAAATATGCATGGCATGGCAAGGTGCACAAACAATACTACAAGTTAAGTGGAGCTCAATATGCAACGAGCTGCATATTGACAAAACACCACATTATATTTATTTAGTTGACTCTCGTTTAAGCTACCCAACAATATTAAATGTTGTTAAACATGGCAAGAGGTGAAGCATAATAAAACTACCTATCTAGGCAAGTTTAAATGGGGCCGGAACAACAAACAACAATTCCGAAAAAAAAAACCATGTGCATATTATGAATTTGGTACTGTTCTGCCTATTACCACATTTTAAAGTTTTTAAATAGCAAAACAAAGTGCATCATGTTATTCTACACATTTTTCTACCCCATTTACATATGAAGTTTATTAAAAACCGAGCTACGGTTATTTAGTTATGAAATAAACCATTTTAACATGACATTTGAGCAAAATTTAAACAAACAACATTTTAAACATTTTAAACAGGGGTGAAAGAGGCAAATTATTAATCTACACAAAATTCTGAGCATTTTACATATATAAAGTTTTTACATGTGATGCATGGTTATGGAGTTATTAATGCATGAAACTTGAGGGACTTTTCTGCAAAACTGTAAAACACTGGATAAAGACTAAAATCGCAACAGGGAAAAAAACACATCGGGCCGAAACTGGAGAGCGCTGGATCTGGGCTGCTCACCTAGCGGCCAGATCTGGCTGGGCCGAACGCGGAAGAAGCCCGTGGGCGGGGCAGAGGTGAACTGGGCCTAGCGCTGGCCTGGCGATGCGGTTCGGGCGCGCTGGCCCTGGGCGCAACCGCTGGTGGGCGAGCGCTTAACGGGCGCGGTGGAGTCGGGCAAGCAGGGGAGGCGCTGCGTGCGTTCGTCTTCCATGCAGAAGCAGGGGAGGCCGGCGGCGGGCCTGGCAGTGGAGGCGCGACTCCTTCCAGATCCAGGCGAGGCAGGGGTTGGAGAGACCCGCAGCGGCGGCTTGGCGTCCCTCGGGCACTGCGTCGGGAGGCCAAGAGAGAGGGAGAGGTGATGCAGGGAAGGTGCAGGGAGGAAAAACCAGGAGCGACGGTAGCAGTATCTCACCGGCGGCAAGGAGGAACTCCGGCGGACGTTTGGGACAACAGAAACGGACGGATCCGGGGATGAGGGGACGGATCGCTGCTTGGTCTTGGCACGACGGTGGCTGTTGCGGATCCGGCGTCGTGAGACTCTAGTGGATCGAAGCAGGGGCACGGGAGACAACTTCCAGCGCGGGGCGCTCGAGACAAGGCCGGACTCCGGTGGCCTTGGTCATGGCCTCGTCGGCCGGCGGGGTTTGAGGAGAAGCTCGAGAAGGAGAGGTGGAGGCCATGGGTTCCCGGAGCTGCTGATGCGGCTAGTTCGAGTTGGTGGATCGGGCAGGCGACAGGTTGGTCTGGTGTTGAAAACGAGGGAGGGAAAAGGATCGCTGCGGGTTGGATCCCGAGGAAGAGAAGTGGCGGCGGGGAGGAGGAATCGATGGGACATCTTGCCTAGATTTTAGGGTTGGAGTAGTTATATAGCAAGTGGGTTTAGGTTTAGGGGTATGTCATCCCTCCGATCGTAATCGGACGGTCGAGATATAAATAGCTAGGGAGTCCAAATAAGAAAAAGGAGATATTTTAGGGATATTTGGGGATGATCCGGACCCAACGGTCACGACTGCTCGGGTCGGGTTCGGGACAGTTTCGGAAAAATTGCGAGGAGAGGAAAAATTGCCTTTGTAGAATGTGTAGGCTGGGAAGAGAGAGAGAGAGAGATGGCAGCCCGGGAACAGGTTTCAGAGCACTGAAACGTCCGACGAATAAACCGGCTATAGTGCCGCTATATGTTTATCGGTTGTGCTATCAAACGAACTCCGAATGCGACGAAATTTGACAGGCGGTCTACCTACGCTATAATAAGACCGCACGCCAAGTTTCAACTCATTCCGAAAACATTTTTCGGCCCCTCATAAAATAAATATTCGAAGGCGCCGCGGGCGCGTGTGAGTGTGTCTGGGCTCAGAACGGACAACGGAAATGACGGGCGGACTCGGACGGATGCAAGTTTTGAAAACATGACGATGCAACACACATGATGACATGGCAAGATGCAACACACTAACAAAAGACATGGCAACGGTGACGAATAACTGGCTGACACCTGACGCATCGGTCTCGGGGCGTCACATATAAGTTGTGATCTGCCATATCCAATTTAAGACCTCATTTGAATCAAATTGATCTAGATAAATTGCATAAAAAGAACATATGCGTACCAGATTTTCAACCTGGGCACCTACACCATTCTTTCTTTATATGTTTTGAAAATCTAGAGACTCTTAGCCCTCAAGCAATTGCTCTTCTAATAAGTATCCAAGCAAAAGTCTTAACAGTAGGAGCCAAAGTTTTATTTTTTCAAACCTGGTTAAGAATAGCTATCTCCTGTTTGGTCACAAGAGGTCTTTGGTTCGTCGTATTATTCTGGATATCCTGCATAAAAAATTTGTAAGCACTTTTAGTATTACATTTTGCATTTGGAGTGCGAATCCAGGACAAGGTATCATCAAGCTCAGCATTTATGACAGGAGTATTTAAAACATTATTTTTAAAAGTATCGTCAAAATAGGATAGTAATTCAGCTTGGTAAGACAGAAGCAATGAACAAGCACATGCAAGAGAGAGAATGAACCCAAACAGTAGAAACAACAGCCGATCTGACCCCATGAACTAAACCAGATGCTAACCATGGTTTTGAGTCGATGTTAGGTATCACTAACACCACTCCAATCATCAATTAATAATAAGCCACCACACGAAGCCAAGAAGTCAGGTAGGTTCCTTGTCCTTTTCATTGCCCAAGGACAAAATAAACAAGTACACTCCTGATGCATCTCCATTCGACGGTCGAGGGCCACTTGGGCTAATTATAGATCACAAGGTGTCAAGATCACACCCAACCGAACTCAATGAATGAATGATAGAGTGATGTCCCCTCCGGCCTCAGAGCATATCCATTCGCACCATTCTCCGCATCCGTCCGCCTCACCATAACAGAAAAAAGCAACTTTCCTCTCCTATCAGAAAAGAAGATAATCTTCTAAAAATATCATTTTACAAAACACTTTCTGCTAGATACATCCGTTTGAGCTTCAACTAATTTCGGATCGGAGGGAGTAGAAAAGCAGAAGAATGTAAATGGTGTTTCTGTCTTGAGTGCATAAACAATTCTGGTGTCATTTTCTGTCGGAGGAACAAGACACACATTTTATTTTTTTAAAAATAGAGAAGTTAAAAATCATATCTTTTTTGTACCAGAAAAAAGAAGAGGGTTGCCATTTTTCTGCAGGCTGGTCAAGTACGGATAGGCTCCCTCCCCTCCCCTGCCCTGTCCACCTCCTTCCCCTCCCCACCCCACTGCCCGCGGCGCCTCGGCTCGATCCCCCTGCCCCCGCCCGCCGCCGCCGCCGCCGATCCCGGCCCTCCTCCGCCACCCCGCACTCCACACATGATGGAAGCCGACGTCGCCATTGCCACCCCCGTGCTCCGCCCTCAGGTATCCCATCCCATCCCATCCCGTCCGCTCCATCCCATCCGCGCCGGTTCCCCTTCCACATCTCCCTTTTCCTTTTCTGGTCAAGCCCTGTCAAAGATTCCGCCCTTGCCTCGTCAAATAAAGTTTTAATCTTGCGGCGATTTGAGTTAGGCGCGCTGACTATTTGACGGAGGGACGGACGGCGGCGACCGCTGCGGAAGGCAGATTCGCTTACTCCGTCCGTCGTTAGGTTTCCAGTGGCGCTGAGCTGAATTGGAGTGGTGGTAGTGATTTAGATGCCGACCGGAGAGAATATCCAGCTTCTGGCTGATCTTGTAGTGCTGTGGCCCGATTTGATTTGCCTATCCATCATCCCTAAGCCGCCCGCCCCCTATGGTGGTGATTCGGTTTTGCTTGTCAGGAAGCGATGTTTCGGAGGGCCAGAAGCTTGGAATGAACCAGACAGGATAGTACTATATTCCAATTGAATGAAACAGGTGGAATTATGCGCGCAACGGTCGGTCGGCGCAACTTTTATTCCTGTTTGCGTGGCGATGATGAGGAGTAACGGTCGTTCTGGCGGAACTTTAATTCCTGTTTGCGTGGCGATGATGAGAAGTAACGGTCGTTCTGGCGGAATGTGATAAGCCTGGCTACGGTTACCAGTACTAATCTCACTCACCACCTAATAAGTTTAGGAGATTGCTGAGAACATGGAGTTCTAGGCACCGTTACCAATTCTTGACTTGTTTGTGTAAAATGTTGGAGAGGGTCTTGTTTTTGGAAATTTATTGTTGGCTGTCCAGTTGCCATCCTAACCGTGTCTATGGAAACGGAAAATACCTGATTCCTTAACTGAAGGTCTTCACTATGTGATGGGAACAAGGTTGGAGTAGAATAATTTTGGTGGATTTACTTGTGATTTAGTTGGGACTGCATACTCTGTTTCTTGTCGTATCTGTGATCTGTTACCTTTTAAAGCATGTAATTATTTTGAACCTGTGGGTGCAAAGCCTGTAATTCTCTATGTTCCTTGTAAAAGTCCTGCTCCTTTTGGCGTAATGTGAGTGATAAAATGCCAAATGAATCTCAACATTGTCGGTTTCCGTTGCAGGAATCGTAGCTGATTGGATGCTTTCGAGCTGCAGATTCAGAGCACATAGTGGTCGTCGAGTGCTCGCGGAGACGTGGGTTTGAAGCATTGAAGTGTTAGGTGGCTTTTTCCTTGCGTAGCTGTAACCTGTAAAAACAAGCTGCGTTTTCGTCAAGAGCTGATAAGATGAAGAGTAAACGAGGAGCAATGTTATCTCCTCTCTGTCTCTGTGCAGTGGTTTGCCTCATGGCTCAGATAGGAGCTGCCAATGTAGTTCTGATGGGGAATAATCTTACTTTGTCGTTCGACGACGTTGAGGCAAACTTTTGTAAGTTCTGGACATCTTATCATCATCTAACTCTGTCCAAGTATGTTATCAGTTTTTACTATTTGGTTGTTCACTGCACTTATTTGCACGCCTTCTGTTCTCCACCTGCCACATATGTCAAATTTTGGTGCTAATATTTGGTTGCATACTTCTTAGCTGCAATGTTGATCTATGGTGGCATGCTAAAAATGTTGCACTACTTCCTATTATATCATGTATTTACGTGTCCTGCTAACTCTCTGAACAACATTAAGCATCAGTTTTACTCCATTGATTGTGTCAAGCACTCATGGTGCATTTGTATTATAAGCTGTTTTCTTCTACTTTAACTGCTGTGGAGTCTGCACTATGCTATCTGAAGGACTCGTTGTGCCATTTCAATCTGTTTGCAGCTCCGGCAGTAAAAGGGTCAGGTGTTAATGGCTTAGTTTATACCGCCGAACCTTTGAATGCCTGCAGTGCATTGACTAGCAAGGCAGTCGAGGGTCCACCGTCTCCGTTTGCCCTGGTTATAAGAGGTGGCTGCACATTTGATGAGAAAGTGAAAAATGTGCAGGATGCTGGATTCAAAGCTGCAATAGTGTATGACAATGAGAACAGTGGAGTTCTGGTTTCAAGTAATGTACTTTGTCCCTCTCACTTGTTATTTATTTCGTTTCTATTTGTTCATGTCCTGTAGATGACCACTTATTGAGTAGAGATGGAACAGACTGAGATGCACAGAAAATGCTTTCAGATCTGTTCTCTATACTGGATGAAGCTGAAATACTTATGCAGATTATTAAAAGCTAGAAATAACTCTAGTTATTAATATAATTTTGGGAACTGTTCCTACATCTATAGTTTTCGCTACTTCGTTTTAGTATTGTTCGGATCATATATTCTCTGCACTTTCTAACTGAGAAGTAGGTGTAACAGTGGCTGGAAGCTCAAGCGGTATTCATATATACGCCGTGTTCATCTCGAAGGTCTCAGGGGAGGTGCTGAAGAAATTTTCTGGCCGTACTGATGTGGAGGTGTGGATAATACCGACATTCGAGAACTCGGCGTGGTCGATCATGGCTATTTCATTCATATCACTGCTCGCCATGTCTGCTGTTTTAGCTACCTGTTTCTTTGTGAGAAGACATCGAATAAGGCGGGACCAGCCTAGAAATCTAGATTCCCGAGAATTCCATGGAATGAGCAGTCAATTAGTTAAGGCGATGCCAAGCCTTATTTTCACGAAAGTGCAAGAGGACAACTGCACGTCGTCGATGTGTGCCATTTGCTTGGAGGATTACACTGTCGGAGAACAGATTAGAGTGCTGCCTTGCCGTCACAGTATGTCTCGCCAACTCTCTGTCTTATAAAAACTAGTACCTTGCATATTTGATCCTTTGCCATGCCCATAGTATTTTAGGCAAAACTAGTCACCTCTGTTATCTGTACTTCTTCGACCTTCAAATTTGGTATTATAAATAATGTTCTGTGCAGTTTTTGCATCTGTTGGCATGATGACTTTGTCGGTGTGTAATAAAATTTACTTAAGTACTCTGCATTATTTTCATGTAGTTGGAACTTGAAAAATCCTTAAGAACATGAGAATATAAAATACTGGTATTGCACTTGAAATTTTCACAGCTGCATCTGTATTTCCTTGTAACAGTGTGTGTGTAAAATCATTTCTGTCAAAATCATTATCATTGTGGATTTATCAGTGAACTAGTATTGCAATAAAGAAAAGTACTACAAATTGAACCAATCGGACAACTCTCCTTTTGTACAATCAGCTTATCTGTATCGGTAATTTTTTTTTCCTAAGGCAGCACTCTGATAATTGTTTGAATTGCCTTGCAGAGTTCCATGCAGCTTGTGTGGACATGTGGCTCACATCCTGGAGATCATTCTGCCCCGTATGCAAGCGAGATGCAGGCGCTGGAATGACAGGCCCTCCTGCCTCGGAGACCACCCCACTGTTTGCTTCCGCAGTTCACTTGCCTTCTCCATCATCCTCATTCCGGTCGAGCGTGGCAGCATCCCCTCCCAGACCAATAAGCCGGCGTCCTTCGTCGCAGTCAATATCTCGAATCTACTCTGTTTCAGGCACCCCGCACTCTCTCAACACCCAGAGACCTTTCAGAAACTCGTCGGCCATGAGCATAAGCAGAAGCAGCGCAGACCTCGCAAACATGTCTTCGCCCTACCTCCGCACCTCGCTCCTCCGCGGAGGCTCAACACACTCCCTGGTCGGTAATCACCTATCCCCACCAGTGAACATAAGTTATGCTTATGCCCCACCACAGATGTACAATTCCGGCTACGCATCGCCCAGCCCGCACGCCGGTTCTTCGTACATCTCCAACTCTGGGTACGGATCATCATCAGGCTACTACCTGGGCTCGTCCAGCCAGCATCGGTCTTCGGCGTACCTGAGGCGCTGCGGGGAGTCGGGGCCGAGCCTGTCCACCATGGCCCCTCAGTCACCACAGCAGCAACAGTCCCTGCTGCTGCGCCATGGCGGCGACTCAGACGCGAGCCTGAACCTGGCGGGCGCGTCGTCGGCCCAGTCCTTCCGGCAGTCTTACTTGAGGCACTGCGGTGACTCGGACGCAAGCCTTTCCGCCATGGCGTCTTCGGGGCAGTCGCTGCCGGGATGCTGATTGTGATGAGCGTTTAGCTGAAGCTCGCTCTTTCTCCGAGTTCGCAAGAGACGGCGTGACCTGTGAATACATCGAGTGAGTGCGGCATGTATGTAACATAGGCAATTGCCTGCCTGAAGAGTGAGGGAGAGGAAACTTGCATAGATTTTGTTCTGGCATTCTTTTGTGTGTTTCTAGTGATTGTGTGGGTTTATTTTCTGCGCTGATGGATGTACATTACAGGTATATAAGACAGTGTAGGGATGATGTTTTTGAGCTTTGCCTTATGGTTATGGAAGTGAAAGTAATGGTAAAAAAGTTGGTTTTAGATGCATCATTCCTGATTTATGATCCTGCCTGATTACCACTCTCCGTCCAGGTTTACGGGGCTCATTTATCTCGCCTTAAATCAAACTTATTTAAGTTTCACCAAATTTATCAAGAAACCTGTGTAAACTTTATTAACTTGGCCGA
The DNA here is from genome assembly GCA_902687465.1 of Secale cereale. Taxonomy (NCBI): domain Eukaryota; kingdom Viridiplantae; phylum Streptophyta; class Magnoliopsida; order Poales; family Poaceae; genus Secale; species Secale cereale. The sequence goes on from LR738710.1 coordinate 938,786,792, forward strand.
GTTTATCATGAGGCATGTGTAAATTGAAGCAGAAAATAAAAGAGCTCCTTTGTTGCAGTGTTTTTATTAGGGATTGTGTGAGATTTCCTGGCAACAGCTGATGCATCAAGTATTATATGTGAAACAAGTTTGGGTGAGAGCCTGAGAATTAGGGAAACCTCCAAAAAGCAATCACACAATGCTTAGTGTTGCATTTGGTGCTATGGCTTGCAGGTTGATTCAGTCTAGCAGCACAACCCTTCAAACTTGATAGATTCAAACCATCAATTGGTTGCAACTTGAAAGAAAGGTCTGCATGCGTAGAGGGGTGGCCTGGGGGGGAGAATATCATACGGAAACCCACATTCGGTGAAAACCGATGAAAACCACGAGACAAATATGTTTTAAAGTTTCGTAAAAATCTGAAAAAAAAATCCGGATGTTAAGAGGATGATGTTTTATTGCCACACGAAATTTCAATTTGAAACACACTGCGAGATGTGAGCTATGAAAAAGACAAAATCAGCGTTGAATAGTGTCAAATAGTGATGTCACTATTCAGGGCTGAATTTGTCTTTTTTTGTAGCTCACGTCTCGCAATGTGTTTCAACTTGAAGTTTTGCGTGGCAATAAAACATCACTTTCTAACATCCTTTAATTTTTCAGAATTTTTTAAAACTTTAAATATGGTTTTCACTGAATGTTGGTTTTCGTATGATATTCTCCCGGCCGAGGGCGACAAGCCGACAACACCACGGCGAATGTGGCTGTACGAGGAGGGCAGGAGGTGCTTGTGGTAGGACTGGTGGTATACAGGGGTCGTGTGGGAGAAGAATCGCGGAAGGTTAAAGAAAAGCGTGAACTGTTGGATTCAGATCTAACGGTTTAGAGCAAGTCGACTGGTTTGGAATATTTTTTTAGTTTTGCAAAGACGGTCCTTAAATGAGTACATGTCTGGTACTATTTACTGTATACTACTACTACTACTATATCACAGGTTTGTTTAAAAAAAACTACTACTATATCACCACAGTGAAAAGACACTGAAACCAATCGAAAAATGCCGAAATCTTGAAAAAAAAGAAAAGAAGGATAAGCTAAAGAAAAAAGATAAGTACAGCAGCAGGCTGAAAATTTTAGACTAGAGAGATGCATGATGAGTCGGGGAAGCCCCCCTCTTGTTGACACCAGATTTTGGCACGGCATAAAAAGCAAATAAGATGGCCTTAAATGAAAAAGTGCTCAAAGTGAAAAAGTTTCGTATTGTCGAGGTGAACATCTTTGAATTTTGGGTCATCGCCATCCGATCTCATTTCGAGGGCCGAAACTATGCTCAAAGCACTGAGATTTTATAACTAGAGCAGTATTCAGCAGATTACGCCTCAAGTGAAGCCCCAAATGAGAAAACTTTCTACATCGATTGTCTTCGTCTCGTCAAAACGGTCGATTTAGATATAAAAATCGTCTCAATCCGAATTCGTATGCAAAAGTTAGAGCCATCGGAATGCAGCCCTGTCTGTCAGGAGCCAAAATACGGCACGCCCCACCAGACACATGTCGGATGGGTAGCGCGAGTAATACTGTTTTGCGCGAGCGATTCGGCCCTGAAGATGGCCTCGAATAAAAAAACGTTCAACATGAAAGTTGTTCGTCTCGTCGAAACGAGTAAATATGCTTTTGGGAGCATTTTCATCGGAAGTCGTTTACTGTCAAAAAAATGACCCGCAAGGTGCAGCCAGTTTAAACCGAACAGTCTTGGAAAGTTTGCCGGGTGAAAAGCTGCCGGGTGAAAAGCTTGCCGGGTGAAAAGATTGCTGGGCAAAGAGCTTGCCGGGGTGGAAAGCTTGCCAGGATGGAAACTGCCAAGGCCAATCCAACAAGAAGCCGAAGATGGGCTCAAATAATTATCTAGATGGCCTCGGCTCAAAACATGTTCAACATAAAAGTTGTTCGTAACGTGGAAACAGTCAACTTTGTTTTTGAAGTCATCATCATCCGACGTAGTATACGACCTGCAGAGACACTATAAAAGTCGGACGGTCCAGTTAGCTACATGACCGAGTCTGACTCGAAATTAAAGATGACCCCGTGGAGTATTCAAGATGACCTTATTTGAAAAAATGATCAACATAAGAATTGTTCGTCACGTTGAGGCACACAAATTTGGTATTTTGATCTTCCCAATCGGAGGTCATATGCAAATTCCACAGCCCACGCAAGAAGCAGGACATAAGTTTGGACCAGATTCGGGCTGAATCCGAATTGGAGTAAAATTAGGACTCTAGGACGTGAATTGATGTAATTTTCTTCTAAGGAAAGCCTAGATGAATCCTTTATTTGTACGGGAAGTCCAGCCTCCTCTTATATATGTTGGGGTGACGGCCGATTGAATAACACCAATCGAACCAATCAATCTATTACACATTTGTGTTCATCTATCTTTATTCCTTACCCTTGTATCTTTCTTTCTCGTTCTTCGTTCGTTCTTCACGTTGGAGGGCAGCGATCCACGAGGCTCTAGGGGCGAGCGAATCGACCTACAGCAGCCCATAGCCGCCGCGCGCCCTGACGGGGTCCCTCCCGGACGTGCGGGGTTTCGGGTCTCAAAAGCGCCCGCCGACTGTCTTGCCTATCGCGCTGTTGGTCGGGCCTCCTTCGATGTGAGCTGTGGTGCATCACCCCCGAGGGTACACGTGACGTGTTCGTGTGTCAACACCTCTCTCTGCCTCTGCCGGCGCTCCCTCCTCCCTCTGCCGTCGCCGGCCGTCTTCCCCAACTCCTAATCCCCCTGATCTTGAAGCACTCTTTCTGCAGCGCCGGCCTCTGTTTCGACCGGGTAGTGCCCGCCACCTGTTCGACCTTTGTCCTTGCACGGTTTCCGCCTTGGTTGGTCTGATACTCGGGTGCCGCCTGCTTTGCCCTACTTTTGCTCTGGTGCGATGCATTCCCATCCCCGCGCCGTAGCTCTGAGCCATCCATCATCCTCATTGTCTTGAGCTTCGGCCTCCCTATCCGTCCTAGTTCGGGCCGCAAGGGAAGCGCAATCTTGGCTCCTGTTCATCGCGGCGCTTTGGCTTCCTCACGCCTTCCGCGACGGGCCAGCTACGCTGCATTCTGGGAGACAATCCTTTTATTTTTGTGAGGGAAATGTTATATCCTTGCACATGGCGTGTCATTCATTCTACTTTCAAGTTTCACAGTTTGATGCGCAACTTTAACATCTTTACAGGGTTGTGCTTGCTTCATACGTATATAAACCTAAAGTAAGACCAGTTTATTAGATGCAGGGTAAGAACACCCAAGTTTAACATCTTTGTCCTTGCACCGATATAATCATAGTTCTGTTTCTTTTAGCCTTATGCTAATTTCCAGTTACCTTTTTAGAAAAAAAATCATACGAAATAGTCCATCATTTACCCTAGATTTCCATCACTGAAAATGTTCAGTTCTAACAAATCCAACTGCAACTTCTAGGCCATAGGTTACATATATAAGTGGAATGTAGATGGTCATTGTTGGATCTTGGTCCAAATGGCTAGGAAAGTAATTGAGAAGAGAAGTAGTGAAAATAGTCAGACAACTTTAAAATAGACAGGCAGCTGTGTCCTTCGCAGCAGAGTTTGACTTATACATTGCAATTAGTATCTGTCTACAAAACTGAAATGGCAGGCGCTGAAAAATACATCACAAATTAAGAACAGTATACGAATCTCCAATTGCTATAAAAAATCATCTTAAAAGTTACATGTTACAATCTTGATAAAACGAGTTACAGTTGCAGAAAGTAAATAATCCCTGTAGAGCGATTAACACTCTTTTCATTGGTACAGAGAAGACTTGATATGCAACAGATCATGGAAAAAAATGAAAATAAAAACACCTCATCCAAATGGCACGATAGCGCGCCGGACCAGCCGCCATCCACATATCAGCAGCACGGGCAGTTTGAAGAGTGTGAATCTGGGGGCTGATTCGGGTCATCTGTTGCGATTTGGGGAATATCAGGCGATAAGCCAATAAAAGTGTATCACAGAAGAGCAGAATAGAGAAGTAATCATGTGTAATATTTAACTGTACTGCGATCAAGTTACTATAGAAAGCTTTACAAAATGAATACTTACGGACACAGGACCCCCCTTGGATTGAGAGAGCTTTCAGCGCACATGAAACCCGGCAGAAGCAGATCACAAAGAGGAGGATGATAAGCAACCGAATCAGATGGCGAGCATTTGGTGACATTGTTTCTGAGTCGAGGTGCCTTTGCGATGTAGAAAACCCCGAGATGGAACCAAAAATTGGCCAGTGTGCTCGAAATCACAATGCTAGCGCTCCCACACTTATTTATCTAGTACTCCCTCCGTCCCAAAATAAGTGTCTTGAGCTTAGTACAAATTTGTACTAGAGCTAGTACAAAGTTGAAACACTTATTTTGGGACGGAGGGAGTATTTATTAAGCTCAAGTGTGAACTGAAGTTTTTTGGCTGGGAATTTTATTTCTTTTTTAATGGGAATTTTTGGAACTGGGAAACTTGTGCCAAGAGATTAATGACGCACATCCACTTGTAGCACATGTTTTGACCAGAAATTTCTGGTAGCCGGAAACTTGAAAAAGACGAAGCATACGACTATGACCAGAACCCTGAGTGAAGTCTATATTGTTAGAAGTATTTACATGTAGTTAGAGATAAGGAGAGATAGATATAGAATTAGTTTAAACATCCAATGCCTTATCTCTGCATATCCACTTGTGATTGGACATTTTGACCAGGAATTTGTGCAACTGCATGCGAAACTTGAAAAGGATAGCAGCATGCGACTAGCACTGAGTCAAAGGCTTTGTACGACGACATCACAAGTTTGAATGGCTCATAGCAATAGCAGTCCACATTGCATATCATATGCATATGTACATCAATCATTGAAGCATCGCCGTCAAACCCAGATATCATTCATCTACAAGTGTTGTAGAGAAACCCTATCTCAAACCCATCAGCCTTCTACAAATGCAGTAGAGAAACCACATCTCAATGCACGACCAGAGCTATAATCTGTAGAGCACAAGTCCTCATGTCTCCTGTGCAGTTACTTACTCTGATAATCCTTGTCTTATCCTCCCTTCTTACATGTTCATTACTAGGTGCCACAGCTCTCCGCGGTGATGCTAGCACCGACTTCCAAGCCCTCCGTTGCTTTAAACTCCATCTCAACACTTCTGCCGGACTCCTAGCCTCATGGAAGATTGATGATTCCCTCCAACGGTTCTGCACTTGGTCCGGTGTTACTTGCAGCAAAAGGCACAAGTCTCGTGTTGTTGCACTGGACCTCGAGTCGTTCCACCTTGATGGCCAAATACCTCCTTGCATTGCAAATCTCAGTCTCCTCACAAGAATCCACCTCCCAGACAATCAGCTTTGGGGTCCAATCCCGGCTGAACTTGTCCAACTAAATAGGTTGCGGTATCTTAACCTTAGCTCAAACAATCTTAGCGGTATAATCCCAAGCAATCTATCCTCATGTTCCCAGCTTCGAGTTGTTGATCTTGGGAGTAACTCCATCGCCGGTGAGATCCCACCAAACATAAGCCATTGTTCAAATATGCAGCAGCTCAACTTGGGTCACAACAAGCTCACTGGAGGCATCCCACAAGGCCTGGGGACGCTTCGCAACCTTTCAGTTTTGCGGCTTCTTGGAAATACTCTGACGGGCAATATTCCCGTTTCGCTTGGAAGCAGCCCTTCTCTCCACTCTGTTTATCTAACCAAAAATAGCTTGACAGGACCTATCCCATCTCTCCTAGCTAATAGTTCATCACTTCAGTTTTTGGTCTTGGCCAACAACAAGCTTGGTGTGGAGATTCCGCCCCCACTGTTTAACAGCACATCACTCCAAGTCCTATCCCTTGCAGCGAACAACTTTACTGGGTCCATACCTTCTGTTCTCCCCAATATTATGGACTCACCCTTGAAGTATCTTATCTTAACATCAAATAATCTTGCAGGTACAATACCTTCTACTCTTGGGAATTTTTCTTCCCTTTCCTGGCTATTGCTTGGACAGAATAATTTCCAAGGTAGCATCCCAATGAGTATTGGTAAGCTTCCAAGCCTACAAGTACTAGACCTGAGTTACAACTTCTTATCAGGGAGTGTCCCCACCTCTATTTACAACATATCAACACTCACATACCTTGCCATGGGTGCAAATATGTTGGCAGGGGAAATTCCATATAACATTGGATATAACCTTCCAAGACTCCATACTTTGGATATTGGAATGAACAAATTCCACGGCCAGATACCCACTTCACTAGCCAACACTTCAAATCTTGAAAAGCTCAACCTCGCTACAAATTCATTCCATGGTATTGTGCCTTCTTTTGGGACCCTTCCCAATTTGATCAGCCTAAATCTAGGGAAGAATCATCTCGGAGCAGGAGATTGGTCTTTCTTAACCTCCTTGACCAATTGCACCCAACTGGTGCAATTATTCTTGGATGCAAACATCCTTCAGGGATATTTGCCGAGTACCATTGCAGGCCTTTCAAAGAGCTTAGAAGTGTTGCTATTAAGAGAAAATAAAATATCAGGCACCATACCGCAAGGGATAGAGCACCTCACAAACATCCAAATTCTTTACATGGAAAAAATTTGGCTCACTGGGGGTATCCCTGAATCAATTGGAAATCTTCAAAATTTGTTTGTCCTAAGCTTATCTCAGAATAAACTTTCTGGACAAATTCCACTATCAATTGGTAATCTAAGCAAACTGAGCGAGCTACATTTAGAGGAAAATAATTTGAGTGGCCCGATCCCAAGAGCTCTAGGAGACTGCAAAAAACTAGGCATATTGAACCTCTCTTGTAATAGCTTTGATGATAGCATACCAAAGGAGCTCTTTACTCTTTCATCCCTTGCAGAAGGTTTAGACTTATCTCACAACAACCTCTCGGGAGAAATACCACTGGAGATTGGCCGCTTGGTCAATCTTGGCCCATTGAATATTGCCAATAACCAGTTGTCTGGACAAATACCCTATACTCTAGGTGAGTGCGTCCACTTGGAGTCATTGCACATGGAGAGGAACAATTTTCATGGGAGAATCCCTCATTCTTTCATGAATTTGAGAGGCATCACTGTGATGGATCTATCTCAAAACAACTTGTCCGGCGAAATCCCCAACTTCTTTGAGTCCTTTAGTTCCATGAAGCTTCTTAATTTGTCCTTCAACAACCTCGAGGGACCAATACCACTAGGTGGAATGTTTCAAAATAAAAATGAGGTGTTCATACAAGGGAACAAGAAGTTATGTGCTACCACCCCATTGCTAGGGTTGCCTCTTTGCAGTGCAGTCATCCCCCAAAAAAAGTCGCACACCTCCAAGATTCTGAAGATAGTGGCAATTACTGCTCTTTCTTTGGTCATTTCATCATGCTTTGGAGTCATTGTTTTTAAGAAGAGAAAGAAAATCAAACAAGCATCACATCCATCTATCAAGGAGTTAAAGAAGTTGACATATGCTGATTTAGTGAAAGCAACAAATGGTTTTTCTTCAGCCAACTTGGTTGGTACCGGAAAATATGGGTTTGTATACAAGGGTAGAATTGAGTCGGAAGAACATCATACAGTTGCTATCAAAGTTTTCAAACTTGATCAACTTGGAGCAACAAAGAGCTTTCTTGCTGAATGTGAGGCAATGAGAAACACTCGCCATCGTAATCTCGTAAGGGTGGTCACTGTATGCTCAACAACTGACCCGGTAGGAGATGAGTTCAAAGCTCTTGTTCTCGAATTTATGAGAAATGGTGACCTGGAGAGTTGGCTCTATCCAACACTACTCCATGAGCATCATTCCAAAAAGCAATTGTGCTTGGGTTCAAGAATAGCAGTAGCAGTGGACATAAATGCCGCCTATGGTCCACTGTGATCTGAAGCCTAGCAATGTCCTTCTAGATGATGTCATGGCCGCATGTGTTGGTGACTTTGGGTTGGCGAAGTTCCTACATGGTTATTATACTTCTTCGGGGATTGATAGTTCTACAAGTTTAGTGGGGCCAAGGGGATCTATTGGATACATTGCACCGGGTAAGAATTTCTTCATACAAGTTGTATTTTTGGAAATATAGCTTGCAGGCTCTTCAGGATATATATATATATATATATATATATATATATATATATATATATATATATATATATATATATATATATATATATATATATATATATATATATATATTACTTTAACTTTTTTTGCAGAAAATCTTTTGACTCTATTGATCCAATTAATTATTTTGTTTTTTAATTGTTGGATAACTATATGTATTGCAGAATATGGATTTGGGTGCAAAATCTCCATGGAGGGTGATGTTTATAGCTATGGAGTCATTATCTTAGAGATGCTCACAGGGAAGCGTCCAACTGATGAGATGTTTAATGATGGCCTGAGCCTTTATAAATTTGTGGAAAAATCATTTCCTGAAAATATTTGCGAGATGCTAGATCCTAGAATCATACCGTATTATGGGAGCCAAGATGAAGAAGCAGGAAGTACTTTAGGCCAGGAAAATTATCAAATGGCTGAAGAAACAATGATCTGCGTCCGCAAACTCGCTAAGCTTGGTCTGTTATGTGCTGCAGAGATGCCTAAAGATCGTCCAGGGATGCATGATGTTTACGCTGAAGTTGATGCAATCAAAGAAGCATTTTCAGCATGGCAGGGCTGATCAGAAGTACAACCGTATCGGTTAAATTGCCAACACACTGCTGGTGATTATGACCTATGACTAGTTTCTCTACATTAGGCGTTATTTTTCTTCATCGAAAGCATGCTTGCTATGTTCTAAATCATCGTCCATTTCACTGGAAAATATGTACTATGGTAGATGCAAACCTATATAAAATAAAGTTCAGCACATAAATATTTCTTTCGACTTGGCTGTTAAAGTTGCAAATCAAACTATTTAAAAGGTGAAGCACACATTCAAGGATATCACATTTACCTCAAAATGTTACACAATCTAGAGCCCGCTAACCTTTCGGATGCACACGCGTCATGGGCCAACTACAGGGGTACCTTGATCAACTAATCGAAATCGGAGGCACGCGTTGGCGAGAAAAAGCAAACACATCCTTATGTTTCTAGACAAATGTGCAAATTCTATCAATTATTTGTGAGGAAAATACTAGGAGACAAACTCTTGAAAATTCCACGTAAGCTAATCTTTCAGCCAAAATCTACCATTAATGGTTTTGCTAGAGTCCTGTCGAGCTGCACATGAACCGGTCTATGAGACTAATAGTAATGGAATGGAGAGAGCATATATAGGGGATGGGAGTTGATTTGTGGACAAGGAGGGGAAAATCGTTTGTAGTAGTTGATGGCTTCTCGCCCCTCGTTGGTTACCCCAAGTGGAAGGTTTGAGATGCAGTGTAGCGATAGTTTTCCCTTGGCAAAGATACCAAGGATCGAATTCCCCTGAGACTCCAAGGTTCAACAAGAAGGTGTCAACTGCTAGCGGCGCAACTAGCGATCAACTGGACCTGCACACAGATACAAATAACTTTGCTCCCAACGAGTACAGAGAGGTTGTCAATCCCTCCGGCCTTGTCGTTTACAAAGGATCAAACACAAAAGATAATAGTGATAGGTATTACTGCAACTAGTAAGTAAGAACTGAAAGTAAATAGCGGATGTGATCAGTGATGGTAATATGGACCGGGGTCCCATGATGTTCACTAGTGATGTCTCTCTCCCAAAAGACGATAAAACAGCTATGTGAGGTAAACAAATTACAGCTGGGCAATTGACAGGATTATGTGCGCAAACCAATGCTAACTATGCTACAAAGAAAGGTAGAGGCTCAAAAGCATGGGCGGTACGCCAAGGCAAGTAGACCGAAATCCATCTGCATCTACGACTAATCATCCACCTTGAGATATCTATCAAGAACATCTCGCTGGTATTAAGTTGCGAGTCCCACCCATAGTGTAAACTCAAAGCAACAGACAACTGCATTAAAAGAACTTTGCGTAAAGTAAACAATCCTTGCACCCGCGAGTACAAGCACCGTTGTTTTCCCCCTTGTGGCAACAGCACATCCCCTAGACTCATGTTTCTGTCACTCAAGCTAGTCATCGAGGGGCATGAACCCACAATCAAGCATAACGTTCCCTCTTGGAGTTACTACCTACTACTTGGCCAAAGCAATAAACAGCAACGGAGAACATGCAAGAATTACTCAAGAACATAAATATAAAAGAGGTAAATCAAATATATTACTCAAACACAATCTGAACATAATTTCATAATCCATCGGATCCTAGCAAACTCATCATAGAAACAACATAAGGATTACATATGTGCCTCGATCATGTAGGGCAGCTCACGAGGTCTAATTAGTGAAGAACAAAGAGGGGAGGAGAACATCACATAGCTACTGGTCATGGACCCATGGTCCAAGGGAGACTACTCACAACTCATCCGGGAGGCGTCCATGGTGGTGGAGAGGCTCTCGGTGGTGATCCTCCCCTCCGGCAGGGTGCTGGGAAGAGTTCTCCTGGTGCTCCCGATCTTGGAAGCGTGGCGGCGGCGGAACAAAGATGAGATCGCGAAAAAGGGTTCCGTCCTCGAGGGTTTCGGGACGCGGTGTAAATATATGCCAAAGGGGGGCATCAGCGGAGACCTGGGGGGCCCAGGCGCCCCCCCGGCGCGTCCAGGAGGGGGGCCGCGCCCCCAGGCGCCTGGAGCCCTGGTGGCCCCCCTCCGGCCCTACTTTGGCCGCATGGAAGCTTCCGGAATGCTGATTTTTTATATATTTTTCCCGGAATTTTTCTGGCAGTCTACGTAATGGGAAAACCTGAAATACAAAAACAGCAGAAAACAGAAACTGGCACTGGGGTGCACTGAGTTAATAGGTTAGTCCAAATATGATCAAAAGTGTATGGAAGTGTATAAATATCATAGCAATATCACACAAAAGAGGCATGGAGCAAGCAGAAATTATAGATACGTTTTGGACGTATCAACATCCCCAAGCTTAATTCCTGCTCGTCCTCGAGTAGGTAAATGATAACAAGCATAATTTCTGTGGTGACATGCTATTAACCATATAATGACTTTTTACAGTCACATGACAAGTGCTTACTGAGACAATGAATCTGTAGTAATTAAGTTGCCTCATGAGAAAATCACAAAGAACTGAAAGTTTCACAATATGATACTGAAACACTCAATAGATTTGTAGTGAGCATGGTGTGCAAATATGATAAAGTGGTATCTCGCTTGCCCCCTTTAGTGAAGCAAAACATAAATGCAGGGGCACCTCCAAAGTTTAAGTGACGACTAGATACAATGATTTCAGAATAAACGATATCATAATCATGCAAAAGACAATGCTACTTTGGGACAATGCACATTACACTCAGAATGACAATCATGCTCTCAATAGTTGGTGCTTTAAAGAAGGTGGAGACTCTCGAACCGTGGCTTTTGATGGCAAGGTTGAAAACCCGTGGTTGGAAACAAAAACTAAACATGTACCAGAGCTCTTGGTTTTAAAAACAGAGGTAAATTTTTTTTAGAATATGCATATTTCGTCAACGAATGCTAGCAGATAACTCAATCACTTCTTGAGCTGGACAAGTTTCGAGGAACGGCTCCCGAATGAGGACGATCACATCCTCTTAATCTCCTTTGTTTATCACTGCCAAAGTTTTCTGATTTCTCATGAACAAAGCGTGAAGGAGGGTTTGTTTGTTGTATAATTTTTTAATGAGCCGGGCGCACTCTATGCCAGTTCCTTCTCGTATTATGGGTTTGCACATTAGACATGCAATCCCGGGGTGAAGCTTGTCCAACTTAAAAAGATCATGAATTAACTACTACTTCCTCATGAGCTGAAACAGAGGCACAAAATAGAAATGCTTTTTTGAATAATTTCGAGATGGTACATGAAAGTCTTCGTTAGGAATGGCAGGTAAATACCATGTATGGGAAGGTATGGTGGACTCATATGGCATAACTGGTTTAAAGGATTTTGGATGCACAAGCAGTCAGTCCGCTTAGTACAGGCGAAGGTTAGCAAAAGACTGGGAGCGACCAACTAAAAGAGCAATGACGGTCATAATCATGCAGAGCGACAAAGCAACATTGAATCGGGCATGGAAGTTAAATCACTACTCAGAAACTAAAGATCATCAAGGCTTGATAGACTTTCTTTACAGTCTTGAATATGCGTGAGCATACGCCAAGTCAATCAAAATAAATTCCTGGAGGAAGATATCACTAAACCATACCACATTATAGGCAAACAAATCATGTTGGTACTCCAATAACACATTGAGAACCCCCCAGCTATTTGAGACTAACCATAAGAAAACACGAACTACTAAGCATAATTATGCACATAACATTTTTATCATAGACATATCGACCAGTGCAACAGAAGCCAACTCTCTTAACAAGATAAGCATGATAACTAAAGAGAGTTCCAGCGACCAACTAAACAAAAGCTCTTTAAAAAGATAAGCATGAAAACTAAGAGCTGAACATGATAGTAGCTATTGAAAGACAAAGAACACACACAGCAAAGATAGACATGAAAATTCTATGTTATGTTCTAGGTTGAAGTGGAGCGTGTTTCTCTCCCACACAAAGAAGGCTGAGTTCCAACTCGTTATGAAAAGCAAGCAAAGCTAAAGAAAACTAAAAAGGAAACTAAAAGCAAGACGCTCCAAGCATAGCACATAACACATGAAGTGATAAAAATATAGTGGAACGAAAGACGAACTGATAATGTTGATGGAGAAGGGGATGCACGGGGGCATCCCCAAGCTTAGACGCTTGAGTCTTCTTGAATATTTCTTGGGGGTGCATGGGGGCATCCCCAAGCTTGAGCGTTTGACACTCCTGAATCTTTTTATCATCTTCCCTCGCACACTTGAAAACTCCCTTCATACATAACTCATCATAATCTGATTAGCGAGGTTAGTACCCTTAATAAAATAATTGTTCCTTGCTGGAAATAAGGATATTCTTGAAGGTCTACTGTTTCTCAAGATTGCCAAAAGGTTTTTGCAAAGAAAAAGAAAGCTCAAGGTTTGCAAAATGAAGGAAAGGCAAAACATGACAGAATCTGTGAAAAACAGACTAGCAGGTAGTAAATGATTTTTTCGGGGCACTTCTGCAACTCAAATCAAAAAACTCAGAACAGACGCCCGAAAGCCAATTGTATAGAGCACGCTGTCGAAAAAATTCAGACCAAAAAGATGATCTGGTGATTTTATACGAATTTTTCTATCCAAGGACAGAATCTGTTTCCTGGACAGCACGTCACAAATTTTGAACTTTCTTGCAATCAGAGGCTAAACTTGGCACAAAGCTGAAAAGTAAAGATACAATGATGTTGCTACTGTAGTAACAAACATCAAGACACAACAAAAGCAAAATAAAATTTTATTCATTGTGGGCTGCCTCCCAAAAGCGCTTTCTTTTATGCCTTTAAGCTAGGCATAATGCAAAGAGATCAAGTTTTATCAAGAGTAAAAGAATAGCTAGCCCGTATAACGGACTCAAAAGGTAACTTAATCTTCTTTCTAGGGAAGTGTTCCATCCCTTTCTTGAGAGGAAATTGGAATTTTATATTTCCCTCTTTCATGTCAATGATGGCACCAACGGTGCGAAGAAAAGGACGTCCAAAAATAATTGGACATGAAGGTTCACATTCAATATCCATAATAGTAAAATCAACGGGAACGTAATTGTCATTGACAATGATAAGAACATCGTCGATCCTCCCCAAAGGTTTCTTTATGGAAGAATCAACAAGATGAACACCAAAAGAACAAGAATCAAAAGGTTTCAATTTAAGCATATCATATATTCTTTTGGCATAACGGAGGTACTTGCTCCAACATCACATAATGCATAGCAAGAGAAGTTATTCAACTTAATTTTAATCATAGGATCCCAACCATCTTCTAGCTTTCTAGGTATGGAGGCTTCTACCCTAAGTTTCTCCTCCCTAGCTTTGATGAGAGCATTAGTGATATGCTCTGTGAAGGCAAGATTAAGCGTGCTAGTGTGGGGATCTCTAGCCATTTTTTGTAAAAAGGTGACAACTTCTGAGATACTACAATTATCAAAATCAATTTTATCATTATTGAGCAGAATTGTAGTGTCATCTTCTTTGTTTGAATTGCTCTCTATTATAAGAGTTTGACTATCTTCCCAAGTTTGGGGAAGCATAGAAGCAACTTTAAACTGAGGCTCATACTCTTTTCCTGGAAGACCATGCCATGGGCATAACTCTCCATTAAAACTAACATAATCACAAGGTTTATTATTTTTGTAGATCCCGACAGTGGTGATTGGCGTGATGGAAGAAGGGGTGTACTCCTCCCACTTAGTGTTTTTGGTGGAACCCATAGCAGCAAGCAAGCAAGATAGCTATTTTTGTGATTTTTGATAAAAGATACTAAAGCAAAAACTAAAAGGTAAACTAACAAGACTAAAAAGCAAAGGTAAAAGATAGCGTGCAACTCCCCTATCTTGAAGAGTGGAGTCCCCGGCGACGGCGCCAGAAAACTTTGCTTGATGGCTTCTCGCCCCTCGTTGGTTACCCCAAGTGGAAGGTTTGAGATGCAGTGTAGCGGTAGTTTTCCCTTGGCAAAGATACCAAGGATTGAATTCCCCTGAGACTCCAAGGTTCAACAAGAAGGTGTCAACTGCTAGCGGCGCAACTAGCGATCAACTGGACCTGCACACAGATACAAATAACTTTGCTCCCAACGAGTACAGAGAGGTTGTCAATCCCTCCGGCCTTGTCGTTTACAAAGGATCAAACGCAAGAGATAATAGTGATAGGTATTACTGCAACTAGTAAGTAAGAACTGAATGTAAATAGCGGATGTGATCAGTGATGGTAATATGGACCGGGGTCCCATGATGTTCACTAGTGATGTCTCTCTCCCAAAATACGATAAAACAGCTATGTGAGGTAAACAAATTACAGCTGGGCAATTGACAAGATTATGTGCGCAAACCAATGCTAACTATGCTACAAAGAAAGGTAGAGGCTCAAAAGCATGGGCGGTACGCCAAGGCAGGTAGACCAAAATCCATCTGCATCTACTACTAATCATCCACCTTGAGATATCTATCCAGAACATCTCGTTGGTATTAAGTTGCGAGTCCCACCCATAGTGTAAACTCAAAGCAAGAGACAACTACATTAAAAGAACTTTGCGTAAAGTAAACAATTCTTGCACCTGCGAGTACAAGCACCGTTGTTTTCCCCCTTGTGGCAACAGCACATCCCCTAGACTCATGTTTCTGTCACTCAAGCTAGTCATCGAGGGGCATGAACCCACAATCAAGCATAACGTTCCCTCTTGGAGTTACTACCTACTACTTGGCCAAAGCAATAAACAGCAACGGAGAACATGCAAGAATTACTCAGAAACATAAATATGAAAGAGGTAAATCAAATATATTACTCAAACACAATCTAAACATAATCTCATAATCCATCGGATCCCAGCAAACTCATCATAGCAACAGCATAAGGATTACATATGTGCCTCGATCATGTAGGGCAGCTCACGAGGTCTAATTAGTGAAGAACAAAGAGGGGAGGAGAACATCACATAGCTACTGGTCATGGACCCATGGTCCAAGGGAGACTACTCACAACTCATCCGGGAGGCGTCCATGGTGGTGGAGAGGCTCCCGGTGGTGATCCTCCCCTCCGGCAGGGTGCCGGGAAGAGTTCTCTTGGTGCTCCCGATCTTGGAAGCGCGGCGGCGGCGGAACAGAGATGAGATCGCGAAAAAGGGTTCCGTCCTCGAGGGTTTAGGGACGCGGTGTAAATATATGCCAAAGGGGGGAAAAAGCGGAGACCTGGGGTGCCCAGGCGCCCCCCCGGCGCGGCCAGGAGGGGGGCCGCGCCCCCAGGGCGCCTGGAGCCCTGGTGGCCCCCCTCCGGCCCTACTTTGGCCGCATGGAAGCTTCCGGAACGCTGATTTTTTATATATTTTTCCCGGAATTTTTCTGGCAGTTTACGTAATGGGAAAACCTGAAATACAAAAACAGCAGAAAACAGAAACTGGCACTGGGGTGCACTGAGTTAATAGGTTAGTCCAAATATGATCAAAAGTGTATGGAAGTGTATAAATATCATAGCAATATCACACAAAAGAGGTTCAGGAAAGAAGCCAGTTGTGCACAGATGTAAGAGAATATATAGTTTGTAAACTCTCTTAGGCAAACTGTCGTGGAATTAACACGTCAGATGTCCGGTTTAGCGGACTTTAGTGGTGAGGCCGCGCATCTATGTAGTAGCTTGAGAGGGGTTGAGCGGAATCGAGAGACGCGATGCAAGACACGGATTTAGACAGCTTCGGGCTCCGGGAAACATCATCCGGTAATAACCCTACGTGCTGTTTGAGGCTAGATCTCATTATGGCCCTCATGGTGTTCCCGATAAATCGGCTCTTTGTGTCTAACCCTAGAAAACTTGTCTAAACTTCTTCTCTAAACTTGTCTCTTGTAACTTGTCTCAAAACTCTCTCCTTTGGGGAGCCCTGCCCCTCCTTATATATGTTGAAGGGACGGGTTTACATGACTAGTCCTAGTAGGACTAGGATTGATCTATTACAAGGAGTCCTAGTCTTGCTTCCTTTATGGAGAATATTCCTTGCGCTTTACCATTAAACCGGCCCACAATTAATATGAACTGGCCTTCTGGGCCTTGGGCCTTGTCATCCATGATCCGCCTGCCGGGTCACCAGTAATTTGCCAAATATAAACCGTCTTAAGTAAAATGTCCAGTCCGGCCGGGTTATAATTCCGGCCGGTTCATACCGCGGGGTATATCCCCGACATTAGCCCCCAAGTTTAGCTTGGATTTATCCATGGTAAACTTATGCTGCAAAATAACCACAAGAATAAATTTGATAGGTTGTCATCCGGGTTAAGAATTTTTGTAAACCGGTATCTGACCATCCTTAAGTCCTTGTCCTTTCCTGCTTCTAGAAAATCCGGGTCAACAGGCCAACTTCATATTCAATGATATCCAGCCGGCTTGAAGATGTAGAACTTGCCGGTTTATGATTGCCAAAAATGCCGGGTCACACAATTAATCTGATTTGTCAGAACTGAAAATTTGAAGATGTTCCTCCTTTATATGCATATTACCTATAGCCCTCAAGTGCCGGGTCATTATGTAATAATGAGCAGGGACTTTGTATATACTTCATTGAAAATAACCTTGTATAATCTTGAAGAAATCCGGATCATTCATCCCAATTACTATGAAACTGAATATTCCATATTATGTAGCCCCCAAGTGCCGGGTCATTATGCAATAATGAGCAGGGATTTTGAAAATATGATCATATAAACTTGAATAGCAACATATAGCCCCCAAGTGCCGGGTCATTATGTAATAATGAGCAGGGACTTTGTAGATATAATTATTGAAATGAACATTATATAACGTAACTTCCATCGTGGGGTTTGAATCCACGTTCATAAGGTTAAGAGCTTTGTGCTTTACCAACTGAGCAGTGAACCCTTCAATATAATGGATTAATACTTGTATACCTTGAATTGTTGACAGGAGCGATTGGTAGCCCCCAAGGGCCGGCTCATTACAATGTGATGAGTCGGGTCTTCAATAAAGTGAGCCAAAAAAATGACTTTGCATTAGCCCCCAAGTGTCATGGTGCATGCTTGCAGCGACATGAGACTTGTGTATTTGATGTAATCTTAATTTGAATAATGTAGCCCCCAAGTGCCGGGTTGTAAGCCTGCAGCAACTCGGGACTATTCCTTTGTAAAATAAATCATTTCCATTGATGAAATAATATCCATTGCGCCTTAAAGCGACTTTGAAGATCTCAATCATAATATTGATAACCATAATAGGAATCTAGCCATGTTTGGCTATTGAAGAATATAATACGGTTTGAAGACCGGTTCCAATGATGTTTGATCACAATTGGGCCGGGTTAATAAACACCGGTCATTATTTTGTCTCATGCTGGCGACTTATAGTCAAAACCAGGCCGGTTTAATAAACACCGGTCATTATAACTGATCATATACTGCCAAATATATATTTGAAAATAAAATACTTCATACCTGCGATCAAAATATGCTTGATATTCTTAATCCGGCGAAACTTGCAATTTTCTGAGGGAGTCTTTGATAGATCCAATAATAATTACGGCTTGATAACAGACACCGGTTCATTTTGTTCTAAAAAACTTTGTTCAGAAATTTGTGGCTTGTTGCCTGATAGATGATCCGGGTTATAATGAACACCGGTTTACTCATGCTGGTATTGATGATCCAGACTTTTCACTTTACAGATATGTGGTCAGCTTCTGTAGCTGTTCCACTCCGGTTTAAAGGGTTATAAAACACAAACACCAAAAAGATGCAAACTTCGCAAATAAGACCATGTAGTCGAGGCTTTTTAAGAGCTGCCAGGCTCAAAGCAAGGTTCAGCCAATCAATGGGACGTGGATTGTCCAACACTCCCAGAGGGCCCAGCCAATCACTGAACGTGGATTTATCCAACTTTTCAGAGGGCCGAAAGAACCGCAAATAAAAACTGAGCCAATCAATGGGACGTGGATTGTCCAACACTCCCAGAGAGCCTAGCCAATCACTGAACGTGGCATTACCCAACTTTTCAGAGGGCCGATAGAATTATGAAACTGATCCGATCACTGGGAGTGGGCGATACCACTCCCAGAGGGCCTCCAGGGTTCCTCCTGAACCGGTGGGTCAATTTAAACCAATCACTGAACATGGATTTATCCAACTTTTCATAGGGTCTCCAGGGTTCCTCCTGAACCGGTGGGTAAATTCAAACCAATCACTGAACGTGGAATTATCCAACTTTTCAGAGGGTCTCCAGGGTTCCTCCTGAACCGGTGGGTAAATTCAAACCAATCACTGAACGTGGAATTATCCAACTTTTCAGAGGGTCTCCAGGGTTCCTCCTGAACCGGTGGGTAAATTGTGAAGCCTCCTCTCTTCGAACCGGATATGATCTTATGTTCTTCAGAGAGTTTTTATTGCTTTTGAGTATATTCTGCAAAATCAGATAGACTGATCAAAGCATCTTATTTTCTTAATGATAAATGATATATAATAAGAGAAATAATATTGTAGATGGATATCAACTGAGTGAATTTGAACCGGTATGTTGAATAGACCGGATCACAGGTTGGACAGTAAAACGACCGCAGTATCAGAGGCGGCTCAAACAGTTAAACCGGCTATGGGGTTGTAAACCGGTGGAGACGAGTAAGTTGTCCTCCGTGTTGTAAACCGGTGCTTGAATCCATGGAATACCGACGATCACTTGTGTTGAATGATGTTGGCGGGCCTCCCTCTCCGTGGTATAATACCATTTTACAATGAATAATTTTCCTGCATATAGAATACCGCAGGGCGAGGAATTTTTGCTCGGACGAATTAATAAAAAATAAATAGGATAGATATCACCTGATTTGCCCGGAGAACAGATGATTTGGCCGAGGTATTATAAACCGGCGCGTGCAGGCGAATTAATCGTGGGCGCGGACAGCGTTGAGTTAACGTGGACTGGACCGTAAAAACGTCGGTGGGCGCTTGTCCATTGGCGAGGAAGTCGGTCGTGGCGTTGGAGGCCAGCGCGCGTGGGCGCGGGCAGACGAGTCGGTCACGGCTGTGGTAGCCGGTGCCGGCACGAGAGTTGGCCACGACTTTTAAACTGACGCGAGCCTCAAATTTATGATATCACCTTCACAGTGGTCTTTGCCCTGTATAAAATATATACTGAAAGACAGAGTAATTGTTTCAATACATACTGATAAAAATACATAGGAAAAATAACACCTGGTATTTTTTTTTGTCGGGCCCGAAGCGAGATGCGGTGTCGGCGGCTTGCAACAGGCGCGGACGGGTCAAAGCGAGACACAGCAATGACAGCCGTCGGTTCGGCGGCGACAGAGCAGACGACCGCAACTTAACCACAAGGGTCGTCCGAGTCCGTGCCTACGCCTGGTTCCTTCTCCAAATCGTGGCCGGTTTGACCCACACTTTTTATTCTTCACGTGGTGATGGATCGCTGGTTTGTCTTGACTTGAAAAGTAGCACGTCAGCAGCGACTCGCCAGGTTGTACTGGGAACTGGATCCCCGGCTGCAGCGTGCAAGCAATCAACTAGTATTAGTAGTAGCAGGTGGTTATAATTCCTTTGCGTGATGATATGGAACATGGAGCAGTCCCATCTCCTCGGGATTTGAACAAGCAGTAGGTGCAACTTGAATTTGATGTAGCAGCAGCGACCGCACCAAGTCCATCCTGGTCGGCGTCAATTAATACGTGTACACTGTTTGTACTAGTTGATGTCTTTTTATGCGCAGGAGCCGGAGAATTCATCGGGGTTTGTTTTTTGCGTACATCGGCACTCGGACCCTCGACGCACGCGCACAGGCTAGGTCGACCCAGAGATTTCCCGAAGCCGCAACCGCCGCCATGCTCGATACGTGGTTGCTCCCGAGTCGCGACGGATTCGACCACGGCTAGAGAACCAGGCAGTGGCGGTTTAACCCCGGTCGTGAAGATAGGTGGCGCTCGGCCACAGCGGCGCACAGCGGCTCGTCGAGGTACGCGCCGTAGTGGCGACTTGTCAGCGCGAGGGACGGAGGCGACGCAGGCGGGCTAGTAGATGAAGCGGAGACGCGCCGGCGGCTCGCCGCAGGGTCAAGGCCATGGGAACGACGGCTCAGAGGTGAGGGTGCGAGGCCGGCGGAGCGACCCGGAGCGGGCTTGCGTTGACTCCTCTACCAAAGTAGCATGCTGATCTGATTTTACTGCTTCATGGATACGGACGTAGTGTTTTTCCAGATGTCTCGTTTTTGGTTCCGTCTTTGTACGGGAGGAGTACTAGTTGGAGTACTTGTCCGATTCGATTTTTACTTCACATGGAGATTTTAACAGGTCCCCTTGGGACGTGCCTCAGCCACGCCGCCGAGATGGAAACCTGTGGAGGCAATGACGACAACTCACGCAGGGCCACAGGGACGAGCTCTGGTCGTGGCCGCAGAAACGGAACGGTGCCGCGGCAGTGCGACGAGTCCGAGAAAACGCTGAAGTAGCCGACTCAGATTTTACACGTCTTCTCCAGAAGTCTGTCCGTCTTGGCAACTTGGAGAAATAACCGAATAGATCATATCGGACACACGGCGGTGGATCGACCGTAACCCTAATTCTTCTCTGGCTTCAATCCTATAAATTGTAAAATCTTCATCCGGAAAATTGCCAACTCCTTGATCCCTGTGGAGATCCCTCGAAGAACTCAACACCACCGTGCGCAGGCCCCACGGTGGGCGCCAACTGTCGTGGAATTAACACGTCAGATGTCCGGTTTAGCGGACTTTAGTGGTGAGGCCGCGCATCTATGTAGTAGCTTGAGAGGGGTTGAGCGGAATCGAGAGACGCGATGCAAGACACGGATTTAGACAGCTTCGGGCCCCGGAAAACATCATCCGGTAATAACCCTACGTGCTGTTTGAGGCTAGATCTCATTATGGCCCTCATGGTGTTGCCGATAAATCGGCTCTTTGTGTCTAACCCTAGAAAACTTGTCTAAACTTCTCCTCTAAACTTGTCTCTTGTAACTTGTCTCAAAACTCTCTCCTTTGGGGAGCCCTGCCCCTCCTTATATATGTTGAAGGGGCGGGTTTACATGACTAGTCCTAGTAGGACTAGGATTGATCTATTACAAGGAGTCCTAGTCTTGCTTCCTTTATGGAGAATATTCCTTGCGCTTTACCATTAAACCGGCCCACAATTAATATGAACCGGCCTTCTGGGCCTTGGGCCTTGTCATCCATGATCCGCCTGCCGGGTCACCAGTAATTTGCCAAATATAAACCGTCTTAAGTAAAATGTCCAGTCCGGCCGGGTTATAATTCCGGCCGGTTCATACCGCGGGGTATATCCCCGACACAAACCATAATCATTTACAGCGGAGTTGTGATTTTGTAAGTGGCATTTTTGTAAAGAATTTAGTGGAACCATGTTGAACTGGTTAAAAGGTTACATGACGCAGTAGCTTTGAATTTGCTATTTTGTGATTGTATGGGCATGCATGATAGATGGTTCGATGCACATAGTGCCTATGGTAGAATTGTGTTTACGTAATTAATATATTGGTGGTAGTGATATTATCCCAATCTTTACAAATACTTTATTAGAATATATGTGTTCTGGGTTATTATGTGTTCATCCAAAAGTGCCGAGCCACAAATTGTTAATTTCATTTATAAAGTAACAAAGCAATAGATGAGTATGAACAATTGGCAAATAACGGATTCATGATGAACTAGAAGTAATTGAAACTTAAATCACATTGTGAGATGACTATGTTGGTTAAGATAAACCTTGCTCCGTTCTGTTCTTGAGGACTTTGTCGGGGAACCGGGGTACCGTTTGTCGTGGCTGATGTAGCCTTCAGATCCTTCTGTATTGTTGCTCACCGGCGTCGGCATGTCTTCTGACTAATGTATGTTATACTTTTTTTTCTAAGTTCTTCTTTTTAGGGCTTTCTCGCCACCTTGTATTGCTCGAATGTTGGCTTGTGGTCCGTGCTTTATCTATAAAGCGGGGTGAAGCCTCTTTCGTGATAGAAGTTGTCGATCAGATTGACTGGAACCGCTCCTCCATGATTGCATGTCATCTTATCTTCCGATAGATTATTAAGCACAACCATGATGATCTTGACTGGACACCTAATCAATAGCTTAACTTATGCATGCATATGGTAGGAACCAGCATGCGTCACATCCCACACGGTGGCCGCACCAGCATGCGGTGGACACTATGAGCAAAAGTCAACAGAGATGTTTGACAGACACATTACATAACATCATCTTCTATATGATAAGCCCCCAACACACACACACACACACGCACACACGCACACACACACACACGCACGCACGCGCGCGCGCACACACACACACACACACCAATGTATATATACCATCATCTATTCAAAAGTGTACTTGGTAAAAATGCAATAAAATGCCAGATCGCTTTTGATATTGGAGCAACTTTGAATTTTGAGCTCCACAAGCCATCTAGCATTGAATAGCTATACAACATTAATGATTTGATTCTTATCCAAGGACATCAACTCCTTAACTATTACTCCCTCCGTCTGATAATACAAAATGTACTCATATACTATTGGTTGTAACAAGATCTTAAATTATGGGACATAGAGAGTACCTGGTTGTCTTATCCTTTTATCGGGCTTGGAGCCGACTATGCAACAATAAGTGTCATCTTATAATGGCATAGGCGGAGTTACACAGTTAGCACCCCACGCCCAAAACCAAAACAATGCCAACATTAATGTACACATGCACAAAATTAGAAAATAAGACTTCATTC
>LR738710.1:938832286-938853048 GCA_902687465.1 Secale cereale
TCGGGAGCACCAGGAGAACTCTTCCCGGCACCCTGCCGGAGGGGAGGATCACCACCGGGAGCTTCTCCACCACCATGGACGCCTCCCGGATGACTCGTGAGTAGTCTCCCTTGGACCATGAGTCCATGACCAGTAGCTATGTGATGTTCTCCTCCCGTTCTTGTGCTTCACTAATTAGTCCTCGTGAGCTGCCCTACATGATCGAGGCACCTATGTAATCCTTATGCTGTTGCTATGTTGAGTTTGCTGGGATCCGATGGATTATGAGATTATGTTCAGATTGATCTTGAGTAATATATTTGATTCACCTCTTTTATATTTTAGTTCATAAGTAATTCTTCCATGTTCTCCGTTGTTACTTATTGCTTTGGCCGAGTAGTAGGTAGTGACTCCAAGAGGGAACGTTATGCTCGATTGTGGGTTCATGCCCCTCGATGACTAGCTTGAGTGACAGAAACATGAGTCTAGGGGATGTGCTGTTGCCACAAGGGGGAAAACAACGGTGCTTGTGCCCGCGGGTGCAAGGATTGTTTACTTTACGCAAAGTTCTTTTAATGCAGTTGTCTGTTGCATTGAGTTTACACTATGGGTGGGACTCGCAACTTAATACCAGCGAGATGTTCTGGATAGATATCTCAAGGTGGATGATTAGTAGTAGATATTGATGGATTTCGGTCTACTTACTTTGGCGTACCGCCCATGCTTTGAACCTCTACCTTTCTTGCAACATAGTCAGCATTGGTTTGCGTTCGTGGTCCTGTCAATTGCCCAGCTGTAATTTGTTACCTCACATAGCTGTTTTATCGTCTTTCGGGAGAGAGACATCACTAGTGAACATCATCAGACTCCGGTCCATATTACCATCATTGATCACATCCACTATTTATTTCCCGTTATTATTTACTATTGCAAAAACTATCTATCACTACTATCATTGCTTTTAATCCTTTGTGAACTACAAGGCCGAAGAGATTGACAACCTCTCTGTACTCGTTGGGAGCAAAGTTATTTGTATCTGTGTGCAGGTCCACGTTGGTTGCTACTAATCTGGCGCCGTAGCAATTGACACCTACTTGTTGAACCTAGGAGTCTCTGGGGAATCGATCCTTGGCATCTTTGCTAGGGGAAAACACTTCTACTTACTGCATCTTACACCTTCCACTTGGGGTAACCAACGAGGGGTTCGAGGCCCATCAAGGAGTATTTTCTGGCGCCGTTGCCGGGGACTCCACTCTTCAGGATAGGGGAGTTGCATGCTATCTTTTACCTTTGCTTTTTAGTCTTGTTAGTTTACCTTTCATTTTTGCTTTAGTTCCTTTTATCGAAAATCACAAAAATAGTTATCTTGCTTGCTTGCTACTATGGGTTCTACCAAAAACACTAAATGGGAGGAGTACACCCCTACTTCCATTGCCCCAATTACCACTGACGGGATTTACAAAAGTAATAAACCTTGTGATTATACTAGTTTTGACGGAGAGTTATGCCCATGGCATGGTCTTCCAGGAAAAAAGTATGAGCCTCA
This sequence comes from Secale cereale, assembly GCA_902687465.1. Classification (NCBI taxonomy): domain Eukaryota; kingdom Viridiplantae; phylum Streptophyta; class Magnoliopsida; order Poales; family Poaceae; genus Secale; species Secale cereale. The sequence continues at coordinate 938,833,812 of LR738710.1, forward strand.
GTTTAAAATTGCTCCTAAGCTTCCCCAAACTTGGGAAGATGTTCAAACTTTTATAATAGAGAGTGAATTAAACAAAGAGGATGACACTACAATTCTGCCCACTAATGATAAAATTGATTTTGATAATTGTAGTATTTCAGAAGTTGTCACCTTTCTACAAGGAATGGCTAAAGATCCCAACACTAGCACGCTTAATCTTGCCTTCACAGAGCATGTCACAAATGCTCTCATCAAAGCTAGGGAGGAGAAACTTAGAGTAGAAGCCTCCATACCTAGAAAGCTAGAAGATGGTTGGGATTCTATGATTAAAATTAAGATAAACAATTTCTCATGCTATGCTTTATGTGATATTGTAGCTAGTACTTCTATTATGCCCAAAAGATTATATGATATGCTTAAATTGAAACCTTATGATTCTTGTTCTTTTGGTGTTCGTCTCGTTGATTCTTCCATAAAGAAACCTTTGGGGAGGATCGATGATGTTCTTATTGTTGTCAATGATAATTATGTGCCCGTTGATTTCACTATTATGGATATTGAATGTGATCCTTCCAGTCCAATTATTTTGGGACGTCCCTTTTTGCGCACCGTTGGTGCTGTCATTGACATGGAAGAGGGTAATATAAAATTTCAGTTTCCTCTCAAGAAAGGGATGGAACACTTCCCTCGAAAGAAGATCAAGTTACCTTTTGAGTCCGTTGTACGGGCTAGCTATTCTTTTACTCTTGATAAAACTTGATCTATGCATTATGCCTAGCTTAAAGGCATAAAAGAAAGCGCTTTTGGGAGGCAGACCACATGAATAATTTTTTTGCTTTTGTTGTGTCTTGATGTTGTTTTCTGCTGTAGCATCATCATTGTATCTTTGCTTTTCATATTTGTGCCAAGTATAGCCTCCGATTGCTAGAAAGTTCAAAAGTTGTGAGGTGCTGTCCAGGAAACAGATTCTGTCCTTGGATAGAAAAATTCGTATAAAATCACCAGATCATCTTTTTGGTCTGAATTGTTTCGACAGCGTTCTCTATATAATTGTCTTTCGTGCGTCAGTTCTGAGTTTTTTGATTTGAGTTGCAGAAGTATCCCGAACAGATCAATTACCGCATGCTGTTCTGTTTTTCACAGATTCTGTCCTGTTTTGCCTTACCTTCACTTTGCAAATTAAGAACTTGCTTTTTCTTTGCAAAAACCTTTTGGCAATCTTGAGAAACAGTAGAACTTCAAGAATATCCTTATTTCCAGCAAGGTATAATTATTTTATTAAGGGTACAAACCTCGCTAATCAGATTATGATGAGTTGTGTATGAAGGGAGTTTTCAAGTGTGCGAGGGAAGATGATAAAAAGATTCAGGAGTGTCAAGCGCTCAAGCTTGGGGATGCCCCCGTGCACCCCCAAGAAATATTCAAGGAGACTCAAGCGTCTAAGCTTGGGGATGCCCCCGTGCATCCCCTTCTCCATCAACACTATCAGTTCGTCTTTCGTTTCGCTATATTTTTATCACTTCATGTGTTATGTGCTATGCTCGGAGCGTCTTGCTTTTAGTTTTCTTTTTAGTTTTTCATAACGATTCGGAACCCAGCATTCCTTTATGTGGGAGAGAAACACGCTCCACCTCTACCTAGAACATTACATAGAATTTTCATGTCTATCTATGCTGTGTGTGTTCTTTGTCTTTTAATAGCTACTATCGTGCTCTGCTCTTAGTATTCATGCTTATCTTTTCAAGAGCTTTTATTTAGTTGGTTGCTTGAACTCTCTTTAATTATCATGCTCACCTTATTAAGAGAGTTTGCTTCCGTTGCACTGTTTAATGTGTCTATGATAAAGATGCTACTTGCATGATGGTGCTTAGTAGTTCAGGTTTTCTTTTGGTTAATCTCAAATAGCTGGGGGGTTCCCAATGTGTTATTGGAGTACCAACTTGGTTTGTTTGCCTATGATGTGGTATGGTTTAGTAATGTCTTCCTTCGAGAATTTATTTTGATTGACTTGGCGTATGCTCACGCATATTCAAGACTGTAAAGAAAGTCTGTCAAGCCTTGATGATCTTTTATTTCTGAGTAGCGATATAACTACCATGCCTGATTCAATATTGCTTTGTCGCTCTGCATGATTATGACCGTCATTGCTCTCTTAGTTAGTCGCTCCCAGTCTTTTGCTAACCTCCACCTGCACTAAGCAAACTAACCATGCAATACATAGCTCATGGGAAAGTAGCCTAAAAACTATTGTGGTAAAGAATATGTTGCTTATGTATCTTATTTCTTATAAGTTGCTTGCTGAGCGGTAACCATGTTTCTGGGGACGCCATCAACTGTCACACTTTTGTTGAATATCATGTGAGTTGCTATGCATGTTCGTCTTGTCTGAAGTAAGGGTGATTTATCGTGGTTTGAATTAATATGCATATTGTTAGAGAAGAACATTGGGCCGCCAACCAAAGCCATGCATCATGGTGGAAGTTTTAGCTTGGACCTTAATCCTCAATCTCTCATGAGAATATGCTTATGCATTAAAGAGGAGTCCATCATCTATTTTCTATGTTGTCCCGGTATGGATGTCCTCAAGTTGAGATCTATCAAAAACGAGAAATCAAATGCGATCTATCTCCTTGGACCTTTGTACAGGTGGCATAGAGGTACCCCTTTGTGACGCTTGGTTAAAACATATGTAATGCAATGATAACCCATGGGAATCCGAGCTAATTAGGACAAGGAGCGAGCACTATTAGTATTCGATGCATGAGGCTTGCAACTTATAGGATGTTTTATGCATGACACATATGAAGTACTACTACCGTTGACACAATTGCTTCCATGTTTTCAAAATAAAAAGCTTTAGCACTTAACCTTTCTTTTACTTTTATGTTAAAGCACCAACTACTGAGAGCATGATTGTCATTCTGAGTGTAATGTGCATTGTCCCAAAGTAGCATTGTCTTTTGCATGATTGTGATATCGTTTATTCTTAAATGATTGTATCTAGTCATCACTTAAACCTTGAAGGTGCCCCTGCATTTATGTTTTGCATCACTAAAGGGGGCAAGCTAGATATCACTTTATCATATTTGCACATCATGTTCATTGCAAATCTATTTGATGTTTCAGTTTCATATTGTAAAACTTTCAGTCATTTGTGATTTTATCTTGAGGCAACTTAATTACTTTAGAATTATTGTCTCAGTAAGCTTTTGTCATATGACTATGAGAAAGTCCTATATGGTTAATAGCATGTCACCACAGAAATTATTCTTGTTATCATTTACCTACTCGAGGACGAGCAGGAATTAAGCTTGGGGATGTTGATACGTCCAAAACGTATCTATAATTTCTGCTTGCTCCATGCCACTTTTGGGTGATATTGCTATGATATTCATACACTTCCATACACTTTTGATCATATTTGGACTAACTTACTAATCCAGTGCACCCCAGTGCCAGTTTCTGTTTTCGGCTGTTTTTGTATTTCAGGTTTTCACGTTTCGAGAACTGCCCAGAAAAATCCAGAAAAATTATATAAAAAATCAGCGTTCCGGAAACAACACTGCGTCCGAAGGGCAGCCTGGGGGGGGGGCACAGGGGCTCCAGGCGCCCTGTGGGCGCGCCCCCCTAGGCCGCGCCGGGGGGGGGGGGGCGCCTGGGCCCCCCAAGGCTCCCCCGATGCCCTACTTTGGCATATATTTAAAGGACCCTCCGAAACCCTCAGAACAGGAACTCTTTTCGCGATCCCATCTCTGTTCCGCCGCCGCCGCCGCTTCCAAGATCGGGAGCACCAGGAGAACTCTTCCCGGCACCCTGCCGGAGGGGAGGATCACCACCGGGAGCTTCTCCACCACCATGGACGCCTCCCGGATGACTCGTGAGTAGTCTCCCTTGGACCATGAGTCCATGACCAGTAGCTATGTGATGTTCTCCTCCCGTTCTTGTGCTTCACTAATTAGTCCTCGTGAGCTGCCCTACATGATCGAGGCACCTATGTAATCCTTATGCTGTTGCTATGTTGAGTTTGCTGGGATCCGATGGATTATGAGATTATGTTCAGATTGATCTTGAGTAATATATTTGATTCACCCCTTTTATATTTTAGTTCATAAGTAATTCTTGCATGTTCTCCGTTGTTATTTATTGCTTTGGCCGAGTAGTAAGTAGTGACTCCAAGAGGGAACGTTATGCTCGATTGTGGGTTCATGCCCCTCGATGACTAGCTTGAGTGACAGAAACATGAGTCTAGGGGATGTGCTGTTGCCACAAGGGGGAAAACAACGGTGCTTGTGCCCGCGGGTGCAAGGATTGTTTACTTTATGCAAAGTTCTTTTAATGCAGTTGTCTGTTGCATTGAGTTTACACTATGGGTGGGACTCGCAACTTAATACCAGCGAGATGTTCTGGATAGATATCTCAAGGTGGATGATTAGTAGTAGATATTGATGGATTTCGGTCTACTTACTTTGGCGTACCGCCCATGCTTTGAACCTCAACCTTTCTTGCAATGTAGTCAGCATTGGTTTGCGTTCGTGGTCCTGTCAATTGCCCAGCTGTAATTTGTTACCTCACATAGCTGTTTTATCGTCTTTTGGGAGAGAGACATCACTAGTGAACATCATCAGACTGCGGTCCATATTACCATCATTGATCACATCCACTATTTATTTCCCGTTATTATTTACTATTGCAAAAACTATCTATCACTACTATCATTGCTTTTAATCCTTTGTGAACTACAAGGCCGGAGAGATTGACAACCTCTCTGTACTCGTTGGGAGCAAAGTTATTTGTATCAGTGTGCAGGTCCACGTTGGTTGCTACTAATCTGGCGCCGTAGCAATTGACACCTACTTGTTGAACCTAGGAGTCTCTGGGGAATCGATCCTTGGCATCTTTGCTAGGGGAAAACACTTCTACTTACTGCATCTTACACCTTCCACTTGGGGTAACCAACGAGGGGTTCGAGGCCCATCAATAACCATCCAAGTAGTCAAACCATGATTAGGGCAGTTCTTGATAAGATATTTCATACGTTCCCAAGCTTGGGCAACGTGTTCATTATCCAATTGTTTAAAATTCATTATGTTACTCCTTAGTTGGATAATTTTAGCAGGCGGATAGTATTTTCCAATAAAAGCTTCTTTGCACTTGTCCCATGAATCTATGCTATTTCTAGGCAAAGATTGAAACCAAATTTTAGCTCCTCCTCTCAAGGAGAAAGGAAAAAGCTTAAGCTTAACAATATTACCATCTATTTCTTGGTACTTTTGCATATCACAGAGTTCAACAAAATTGTTTAAGTGTAAAGCAGCATCATCTCCAGCACCGGAGAATTGATCTTTCATAACTAGGTTCAGTAAAGCAGGTTTAATTTCATACGAAGGGCTGAAGTGGCAGGTGTAGTGATAGGCGTGCAGATAAAGTCATCGTTGTTGTGACTAGTGAAGTCACACAACTTGGTGTTCTCGGTGGAACCCATAGCAGCAAGCAAGCAAGATAACTATTTTTGTGATTTTCGATAAAAGATACTAAAGCAAAAACTGAAAGGTAAACTAATCAAGACTAAAAAGCAAAGGTAAAAGATAGCGTGCAACTCCCCTATCTTGAATAGTGGAGTCCCCGGCGACGGCGCCAGAAAACTTTGCTTGATGGCTTCTCGCCCCTCGTTGGTTACCCCAAGTGGAAGGTTTGAGATGCAGTGTAGCGGTAGTTTTCCCTTGGCAAAGATACCAAGGATCGATTTCCTCTGAGACTCCTAGTTTCAACAAGAAGGTGTCAACAGCTAACGGCGCCAGATATTAGCAATCAACTTGGACCTGCACACAGATACAAATAACTTTGCTCCCAACGAGTACAGAGAGGTTGTCAATCCCTCCGGCCTTGTCGTTTACAAAGGATCAAACGCAAGAGATAATAGTGATAGGTAAAACTGTAACTAGCATGTAAAAGCAGAAAGTAAATAGCGGATGTGATCAGTGATGGTAATATGGACCGGTGTCCCATGATGTTCACTAGTGATGTCTCTCTCCCAAAAGACGATAAAACAGCTATGTGAGGTAAACGAATTACAACTGGGCAATTGACAGAATTATGAGCGCAAACCAATGCTAACTATGTTGCAAGAAAGGTAGAGGTTCAAAGCATGGGCGGTACGCCAAGGCAAGTAGACCGAAATCCATCTGCATCTACTACTAATCATCCACCTTGAGATATCTATCCAGAACATCTCGCTGGTATTAAGTTGCGAGTCCCACCCATAGTGTAAACTCAAAGCAACAGACAACTGCATTAAAAGAACTTTGCGTAAAGTAAACAATCCTTGCACCCGCGGGCACAAGCACCGTTGTTTTCCCCCTTGTGGCAACAGCACATCCCCTAGACTCATGTTTCTTTCACTCAAGCTAGTCATCGAGGGGCATGAACCCACAATCAAGCATAACGTTCCCTCTTTGAGTCACTACCTACTACTTGGCCAAAGCAATAAATAACAACGGAGAACATGCAAGAATTACTTACGAACATAAATATAAAAGAGGTAAATCAAATATATTACTCAAACACAATCTGAACATAATCTCACAATCCATCAGATCCCAGCAAACTCAACATAGCAACAGCATAAGAATTACATATGTGCCTCGATCATGTAGGGCAGCTCACGAGGTCTAATTAGTGAAGCACAAGAAGGGGAGGAGAACATCACATAGCTACTGGTCATGGACCCATGGTCCAAGGGAGACTACTCACAACTCATCCGGGAGGCGTCCATGGTGGTGGAGAGGCTCCCGGTGGTGATCCTCCCCTCCGGCAGGGTGCCGGGAAGAGTTCTCCTGGTGCTCCCGATCTTGGAAGCGCGGCGGCGGCGGAACAAAGATGAGATCGCGAAAAAGGGTTCCGTCCTCGAGGGTTTCGGGACGCGTGTTAAATATATGCCAAAGGGGGGCATCAGCGGAGGCCTGGGGGGCCCAGGTGCCCCCCCCGGCGCGGCTAGGAGGGGGGCCGCCCCACCAGGGCGCCTGGAGCCCTGGTGGCCCCCCTCCGGCCCTAGTTCGGCCGTGTGGAAGCTTCCGGAACGCTGATTTTTAATATAATTTTTCCGGGATTTTTCTGGCAGTTTTCGTGACGGGAAAACCTGAAATACATAAACAGCAGAAAACAGAAACTGGCACTGGGGTGCACTGAGTTAATAGGTTAGTCCAAATATGATCAAAAGTGTATGGAAGTGTATAAATATCATAGCAATATCACCCAAAAGAGGCATGGAGCAAGCAGAAATTATAGATACGTTTTGGACGTATCAGGCCACCTATAAAATAACGAATTGGGAAACGTAAGGAATCATGCAATGGTATAAAAACAAAACAAACATGCATATGCATATAGCTGGACACATGCTTACAGAAGTCTTCGATGCACAATACCTACCTGTAAAAATATTTCTTTCAAAACGTAAGAAATCATGCATGGTTATAAAAAGAAAAGAAAAATGTATGTCTATGTACGTAGCTGGCCACATGGTTACATAAGTCTTAGACCCACTGCCCACCTATAGAATAATGTGTTGTGAAATGTAAGGAATCATGTATGGTTACGAAAAGAAAACGTGCATATACTATTTTGGTCTATCTCGCCACCACTGAGGGAGCTGATGGGCAAAGCCAACCTGGGTGACAGTTATAGTGGGCTTTCCTCGTTGCGATGCAGGAACCCTCACATCCGGAGTGTTGTGCCGGCCCTGGATGATGCAAACATCTATGTAGCTCATACGCTGGCGTGGAAATGCCGGGCCTTCTTGACGGTGGTCATGCCGCTTGATTCTTTCAATCTGGCTTGAATCATGCAGTATTGTCCTTCTTCCCTTGAGACCAAAGTGTATCGAATACACTAGAGGTGTTAGTGCTGCGAAGGTGATGTTATGCAAATGCCATATATGACAACGTTTATAACAATAATCCATAACTTGGATGCCAACATTTGGCAATGTCTTGCAATCCTTAAAGTTTCACTAATCAAAGAAAAGATAAACATTTGCTTGTTCGCTACTATCTTCAGGAGTACCAATGGGAGAAGAGTATCGATGTCAAATACTCTGCATTCTGTCCACACCACAGAGGTATCTTCACGACCAATCGTTTGTATTGACTCCCATCCAAAATCATATTTTGTGAAGCGCAACTGAAATATAACACCTATGCCCCACATATTTAGGTGCAACTAAAATCGACCAACATTAGCGTTAGCACTGCACTGAACACTCTTCTAAAGATAGTGTTTCATAAAGAACACCAAAATGTCACATTATTGTCGATTTGAAATCATTGCACAAAATGGAGAACTAATTTAGCTGAATGTTAATAACAAGAAATAATTGCATTTTCAACTCGTGGCATGTACTATTAATGAAGCATCTTCATGAGAAATGCTACCAAACCAGTAACATTAAATTAAGTTCATTAAATTGGAAATCATGGAATAACTTATTTTTATCAATAACATTAGATTAATAGCACTAGAACAGTAGTGTAACTTCGACGGTGTTATTACTTCATTTTATAGGTGATATTACATTACTAGTAGCATAACCATTTTAAGAGTGTGATAACAACAACACAATATTAACATGCTAAAAAAATTGCTAGCTCCATGGCTGATTAACAAGCACAATCATTAGCGCGAAGGACGGTAGAGAAAGAGGATATACGTCAAGGTCGGCAGAAGGAGGCTTGGTGTTCTACTCGTGTTCAATGTGAGCATCGTCGTCCTATGGAACCTTTGTATGTTACTCCACACCAACAACGACGTGTGGGGGCTAGTTCCATGCATTCACCAGCTTCAAGAACAAAGCACGAACTGCAAATCAGTGTGCAATGGCCTGAGGGCTACTCTCGGATTGGCACTGTCCTGGTCAATGCCCCACGTCCTCATCTTCTCCCCCCTTTCCCAGCAGACGCGATCCAACAACACTTGAACGGGATATGTTGGGGGTGGCACCAAGAGGCGGAGAGTTATGATTAATGCAATGAGGAGGATGTGATGCACGTCTGAGATATGAAAGGGAGCACGCTCTAACACTTGGGTGCTCCTAGGGGATATTGAACCTAAACCCAAGTTCACTGACAAGACAACTCACACACTTGCCAAGTTATTTGAAGGTCCACTTCCAACAATGTTTATCAATGCCATTTATGCACATCTGAAGTATGTGGTACTGGTGAAGAAACCTCAGTGTAGAGGAAGAATAAGGTGAAACCCATGGTTGGACAATTGCTTGTCCTCTTTTTGTGTATGGTTGAATTTATCTTCATGGTTAGCTGCTACTTGTGACCTGCGTTGGGATTTCCTCGAAGAGGAGAGGATGAAGCGGTACAGTAGAGATAAGTATTTTCCCCAGTTAAGAACCTAGGTTATTAATCGAGTAGAAGAACCACAAAACACCTCGTTAGTAGTAGATACACACAAAATAACAAATACTTGCACCCAACTTGAACAAGGGGTTGTCAATCCCTCGACGGTTCATTGCAAGGATCAAATCTTGTAGTGATAGATAGATAATTAAAACACAAAATAAAATAAAGTAAAGATAAATTGAAGCAAGATATTTTTGGATTTTTTATATATGATAAAATAGACCCGGGGCCCATAGTTTTCACTAGAGACTTCTCTCTTGAAAATAGCATAGGTGGGTAAACAAATTACTGTTGAGCAATTGATAGAAAAGCGAATAATTAATCATGACGACATCCAAGGTAATGATCATGTATATAGGCATCACGTCCGAGACAAGTAGACCGACTCCTTCCTGCATCTACTACTATTACTCCACGCATCGACCACTACTCAACATGCATGTAGAGTATTAAGTTCATAAAGAATTGAGTAACGCCTTAAGCAAGATAACATGATGTAGACAAAATAAACCCACGTATGAATAGACCCCATCCTTTTATCCTTAATGGCAACAATAAAAATATGTTTCTTGTCCCCTTCCGTCACTGGGATATAGATCACCGCAAGATTGAACCCATCATAAAGCACCTCTCCCATTGGAAGAAAAATCAATCTAGTTGGCCAAACAAAATCAATAGATCGGAGAAAAATACAAAGCTATATTAATCATACATAAAAGAAAGCTATATTAATAATGCATAAAAGAGTTCAGAGAAGACTCAAATAATATTCATGGATACTCTGATCATAAACTCACAATTCATCGGATCCCAACAAACACACCGCAAAAGGTCATTACATCGAAAAGATCTGCAAGAACATCGAGGACATTGTATTGAAGATCAAAGAGAGAGAAGAAGCCATCTAGCTACTAGCTATGGACCCATAAGTCTGTGGTAATCCACTCACACATAATCGAAAGGGCAATAAGGTTGATGTAGAGCCCCTCGGTGATCGATTCCCCCTCCGGCAGAGTACTAGAGAAGGCCTCCAGATGGGATCTCGCAAGAACAGAAACTTGCGGCGGCGAAAAAAGTATTCAGGTGGTTCTTTGATGTCAGGGGAATATTTAAGAATTTATAGAGGAGGAATTAGGTCAAGAAGTGCCACGAGGGGCCCACAAGCCTAGGGGTGCGCCCTACACCCCAGGGCGCGCCTCCCGAGCTTGTCGCTCCCTCATGGCTCGTCAGGTCTTCTCTCGAACCTTCTAGGGTCTCTTCTGGTCCGAAAAAATTTAATCCAAGTTTTTTCTCCATTTGGACTCTATTTGATATTGACTTCCTTAAAAGCCAAAAAACAAGCACAAAATAGCAACTGGCAATGGGCACGAGATTAATAGGTTATTCCAAAAAAAATATAATTGCATATAAAACATCCTATATTGATACTATAATAGCATGGAACAATAAAAAATTATAGATACGTTGGATACGTATCATTAGCCCCATGTGTTGGTTTTGTACTCATTTGGTGTTTTTCCAATAGCCTGGTAGCATGTCATAGTTGTTTGTCTTGGTTGAGGATGAAGTGCCATCGTCCATATTGCGCTGGCCATGTGATGGCTTCTCGCCCCTTGTTGGTTACCCCAAGTGGAAGGTTTGAGATGCAGTGTAGCGGTAGTTTTCCCTTGGCAAAGATACCAAGGATCGATTTCCTCTGAGACTCCTAGTTTCAACAAGAAGGTGCCAACTGCTAACGGCGCCAGATATTAGCAATCAACTTGGACCTGCACACAGATACAAATAACTTTGCTCCCAACGAGTACAGAGAGGTTGTCAATCCCTCCGGCCTTGTCGTTTACAAAGGATCAAACGCAAGAGATAATAGTGATAGGTAAAACTGTAACTAGCATGTAAAAGCAGAAAGTAAATAGCGGATGTGATCAGTGATGGTAATATGGACCGGTGTCCCATGATGTTCACTAGTGATGTCTCTCTCCCAAAAGACGATAAAACAGCTATGTGAGGTAAACGAATTACAGCTGGGCAATTGACAGAATTATGTGCGCAAACCAATGCTAACTATGTTGCAAGAAAGGTAGAGGTTCAAAGCATGGGCGGTACGCCAAGGCAAGTAGACCGAAATCCATCTCCATCTACTACTAATCATCCACCTTGAGATATCTATCCAGAACATCTCGCTGGTATTAAGTTGCGAGTCCCACCCATAGAGTAAACTCAAAGCAACAGACAACTGCATTAAAAGAACTTTGCGTAAAGTAAACAATCCTTGCACCCGCGGGAACAAGCACCGTTGTTTTCCCCCTTGTGGCAACAGCACATCCCCTAGACTCATGTTTCTGTCACTCAAGCTAGTCATCGAGGGGCATGAACCCACAATCAAGCATAACGTTCCCTCTTGGAGTCACTACCTACTACTTGGCCAAAGCAATAAATAACAACGGAGAACATGCAAGAATTACTTACGAACATAAATATAAAAGAGGTGAATCAAATATATTACTCAAACACAATCTGAACATAATCTCACAATCCATCGGATCCCAGCAAACTCAACATAGCAACAGCATAAGGATTACATATGTGCCTCGATCATGTAGGGCAGCTCACGAGGTCTAATTAGTGAAGCACAAGAAGGGGAGGAGAACATCACATAGCTACTGGTCATGGACCCATGGTCCAAGGGAGACTACTCACAACTCATCCGGGAGGCGTCCATGGTGGTGGAGAGGCTCCCGGTGGTGATCCTCCCCTCCGGCAGGGTGCCGGGAAGAGTTCTCCTGGTGCTCCCAATCTTGGAAGCGCGGCGGCGGCGGAACAGAGATGAGATCGCGAAAAAGGGTTCCGTCCTCGAGGGTTTCGGGACGCGTGTTAAATATATGCCAAAGGGGGGCATCAGCGGAGGCCTAGGGGGCCCAGGCGCCCCCCCCCCGGCGCGGCCAGGAGGGGGGCCGCGCCACCAGGGCGCCTGGAGCCCTGGTGGCCCCCCTCCGGCCCTACTTCGGCCGTGTGGAAGCTTTCGGAATGCTGATTTTTATATAATTTTTCCAGGATTTTTCTGGCAGTTTTCGTGACGGGAAAACCTGAAATACAAAAACAGCAGAAAACAGAAACTGGCACTGGGGTGCACTGAGTTAATAGGTTAGTCCAAATATGATCAAAAGTGTATGGAAGTGTATAAATATCATAGCAATATCACGCAAAAGAGGCATGGAGCAAGCAGAAATTATAGATACATTTTGGACGTATCACCATGTTGCCACCGTGTCTTTAGGTTGGGACTAATCCAATGTGGTGTTTAGTTCCATGGTTGATTTGTTTGGAAAATTCGGTGCTCATGTATTGTCACTGGCCCATTTTTTATAGACTGGATCATTCTATTCTTCTTTAAGAAAGGCAGGAACACCCTTCCCTTTCGAGGTTATAAAAAAGGTGATGATTGTTGAAGAAACTTGCCGGCCAGAGTAGCTAATGGGTCTTACACACTTGTCATCTTTAATTAATGCATGAACAAAAAAAATGACATAACCATTCTTTTAATTGCTTGGTGTCCTGGCTTTTTGAGAAAAAAAAGAAGTTGCTATTTTACATTTGGAAACCGCTCAGGCACATATATTGTGATTCTCAGGGATGGATCTGACATGTAGGCATTGGGGTCAATTGACCCCAATGAAATTACTAAACCCTTCATTAACTTAGTACTAATCATTCTTGATTTATATAAGATGACCCTGTTGCCATGTATAGGGCCCCATCAAGTTTTTTTTCTAGCTTTGTCACTAGTGATTATTGTAAGTCCCTTTTTCTTGTAGAATACCCATATAATCGTAATTTTGTTAGCCTTTTGCTAATTCCCAATTGCATTATTTTTAAAAAAATAATCATAACAAATTGTACATCATTTATCCTAATTCCAAAACTGAAATCTGCAATTCTAAAAAAATAAAATCCAGTGGCAACTTCTAGTCCACAATCCACATGTTATATAAGTGAACTTGACACGATCATTGTTGGATGTTGGTCCAAAAGGCTTGGAAAGTAATTGGGAAGTTACGGAAATTCACTAGTAGAAAAAGGGTCAAATGTAGAGCTCATTAGTCCCGGTTTGTAACTGAACCGGCACTAATGTGACCATTAGTGCCGGTTCCAACGGCTAGGCGGGCGGCGATCATTAGTACCGGTTCGTGGTGAACATTTAGTACCGGTTCATGGCATGAACCGGTACTAAAGAGGATGTGGTGAGGCTGGGGCCCCACCAGCACCTTTAGTACCGGTACTAAAGGATTCTAATTAATTCATTCTGCAGCGCTTTTTTAGTCCCACCTCGCTCGTCTGACAGAGTTTTTACCACCTTAAATATGTTATTTCTCAAACTATCACAACCACTTGGTCTTCATTGAACTCTATGTGTAGGATTTGTGGCTGCAATAGGAGTCCTCGCCAGTTCCTAAACCGGTGAGGACTCCTATTGACAACTTAAATTCTACACAAAAAGACCAATGATGATCAATGCATTTTTAACATCATTTGCTATTTTTCATTCATTTACTGATTTGTTTTAAGAGCTAAATGACCATGAAATTGAAAAACACTACAAAATGAACTCTGAAAAGGTTGAAACTTGGCATGGTATCATCATTTCACCCACATGGCATGTGCAAAAAAGTAGAGAGGGTCACAGCAAAAACTGGATGCACTTCGTGTACAAACTGGACAATCTCTTTCGAAGTATCCGGGTTTCGAACGTAAAAACTCATCTGTTACACCAGCGCTTAATTTTTTTAACTTGTTACAACTCCGGACTTTTTTGCATTCAGTATACACGATTCAAAGCCATGTCATAAACTTTCAACCCTTTCTGACATCATTTGCTATTTTTCATTCATTTAGTGATTTGTTTTGAAAGCTAAATGACCGTGAAATTGAAAAGCACTGCAAAATGAACTCTGAAAAGGTTGAAACTTGGCATGGTATCATCATTTCACCCACATGGCATGGGCAAAAAAGTAGAGAGGGTCACGGCAAAAACTGGATGCACTTCGTGTACAAACTGGACAATCTCTTTCGAAGTATCAGGGTTTCTGACGTAAAAACTCATCTGTTACACCGGCGCTTCATTTTTTTAAACTTGTTATAACTCCGGCCTTTTTTGCGTTCAGTATGCACGATTCAAAGCCACATCATCAACTTTCAACCCTTTCTGAGATCATTTGCTATTTTTCATTCATTTACTGATTTGTTTTGAGAGTTAAATGACCGTGAAATTGAAAAGCACTACAAAATGAACTCTGAAAAGGTTAAAACTTGGCATGGTATCATCATTTCACCCACATAGCATGTGCAAAAAAGTAGAGAGGGTTACGGCAAAAACTGGATGCACTTCGTATACAAAATAGACAATCTCTTTCGAAGTATCACGGTTTCGAACGAAAACTCATCTGTTACAACAAGGCATTTCATTTTTTAACATATTTGAACTCCAGACTTTTTGTGTGTTCATAATGCACCATTCGAATCTACATCATCAATTATCAACCCTTTCTGAATTCATTTGGTATTTTTCATGCATTTACTTACTTTTTTTTAGAGCTAAGTGACCCTAAAATTGAAAAACTCATCAAATGAACTCTAAAAGATTATAAGTTGGCATGGTATCATCATTTCACCCACATAGGATGTGCAAAAAAGTAGAGAGGATTACGGCAAAAACTGGATGCACTTCAAGTACAAAATGGACAATCTTTTTCGAAGTATCAGGGTTTCGGACAAAAACGCATATGTTACAAAGGCATTTCATTTTTTTGAACTTATTTGAACTCGAGACTTTTTGTGTGTTGAAAATGCACCATTCAAATCCACATCATCAATTATCAACCCTTTATGAATTCATTTGGTATTTTTCATGCATTTACAGATTTGTTTAGAGCTAAATGACCCTAAAATGGAAAAATACTTCAAATGAACTCTGAAAAGGTTGAAAGTTGGCATGGTATCATCATTTCACCCACATAGCATGTGCAAAAAAGTAGAGAGGGTTACGACAAAAACTGGATGCACTTCGTGTACAAAATGGACAATCTCTTTCGAAGTATTAGGGTTTCGGACGAAAACTCATCTGTTACAAAGGTATTTCATTTTTTCAACTTATTTGAACTCCAGACTTTTTTGTGTGTTCAAAATGCACCATTCAAATCCACATCATCAATTATCAACCATTTATGAATTCAGTTGGTATTTTTCATGCATTTACTAATTTTTTTTAGAGCTAAATGACCCTGAAATTGAAAAACACTTCAAATGAACTCTGAAAATGTTGAAAGTTGGCATGATATCATCATTTCACCCACATAGAATGTTTCAAAAAGTAGAGAGGGTTACGGCAAAAACTGGATGCACTTCGTGTATAAAATGGTCAATCTCTTTCGAAGTATCAGGTCGCCCCACGCTGTGAGCCCTTGGCCGCCTCATCGCCGCGCCCCGTACACACACACACACCCACTCACACACACATTTTTTATACTTATTTTCTGTTTTATATTTTTTAGATTAATGTCAAAGTATAGATATTTAGAAATATTTTCTGTTTTTTAGATTAATGTCAAAGTATAGATATCTAATATGTCAAATGTTAGATGAATTAGACGAATAACTATATAGAAATGTTAGATGAAATAATTTTCTTTATAATTTTAGTTATAGAAATGTTAGATAAATTTTAGATATAGAAATGTTAGTTAGATATAAAATAAAATACCATATAAAAAACTTATTTGCGGGCTACCCAGTGGGCCTGCAAGGCCTTGGGCATGAATTTACAGGCCCATAAGGGCCCATCAGGCTCACAGGGCAGCGCGGTAAAGTTAGGCCCAGAAGTCTGCATTAGAGAGGAGCTCGAAGGAGCAGCCGCGCTGGGTTTATAAACCAGTGCGGCTGCCCTTCGCTTGGCGAGGTGGGACTAAACTTGCCGCACCGCACCTATGCCAGCGCACCCCTTTAGTACCGGGTCGTGGATCCAACCGGTACTAAAGGGGGGAGGGTCTTTAGTACCGGGTGGAGCCACGAACCGGTACAAAAGCCTTCATTTCCTTCCGCTTCGCCTGGCCAAAATTGACCTTTAGTACCGGTTGGTGGCTCCAACCGGTACTAAAGGCTGCCAAAATTTCAGTTTCTTCTCCCTCAATCTCGCTCCTCTCGACGTCGCCGCCGCCCCGCACGCGCGCCGTCCCCCGCGCCCGTCCCCGCCCCCGGCTCGTCCCGCGCCGTTTTCGTCGCCGTCCACGTCGCCGTCGCCGCCCCCGTAGCCGTCGCCCCCCCCCCCGGCCCGTCCCCGTCGTCGTCGCGCGTCTGCTCTCACCGCCGCCGCCGTCGATCGTCGCCGCGCGTCTGCTAGCCGCCGCCGCCGTCGATCGTCGCTGCGTTGTGAGCCCCTTGCCGCCCCCCGTACACACACATTAATTAGATTTTAGTTTTTTTTATAGTTTTAGTTATACAAATGTTAGATGAATTGTAAAAATGTTACTTAGTTATATAGAAATGTTAGATGAATTTTCTGTTTTTATAGTTTTTTTATAGTTTTAGTGATATAATGTAGTTTTTTAGTAAGAACTAGTTTATTTTTAGTAAGAACTAGTTTATTTTTAGTAAGAACTAGTTCATTTTTATTTATAGTAAGTGCTTATTAGTTGAACTAGTTGAATTAATAGAGAACTAGTTGAATTAACAGAACTAGTTTATTCTTTTAGTTCAAGCAATATTCCCGCATCGCTGTCGACGATGCCTGTCCCGCATCCTCGTCGTCGACTCATCGGAGTCCTGCTTGATCAGAGGGGTCAAGTTCGGAACTGGGATCCGCCAGGCTGGTACTGGGAGGTGCTTTCTTCCTGGGGGCGCAACTTGGTGAGGAACCAACCCGTTGTTGACCCGAACCTTCTTTGGTGGCGGGCGCGTGAGCCAGTGACGGTGCGGAGGCTTGAGGACCCCACAGAGGTTGTACGTCACCGTGTCAGCGAGGAGGACGAGCACGTCCGTCGCTACATGGTTGCGTTGGAGGGCAGGTTCGACAATACCTGGCAGGTTCTTCAGGGATCTCACTGGAGCTATGATCCTGTGATGGTTTCTTCTCTTTGGGTGTCCACCGCCCGCGCCGATACCCGTCGTTCGCTAGGGTTTTAGCTGTATTAATTAGTGATGTTATATGTATGATACTATTGGAGATGTATTAGTGATAATATTCGACGATGTACGGACGCAAGAGATGATTTAATTAGTTTTTCTTATTAGTGGTTTTAGCTGCATTAATTAATTGAACTAGTTGATTGAATTAATAGAACTAGTAAGTGTTTATCAACCTATGTTTCACCTATGAACATAGAAAATGTCCTCTGACGATGAAAATGATTTCGTTATGTGCGAACACTGCGAAGACCAGCGCGGTCTGTGCGACATAAATTTCCTAGTTGATGATAGGCGCTTCAGCATCAAGCAGGATGAGACCTTCGAAGTGGATACAGTAAGTCACAACGACAAGTATTTTTTCGTAATTTTAAAATTTCACTATTTGCTTCAACTTATAATTTTAAATTTTCACCATTCTACTAGCGTATCCCATGCCATGCAAGAATTTTTGTCTTGGATAAGATAGGTTTCAGTCCTAACAAAACCACTGCAGGAAACAGGAAATTTGCCGTCTGTGGATTACAGACGGCAAAAACCTAAATCCTGACGGCAAAGATTTTGCCGTCAGGAAGCAGACGGCAAAGTCAGACGGCAAAGCTAAATCGGCAAAGAATACTTTGCCGTCAGCTTTTTATCTGAATGACGGCAAAGAATTTGCCGTCAGCCGAATCTTCTTCGCCGCCTTCCTTATAAATAACAGACGGCAAACAAAAGTAGTTTTGCCGTCAGCTATACTACCTCTTTGCCGTCAGCTGTTCGCCTCTTTGCCTTCAGCCTCGTATATCACAGACGGCAAAGAATGGGGTCAAATTAAAAAAAAAGCACAACGGCGTTAGAAGAAATCGTCTTTGCCATCAGCCTTCACATAACGTATTAAAATAACCTGAATCAGCAGTCCTAGTGCAGAGGACAACAATGAACACCACACTACATCACAGTACACATCACAGTACACATCAACACTTTGCTCCAAGAATCTATGATGAACGAAAAAAATTCACAATACAAAATTACACCACACCACTGGATTAGCAATAAACAGCAGCAGCGCCCTCTCCCTTCTCCAAGGACAGAGCAGCGCCACCATGGACGTACTTCGTTCTCCACGGACAGATCAGAACCACCATGGACGCCCGATGAGCTGTCCCCACTCCTCGAGGCGGGAGGTGGTGCAGCATGGAGCGATGGGGCCAAGGACGGCGGAGGCATGCAGGGTAGGGGCCATGGCCGGCGGAGCCTGGCCGGGGCGACGGGGCCGGTGGCGCCCGTGGCGAAGGGGGAAGGGTGACGGGGCCGGTGGCGTCCGTGGCGAAGGTGGAAGGGCGACGGGGTCGGCGGCACCCGTGGCGATGGGGGAAGGGCGACGGCGACGGCAGGCGACGTCGTGGCGGACGCCTGCGGAGCTTCGAGGGCGACGGGGCCGAGGCCGGGGGCGACGTAGGAAGTGGCCGGGGCCGGCGCTAGAGGTGGAGGCCGGCGGGCAAGGTGGCGGACGGACGCCGGCGGAGCTTCGGGTGCGCCGCGGCCGTGGCCGGGGGCGACGGGGATGGCACCAGGGCCGAGGGCGAAGGGAGAAGTGGTCGGGGCCGACGCTAGAGGTGGCGGCCGATGGGAGAGGTGGTGACCGGCGACGGCGTGTGGATAAGGTGTGAGAGACAGAGAGAGCTCGTGGT
>LR738710.1:938861091-938957363 GCA_902687465.1 Secale cereale
TGACCGACGGTGGGCGGCGTGGGGTGGTTGGGGGCCGGGGCGGGCGGCGCTGCGTGGTGGTTGGATCGGGGAGGGGTGGGGAGGGGCCGTGGTGTGCGGGCGCTGTCGCGCTAGAAACTGTGTTAAGTGGGGGGTGGGGAGGGGTGTGGGGGGTGTTAATAAGGTCTTAAGGGGTGTTATGAGAATAGACCCACCCTATATATATATATATATATATATATATATATATATATATATATATATATATATATATATATATATATATATATATGGCATATACTTGATCACTTATAGGACGATTTCCATATGCACTTCAAACTAGCTAATTCGCGGTACTTTCACATAGTGATTTAACAACTCATTATAATGTAAAAATAATTTCTAAATTAAATTGATAACACAAAATAAAAGGAAAAATAAAAAATAAAACCAAAACCCCCCAAACCTTTAGTACCGGTTGATGTTACCAACCGGTACTAAAGGTCTCCCTGCCCCCCGCCCAGACTCGTGCCACGTGGTGGGACTTTAGTGACGGTTCGTGTTGAAGCGGTACTAAAGGGACCTTTAGTCCCCATCCTTTAGTGCCGGTTACAGAACCGGCACTACAGGCCCCTGCGAACCGGTGGTAAAGCCCGGTTCTGCACTAGTGATTCGAGTTATAATCTTGATAGAACAGATTACAATTGCAGAAGGACTCCACTTTACAAATCTGACGACAGATTTGTTACCATGACAAATCGAACGTTTTTTATGGCAATTTTTGCTTGCCGAGGATGTCAAGTTTAGTTGGCAAGCATGGCAAATCCACCCCAGTTCATTTATTGCCAGAAAATTGACGTTCTTGTAAACTAAATTTGCCATGCTCACCTCAACTAAATTTGTCATAAAAACATTTGATTTGCCATGCTTAAAAATTTGACGTCAGATTTTTAGCATTACTGATTGCAGAAAGTAATTAGTTGTTGTAGAGTGATGAACACTGTGATGAACACTTCATTTATAGTACATAGAGGACTTCATGGTGTGACTGAGGACTTGACATATCCGCACGCTCCATTGTGTAGAATCAAGTGCCTTTCCTAATCCTATCTGTGGCACGTTGGGCAGTTTGGAGGGTGTGACCCTGGGGGTCCATCCGGTTGGTCTCTTACAAACAAGTAAAAACATAAGTTGGAGAATATGTAGCTTAGTCATCCTACAGTGTGATCGAGTTGGTTTAGTTGAAGTACTTACGAGGGAAGGGAGATGGCCTCTGGCTTGAGGGACTGAAGCAGAAGCAAATCAGAAAGAAGAGGATTGTAAGCAACCGAATCAGATGGCGAGTGCCGGGTAACAATGTTCTTGAATCAGGGTGGCTTTGGGAGGGCAAAATCTAGCTATTTAACACCGATATGGAACAGCGCGTATGGAAATCTCAATGCTAGTTCCCGCAACTATCTATCTACTTATTAAGTTGAAGGGTGAACTGAATTTTGCCTGAGAATTTTCAATTTATTTTTGACTGGAAACTGGGAAACTTGCAAAAGGGAGGCATACGACCATGAACAATTGACCATAACAGAATCAAAGTCCCCGTACGACTTCACAAGTTTGAATAGCTCATGTGATCATACTCATAGCTATAATATCTTATCTTCAGTGTTTAATGCTTGAACATATTTATTATATACATTTCTCTCATTTTATTTAACAAATGGATTGGTGCACCAACACCAAGATCTTTCATACCAGTAGGGAATGCCAAATAATTATGTGATTCCTTGCTCACGCACAACTTATTATTCCTTATATACCTAGGCTCAATCTGTCTACTTTCTGCTAGAGATGATGTACAACATGCAAGCCGAAGTTGTATGATTCATTTTCACTAGGTCTGCACATAATCCTACACTTTTATATGGCATGTCATACTAAGGTATTGCTACCTTATTTTTAGTGGCTGAGGTTAGTGTTGCTATTTGCCGTATACTATCCAACTGATACAACATGTCAGATATCCCTTCACTATTTCCTAAAGTTGTTTGTACGGTTCTATTACTTGGTATGAGTCTCAATTTTAACACAAAAACTGTATCCATTTTTCAGCACCTTATTTATGCACAACTATATGAAAAATCGTATCAGTCTGTCGCAACCATAGACGGGCACCACAACACGCGTACTCGACGATGTAGTAGGTCTTAACATTCAGCTTAATTTGAAGTCCATGATGAAAAATATGACACACCTTTTGCTGTACTACAAGCTCAAAACCTTATACTTACAGGTACAGGGTGGATTGCCTGATTTGCCTCTTGCGGGAGACGAACATGAAAGGAAGCAGAAGCAGATCACGAACAGGATAGTAAGCAACCGTACCACATGGCGAGCGTTAGGTAACATTCTTGCTTTCTGTTCTGAATCGAGGTGCCTTTGAGAGACGGCAAAACCTAGCTAGTACTAGTATTTATTAAGATCGAGGGTGGACTGAACTTCTGACTGAGAATTTGCACGTGTAACTGGGATTTATTTTTACTCATTTTCTGCAAAGGGCGGCATACGACCATGACCATGAAACTTGGTCAATATCTGACCATGACCATGAAACTTGCTCAATGTCTCCGATTTGACTTCACAAGTTTGAATGACTCATGTGATCATAGCAATAGCTAGCAGCCCATATTACGTTTCATACATGAATGTATGTACATCAATCACTGAAGCATAGCAGTCAAACCCATGAGCCTTGTATAAATACAGTAGAAAAACATATCTTAATGCACGACTAGAGCTAGCTATAAAGCGCAAGTCACCATGGAGTAGTGACTTCCCTTGATAATCCTTTTGTCTAGAAAAAGTAGTGACTGCCTCTGATAATCCTTGTCCTATCCACCTCTCTTCTGACATGTTCTTTAGTAGGCGCCACAGCTCTCCAAGCTTAAAAAAAAACCCCGCTAAAACCCTACATGTATTGGGGCAAAATTTAGCAAAATACACCGATCACTCGCTTGGATATATTTGACCACGATTATGACAGGTCAGACCTGCATGTAAATGCTGACATGGCACAAATGACAACTCCATTTATTTGACCGTTAAGTGTAATGATGTGTTGGCTTAGTCTCTCGAAAGTACTCATAGAGATACAGTGTGCGTGCATGCGTTGATTGGCACTAGTAGAAAACAGGGCATTGGTCCAGCCCATTAGCCCCGGTTCAATCTAGAACCGGGACCAATGGGGGTACTGGACCCGGTTCGTTAGCCCAGGGGGCCGGCCGGGCCACGTGGGCCATTGGTCCCGGTTCGTCTGGACCTATTGGTCCCGGTTGAAGCTAAAAACCGGGACCAATGGCTCTTGCTCCTGGCCCACCACTATTAGTCCCGGTTTGTTTTATGAACCGGGACCAAAGGCACCCCTTTAGCCCCGGTTTGTAGCACCAACCGGGACCAGTGAGTTGCCTATATAAACCCCCTCACTCAAGAGCAGAGCTCACTGCTCTGTTTTTTTTTCTGGCCGAGGGGGAGAGGGGTTAGTGGTGCTCTAGCTCACCTCCTATGCACACAACATGTTCGGTGGAATGCCCGAGCCACACTAGTTAAGCTTTTCTGCTCTCGAAGCTCTATTTTCTCCGAGATTTGTCTAGGTTTAGCGGTCCGTCACGTCCCGTCCCCGTCTTCGCCGCCGTCGATCGCCCCCGCCGATCTCGTCACCGGCACCACCGTGGTGAGCCTCTTGTTATGTCCATGCTTTTCTTACTTTTATTATTGCTTTAGATAGATATTTGTCTAATTTTCTTACGTTTATTATTGCTTGTTATTATATAGTGCGATGGTTTTGATATCCGCCCACGTGGGCCCTCGTCCGGTCTACGATTCGGATGTGGTATATTATCTTTAATTTATAACTATTTGTTTTAGTGCTTATGATAGTTATGCCGACCAACCTGACATGCATAGATGTTTTATTATGTCTAGGAGGTAGTTGAACCGGAAATTCCAACCGACCCTCTTGTGGACGAGAAGATGATATTGGAGTTGCATGTTGCAGATGTCGTCGATGATCACAAGATCAAGATGGATGCAATGCGGTTGAAGATTAAAAAGATTAGAAAATATGCCATTAATACCGAGGCTTGGTATCATTATGCCGTTGGATCAATTGTTACCTTGGTTGCGATTATGATAGCATTTGTTTTCGCGTTGAAATGTTTTACATAGTTTCGATGTGTATGGAGAGCTATATATGTTGTTAGATGAGAACTATATATGTATGTACTTTGGTTTTAATGTGATGATGAACTTTTATCCATTTGGTCACTTAATTATCTATTTATGATGTTCTGTAATGGTTTTTGACACACTTAATTATATATAAATGCACGCAGATGAACCGCCAATGGATGTACGGTGACAGACACACCTCCGAGTACATTAAGGGCGTGCGTGAGTTTCTAAATGTGGCAGAGGCAAACAAGCAGAATGGTTTTATGTGTTGTCCATGCACTCAATGTGTGAATACGATGTCTTACTCTAACCGAAAAATCCTTCACTCCCACCTGCTTTACAAGGGTTTCATGCCACACTATAATGTTTGGACGAGGCACGGAGAAATAGGGGTTATGATGGAAGACGGCGAAGAAGAAGAGTACAATGACAACTATGTGCC
This sequence comes from Secale cereale, assembly GCA_902687465.1. Classification (NCBI taxonomy): domain Eukaryota; kingdom Viridiplantae; phylum Streptophyta; class Magnoliopsida; order Poales; family Poaceae; genus Secale; species Secale cereale. Next base: position 938,865,737 of record LR738710.1, read on the forward strand.
CCCTGAATACGGTGATGCTGCAATGGGGGGAGCTGGTGAAGATCAAGAGGAACCAGACGATGTGCCCAATGATGCTGCAACGGGTGAAGCTGCTGAAGATCAAGAGGAACCAAATGATGATCTTCGCCGGGTCATTGTCGATGCAAGGACACAATGCGAAAGTCAAAAGGAGAAGCTGAAGTTCGATCGCATGTTGGAGGATCACAAAAAAGGGTTGTACCCCAATTGCGAAGATGGCAACACAAAGCTCGGTACCGTACTGGAATTGCTGCAGTGGAAGGCAGAGAATGCTGTGGCTGACAAAGGATTTGAGAAGCTACTGAAAATATTGAAGAAGAAGCTTCCGAAGGATAACGAATTGCCCGACAGTACATACGCAGCAAAGAAGGTCGTATGCCCTCTAGGATTGGAGGTGCAGAAGATACATGCATGCCCTAATGACTGCATCCTCTACCACGGTGCATACAACGATCTGAACGCATGCCCGGTATGCGGTGCGTTGCGGTATAAGATCAGACGAGATGACCCTGGTGATGTTGATGGCGAGCCCGCCAGGAAGAGGGTTCCTGCGAAGGTGATGTGGTATGCTCCTATAATACCACGGTTGAAACGTTTGTTTAGAAACAGAGAGCATGCCAAGTTGATGCGATGGCACAGTGAGGACCGTAAGAAAGACGGGAAGTTGAGAGCACCCGCTGACGGGTCGCAATGGAGAAAAATCGAGAGAAAGTACTGGGAGGAGTTTGCAAAGGACGCAAGGAACGTATGGTTTGCTCTAAGCGCGGATGGCATTAATCCTTTCGGGGAGCAGAGCAGCAATCACAGCACCTGGCCCGTGACTCTATGTATGTATAACCTTCCTCCTTGGATGTGCATGAAGCGGAAGTTCATTATGATGCCAGTTCTCATCCAAGGCCCTAAGCAACCCGGCAACGACATTGATGTGTACCTAAGGCCATTAGTTGAAGAACTTTTACAGCTGTGGAATGGAAACGGTGTACGTGCGTGGGATGAGCACAAACAGGAGGAATTTGACCTAAAGGCGTTTGTTCGTGACCATCAACGATTGGCCCGCTCTCAGTAACCTTTCAGGACAGACAAACAAAGGATACCACGCATGCACGCACTGTTTAGATGACACTGAAAGTATATACCTGGACAAGTGCAGGAAGAATGTGTACCTGTGCCATCGTCGATTTCTTCCGACCAACCATCAATGTCGAAAGAAAGGCAAGCATTTCAAAGGCGAGGCAGATCACCGGAAGAAGCCCGCCATGCGTACCGGTGATCACGTACTTGCTATGGTCAATGATTTACACGTAATCTTCGGAAAGGGCCCCGGCGCACTAGCTGTTCCGAATGACGATGAGGGACACGCACCCATGTGGAAGAAGAAATCTATATTTTGGGACCTACCCTACTGGAAAGACCTAGAGGTCCGCTCTTCAATCGACGTGATGCACGTGACGAAGAACCTTTGCGTGAACCTGCTAGGCTTCTTGGGCGTGTATGGAAAGACAAAAGATACAGCTGAGGCACGGGAGGACCTGCAACATTTGCACGAAAAAGACGGCATCCCTCCGAAGCAGTATGAAGGTCCTGCCAGCTATGCTCTTACGAAAGAAGAGAAAGAAATCTTCTTTGAATGCCTTCTCAGTATGAAGGTCCCGACTGGCTTCTCGTCGAATATAAAGGGAATAATAAATATGGCAGAGAAAAAGTTCCAGAACCTAAAGTCTCATGACTGCCATGTGATTATGACACAACTGCTTCCGGTTGCATTGAGGGGGCTTCTACCGGAAAACGTCCGATTAGCCATTGTGAAACTATGTGCATTCCTCAATGCAATCTCTCAGAAGGTGATCGATCCAGAAATCGTACCAAGGCTAAGGAGTGATGTGGCGCAATGTCTTGTCAGTTTCGAGCTTGTGTTCCCACCATCCTTCTTCAATATCATGACACACGTCCTAGTTCATCTAGTTGACGAGATTGTCATTCTGGGGCCCGTATTTCTACACAATATGTTCCCCTTTGAGAGGTTCATGGGAGTCCTCAAGAAATATGTCCGTAACCGCGCAAGGCCAGAAGGAAGCATCTCCATGGGCCATCAAACAGAGGATGTCATCGGGTTTTGTGTTGACTTCATTCCTGGCCTTAATAAGATAGGTCTCCCTAAATCGCGGTACGAGGGGAGACTGACTGGAAAAGGCACGCTTGGAAGGGACTCTATAATATGCAGGGACGGTTATTCTTGGTCTCAAGCACACTACACAGTTCTACAGAACTCTACATTGGTGACCCCGTATGTCGATGAACACAAGAACAGTCTGCGCTCCAAACACCCGGAGCAGTGCGACGACTGGATTACACGTGAATACATCAGGACTTTCAGCAGTTGGTTGGAAACACGTCTCAGAGGTGACAACACTGTTTGTGATGAGTTGTACTTGTTGTCCAGGGGACCATCTTCGACTGTATTGATTTACAAAGGATACGAGATAAATGGGAATACATTTTACACGATTGTCCAAGATCAAAAGAGCACCAACCAAAACAGCGGTGTCCGCTTTGATGCAACAACCGAGAGGGGAAAGGACACATATTATGGTTACATAGTGGACATATGGGAACTTGACTACGGACATGATTTTAAGGTCCCTTTGTTTAAGTGTAAATGGGTCAATCTGTCAGGAGGCGGGGTACAGGTAGACCCACAGTACGGAATGACAACAGTGGATCTGAAAAATCTTGGATACACTGACGAACCGTTCGTCCTAGCCAATGATGTGGCACAGGTTATCTATGTGAAGGACATGTCTACCAGACCGAGAAAAAGAAAAGATAAGGAAGCGAATACATCATACGATGAGCCAAAGCGCCACATAGTTCTTTCAGGAAAAAGGGACATCCTGGGAGTGGAGGGCAAGACAGACATGTCTGAAGATTATGAAAAGTTTCATGAAATTCCTCCCTTCAAAGTCAAGGATGACCCAAGCATCCTGATAAACGATGAAGATTATCCATGGTTACGGCGCAATAAGCAAATGACACAAGCGAAGAAAAAGTGAAGAGTTTTTTCCGCAACTATTATGATGATACCATGCCAACTTTATAACAAACGAGTATGATACCATTGTCAGTTTGTACTATTCAAATTTGCACTAACAGAAAGTTTGTAATTGGTTTTACCAGAAAGAATTAAAAAATAAAACAAAAAACAAAAGAAAATAAATAATGCAGAAAACAAAAAAAACTTGCAAAAAAATAAAAAATAGCAACAATAAGTATTTCATTGTAAGTAGAAACAAAATAAAATAAATAAAGCAACAAAGAAAACAAATAATTTCAAATTTAAACTATTCAAATTTGAATACTACTTGCACTAACAGAAAGTTTGTAATTGGTTTTACCAGAAAGAATTAAAAAATAAAGCAAAAAACAAAAGAAAATAAATAATGCAGAAAACAAAACAAAAAAACTTGAAAAAAAAATAGCAACAATAAGTATTTTTTTGTAAGTAGAAACAAAATCAAATAAATAAAGCAACAAAGAAAGCAAATAAATAAAAATAGCAACAGTAAGTATTTTGTTGAAAGTAGAAACAAAACTAAAAAATAAAGCAACAAAGAAAAAAAATAAAAAATATGCCACCTGCTGGGCCCACACGGCCTGAATACGACTAGAAACCCAACTATGGGCCAGGATTCAGGCCCGTAGTGAGCCCAGCAAGACCACAGGCAAAGCAGTTTCAGTTTAGGCCCTTAGGCCTGCGGTTCAGAGGAGTTCGATAGGAGAGAGGCAGCGGGGCTTATAAACTGGTGTTGCTCTCTCTCAACTAGCGAGGTGGGACTAAACTTCCCACCGCACCGCGGCAAGGCCTTTAGTCCCGGTTGGTAGCTGAAACCGGGACTAATACCCCCCTTTAGTCCCGGTTCCTGCCACCAACCGGGACTAAAGGCCCCTCCTTCCCGCCCTTTGGGCTGCTGAAAAGGGACCTTTAGTCCCGGTTGGTGGCAGCAACCGGGACTAAAGGGGTGTATTAGTCCCGGTTTCAGCCACCAACCGTGACTAATGCCCCTCCTATATAACCAGGACTTGCGAAAATTTCGCCAGTTTCCTTCTTCCCCGCCCCGACGCCTCCCTCGATCTGCTCCGTCCCCGTCGCCGTCGCCGTCGCCCCCGTCGCCCCGTCGCCGTCGCCCCCGACGCCGCCCCGCCCCGCGCCGTCGCCGCGCCCCGCGCCGTCGCCCCGCCCCGGCCGGCCCGTCGCCCCGCGCCGCCGCGCGCCCCGCCCCGCCGCCGTCGCGCCGCCGCGCCCCGACGCCGCCTCGTCGCCGCCCCGCCCCGCCGCCGTCGCGCCGCCCAGCCCTGCCGATGTGAGGGCCGGCTCCCTTTTTTTATGTTTAATATTGCTGTATATATATATATATAGTTGCTGTGTATATATATGTATATATGTGTATATTTTTTTTATGTTTATATAAATTGCAGTATATATAGTTGCTGTATATATAGTTGCTGTATTTATATGTATGTGTATATCTTTTTTTTTCTTAGGAATTTGCTAAATATATATGTTAAATATATATTTATGTGTATATAAATATATTTTTTCTTAGGAAGTTGCTGTATATATGTGATGTGTGTATATGTGATGTATATATATGTGTATGTGGCTATATAGTTTTTTGTTTATATATGCTAAATATATATAGAAAGTTTTATATATGCAAAAGTTACAAATTTAGAAAAAGAAGGATAGGAAAGAAGAAAATAAGAAAGAGGAAAGAAAGAAGAAGAGGAGAGGAAGAAGAGGAGAAATAAATAAGAAGAAGAAAAAAAAGAAAAAAAGAGGAGAAGAAGAAAGGAATAGAGGATAGTTACTTTCGCCTAATGATGAAGTATTGGTTTTGTTGAATCCTTTGACACTCGACAAAATGTGACATGAGGGGGTCTAGGGTTGTGGATCGCCGAGAAGTCGGGGGTCGAGGGGTCGAGAGAGGTTGCCTAGCTAGTGTCAAAGTATTGAATAATTCCATGACTTCATCATTTGCCAGAAGTAACCGGGGCATTTTGGTACGAAGTTATGCAAAGATATTCTGGAACGGAGTTCCTGATAGAATAATCCGTCTTTTGTTACGAATTATCCTATCGGGGACTCCGTTCCAAAATAACTTTGGAGAGCTTCGTACCATCATGCTACTGTTACTTTCGCCTAATGATGAAGTATTGGTTTTGTTGAATCCTTTGACACTCGACAAAATGTGACATGAGGGGGTCTAGGGTTGTGGATCGCCGAGCAGTCGGGGGTCGAGGGGTCGAGAGAGGTTGCCTAGCTAGCTAGTGTCAAAGTATTGAAGAATTCCATGACTTCATCATTTGCCAGAAGTAACCGGGGCATTTTGGTACAAAGTTATGCAAAGATATTCTGGAACGGAGTTCCTGATAGAATAATCCGTCTTTTGTTACGAATTATCCTATCGGGGACTCCGTTCCAAAATAACTTTGGAGAGCTTCGTACCATCATGCTACTGTTACTTTCGCCTAATGATGAAGTATTGGTTTTGTTGAATCCTTTGACACTCGACAAAATGTGACATGAGGGGGTCTAGGGTTTGTGGATCGCCGAGCAGTCGGGGGTCGAGGGGTCGAGAGAGGTTGCCTAGCTAGTGTCAAAGTATTGAAAAATTCCATGACTTCATCATTTGCCAGAAGTAACCGGGGCATGTTGGTACGAAGTTATGCAAAGATGTTCTGGAACGGAGTTCCTGATAGGATAATCCGTCTTTTGTTACGGATTATCTTATCTGGGACTTCGTTCCAAAACAACTTTGGAGAGCTTCGTACCATCATGCTACTGTTACTTTCGCCTAATGATGAAGTATTGGTTTTGTTGAATCCTTTGACACTAGCTAGACAAAATGTGACATGAGGGGGTCTAGGGTTTGTGGATCGCCGAGCAGTGTCGAGGGTTGAAGCTAGTTCTACGTTTGCCATTAATATATCCATCTGTCATGTTTGAATAATAATTGGCATGTTGTAAATATTTGTAGAAACAATGGACGACAACACCCGAGACCTAGCACAAGAAGCGATGTTGATGGACATAATCGCAGACGGACAAAATGCCGTCAGGTCGTATCTCAACGACACCGATGAGCAGGTCGAACAAGAGCTGCGGCTGGAAGATCTAGGCTATGATATTGATGAATTCGGTGACCCAATGCACATGGAAGAAGTAGACCGTGAGGACGGCTCCGGTGACCCAATGCCGGTGCAAGAAGGAGACCGTGATGCTGGCTCCGGTGACCGAACCGAGTCCGGCCAGGAGGTATATATGTTAGTTAAGCATGTGCTGACTAGTTAATTGATTCATTCATTAACTCTCGTCTTTGTTCCTTTTCTAGCCCTCCGGATCGAGCAAATCTTCGGTAAAGAGACGAGGAGCGAAGAAAAAGTTGAGGCCGGATGAAAAGTTTGAGATCTCAGAAATCTCGCGCTCCGGCGAGCCGATTGCACCCATCCGCACAAAGAACGCATTTGTTAATCAGTGCGGGGTTCTGGTTAGGGACAAGATCCCGATCAGCATCCATCAATGTTTAAAGCCGGCTGCAAACGACGCTCAGGTGACTTATGTCACAGATATGCAGAAAGAAGATCTTTGGACTGAGCTGAAGTCAAACTTCGTCCTACCGCGAGAGGTTGATCCGGCGAAGCCAGTTAAAGAGGACTTAATCAAGTCTTATGCACTTTCGAAGATGGCAGACCAATTCAGGGCATGGAAGAAAAAACTGAATACGTTTGTCAGAGAGAAAACGACTCCAGAATTCGTGGGCATATATGAGAAGATCAAAGATGACTGGCCCGCATTTGTGGCCCATAAGAAGTCGGAAAAGAGTCAGAAGATGTCGGAGACAAACTGGATAAATGCTGCAAAGAAGATGCATCACCATCGCACGGGGTCGGGCGGCTACCTCGTAGCCCGGCCTAAGTGGGCCAGGGCTGAGAATGATCTGCTTCAGAAAGGGATCGAACCAGAGACAATGCACTGGCCAGAACGTTGCCGGACTTGGTTCTTCGGGGCTGGCGGATCCTTGGACCCTGTAACAGGGTGGTGCATTTGGACGGACAAGCAATTGGAAACACCACTCAGGAAGATGCGGCAGTATATCAAAGCAGCGCATGCAGGGACGTTCATCCCCGACAGAGAGAACGACGAGCTGACAATGGCCCTCGGGAATCCTGAGCACCCTGGACGGACACGAGGCACGCCAGGCTCCCTTCCGTGGCGTGCTGGGTTTCCGGACGCAGGAGGCTACAAATGCCACGACAGGAGGAAGAAAATGGAGATGACCGAAATCCAGGCGCTGCGGGCCAGAGTACAAGCGATAGAGGAACGGGAAGCAGATCGGGAAAGAATTGCCGAAGCTTCCCCCGAAGCTACCCCGCCATCTCAGCGGAGAAGCAGCGTGGCTTCCACCGAGCTGCTTCAGCCAGAGCTTGCCTTGACGGCTACTGCCAGGAATCCTGTGGATGCTATCACGGAGGCACAAAATTGCCACCTTATGGCACAGTGGATGAATCTGAAGGTCAAGGCGGCTACTGGCTCTGTTTATCCTTCTGGACCAGACGACACTTTTCACTGCCGGCCAATTCCAGAAGGATATGCTAGGGTGATGGTCGACGAAATAACGGAGGGATTTGAGGAGCTCCAGCTTGACCACCCTACCGGTGAAGGGGAGACTCGGCTGGGTTCTTCACTGAAGACTCCATGCCTATGGCGGAAGGACCTAATCAACATTCTGAACTGGACGCCTCCGCCTCCTCCTCCTCCTCCGACGAGTCAGGGCACTCCGCCTCCTCCACCGCCTCCTCCTCCGGCGAGTGACCATCAGGGCACTCCGGCTCCTTCTCCGGCGAGTGACCATCAGGGCACTCCGGCTCCTTCTCCGGCGCGTGGCGGCACACCGCCTCCTTCGCCGCCGGCGCGTGGCGGCACTCCGCCTCCTTCGCCGCCGGCGCGCCCGAGCAGACAGCCAGCTCCTCCTTCGCCTAATCAGCAAGGGCGGAAGAGACCTGCCGCCGCTCCGGCTGCTCCTGCTCCGGTAGCAAGTAAAAAAGACAGCCGCTTCGTCTGGTCCGGCGACGTCTACCAGTACAGCCAGAGGCGGGAGGCGATGCAGATTCGGTCCTTCTCTCACGCCTCTAGAGAAGTTACCGTACGAGAGGTCCGACGAGGAAAACACGAAGATCGCTGAAGGCGAAGTGAAGGACTTTTTTGAAGGGTTGAAAGCACCGAGACATCCACCTCCAGAGGAGAAGATAGATGCGGTGAAAGCAAAGCGCACTCTTGCTGCCCTGAAGCAACCAGCGAAAAGTAAGCCGAAGGGCAACTATGACCGCATTATTCAAAAGACATTTCAAGATGCCAAGCGGTCCGGAAGTACAAAAAGTGATCAGAGGTTAGCAGAAGGGCGAGCTGGGAAACAAATTGCCCAGCTCGGCGAACAAGCGAACCAATCGTGCCCCCCGCTCAAGGTGTCTAGCGACATGGTCGCTAATGATCCGAGGATGGTGCCCGGTTATACCAATCTTGCAGATTACGCGTCCGACGATGTACACTATGATTTCATGGACGTGCAGATAGAAAGATACGAGTACAAAAAGCCTCTCGTCAAAAATGAAAGATCTCTATCAACGAATATGCGAAGATTGCATGATTGGTACACGAAAATCTGCAGAGAGTCTGGGGGGAGGAATAACTTGTATTTGAGAGTTAAACCGGAGCATGACCTCGTTGGAATTGACCTGTTGCCTGTTCCATTTGAGGAGTTCTATCAATTTTTCAATCAATTGGCCCTCGATAAAACAACGATCACCTGCTACTGTCTGTAAGTAGTACTACTTCTGTCATTAAGTCTCTCTATATAGCTGATCTTCATTGCATGTATTTATAATTATCCTCACTATATTATGCAGATTGAAGATCGTCGAATTGAAGAAAAGACAAGTAGGTGATATTGGGTTTATTAACACATACCTCATAGATGCAACCGAGGTTAAATTGCGTCCCGGCGATACCGAGACCAACTTGCTACGATCGTTGGTGGTAAATGAAAACAAAGATATAATACTCTTTCCTTACAACTTCAAGTGAGTGTTAATGTCTTGTGCATATTTGGTTTCCCTTATATATATCAGTCAAGTTTATAGTGATGTAATGATCTCATGCATTCGTGCGCAGCTTCCACTATATTCTCTTAGAGATTAAGCTTGAGAAGGGAATAGTAACTGTCTTCGACTCTAAACGTAAAGATACCGAGGAGTATGCGGACATGACTCAAATGCTAGCCAGGTAAGTTAAATCGATCAATATTATCCACCATGCATATATATCAGCAACTTCATTTCTGATATCAACTAATTGTTTCCTTTGTCTGGCAGGGCTTGGAAAAAATTCATCAAAAAAGCTCCGGGACTGCCGAAGAAGCTACAATTTAGATACCCGAAAGTAAGTACTATATAGTAGCATGTTCCGCGCGCGCATCTCCTATATCTTGATTCAAGCGCTAGCTAGTTTCATCAATACCAATTTGGCATTCTTGCTTATCAGTTTGATTGAGCTCTATTTCTTGTAAAGTGGTTGTGGCAGGAACCCGGGAATGATTATTGTGGATACTACATTTGCGAGTCCATCCGCCACACGACCTGTGAGCGGGGCTACACTGATGAACAATTTGAAGTGCGTAAGCAATCAATAATATTCACAAATTTATAGCATCATTTCATGTATTGACCCCCTACTTCAAATTAGATGTTTCGGATGCGGGATGAACTCCTAACACCAGATCGTCTGCGAGCAATTCAAGAGGAATTGTCGGCATTCTTCCTTGAACACGTGATCGCTGAAGACGGAGAATACTATGTGGACCCTGCATCCATGTGTTAGGAGATTATTTTTGTAAGAGATAATTATTGTATATATGTGCCCGGTAGTGTCGGATAGGATATACGAGAACTTGTTGTTCGACCAATCTCTCGGAGAAGGAGAGGTGGTCGATATTATTACTTCTCTCTGTATGCATATATATATATATGTTGATTATATATACGAGATCTTCTGTTCCTTCGTTTGCTTAGTAGCTAGCAGCTAGCTAGCTAGCTAGCGTGACTCTAGTCCATATATATACGTATGTGTAGTATGTAGCGTCGACCAAAAGCACGGACATAAGAGAGAACACTTCTCTCTATTAATTAGCTAGCTAACACAATATATCAAACACCTAAATTAACCCCCAAAACCTAAAACCCCCCTCCCCTTTCAAAAAAAAAAACAAAAACCACAGCCACAGAAATGCTGACACGTGGATGCCTTTTGGTCCCGGTTGGTACCACCAACCGGGACTAAAGCCCCTCCTGCCTGGACTCGGTGCACAGGCCACGTGGACACCCTTTTGCCCCGGTTCTGGATTGAACCGGGACTAAAGGGTCAGAGCATTAGTACCGACCCTCTTGCCCCGGTTCCAGAACCGGGGCTAAAAGGCCAAATGAACCGGGGCTAAATCCCCTTTATCTACTAGTGTGGGGTGAGTGTGTCTGCGTATGTATGAGCATATGCGTTTGTACTGTGTTAAAAAAAGTTAGACACTTATAATAGGTGAGGCCCACATGTGTCTCCCCCAATAAATTCCACATGTAAAATAACAGGAGGGCTCCTCGCACAATGTCGCCTCCCTCCACCCGATCCACCCACGGCCACGCATGCTAGCTTCCCTCCACCGTGCGTCAGTGGACATCTTCCATCACCCCCCACCAAGACCCACAATCTCCTCGTCGAGCATGAAGAGCCTCAGGTTGTTGAGCAAGTCGTCGTCGAGAGCAGTGAGCGGATCGGAGCAGTGAACATCTACGGTTGTGCAACAAGAGCTAGCAGTGTTGGTCGCCATGTGCCCGAGGAGATAGTCATCGTTGGGGAAGTAGTTGTCGCTGAGGACGTGGTCATGTACATCCACGATGAAGAAAGTTATGGTCAGTTAAATGCTCTCTCCAAAACATGATCGCCCCTCTCTTGTACATGAACAAAAGAGGCGGGGTTTCGAAGGCATGCTCTCTCACTTTGCGGTGTATTTCAAGGAGTGAGATGGGAAGTGTGGCACAAAGCTTTAGAACCGGGAGGCGAGAGGAAGTGTTGTCATCTATGGTAGAGGAGAGACCCTAGGGAGAGGAAGAGACATTCACGGTCTGTTCAGATTCATCTCACTATAAGCAAAAACATGTTCTTGCGTGATAAAAATAAGGCATACACGTGGCATAGTTCATATATCTGGCTCGACTCGTTTGTAAAACACGATGTGCGTGCGAGGCGAGGCGAGGCAGGTGACGAAGGAGCGTACATGTATGTACCCACTTCTCTGGCTTTAGTGATGTGTGAAGGAACCAACCTTATATGTTGGTCCAACACACCACCTACAACTTATAGACCTATACGTAGAGCTATAGACCGTTATCTCTATTTGGCGCTTATAGCTCCAGATATAGCGCTAACATGGCACTCGGTGGTAATGGGCCAGTACATATAGAGTGGTAGTGGTTTGCTTCTTCATATGTTCCACTAGCCGTTTTTTAAGCTTCTAGAAGCTTCCGCATGATTTTGGGAAGATTCTAGATGCTTCTGGTTGTTGTTTGTCCCTTTTTCCTCTTTATTCTGCTTTTCAGTTCGTTTTTGTTTTTGTTACTTCTTTTTCCTTTTCTTTCGAACTATCTCTTCACATGTGTCATTCATTAAATATTCCTGAACTTTTCAAATGCACGAACTCTTTTCAAATTCACAAACTCTTTTCAATTTCATGTTATTTTTTAAATATGAGAACCTTTTCAAAATTTGCGATTTTTTAAAATCATTTGAAATTCATTCATGATTATTTTCAATTTTATGAACATTTTCCAAATTTTTTATTTTTTTAATAAAAATTGAACTTTTTTAATAAAACTCAAGGATCAATGGTGGTGCTCAAAGTTCATGGTCAACCATGGACCTGGGATTGGCGGATCCTATATGGTTTTTTGATGTTACTTATTTGTTTCCTTTTTGTTTTTTTCGATTTTTAATTCCTGTGTTCATCTCCCTTTTTTATTCTTTATTTTGAGTTTATCTTGTTTTTTGTGTTTTTTAAATGTTGAGCATTTTTTTGTTCACAGAGTTAAAGAATGTTCATCATACTCACAAATTATTCATCATAATTTAAGAAAATGTTCATCATATACAAAAAATGTTCATCCAGTTTTCAAAAAGTTCATCCAATTCTCACAAAAGTGTTCTTGAAATGTTCATCGAGTTCAAAAAATGCAAAATGTTTATCTAATTCAAAAGATGTTCTTCTTATTCAACAAATGTTCACTGTATTCAAAATTTGTTCGTTGTAATTAAAAAAATGTTCATAACATTCAAAAACATTTCATCCTTTTTTCAGAAATTTCATCTTATTTTTTCAGAAAATGTTCTTGAATTGAGAAGTTTTTTATCAAGTTCCAAAAATGTTCATAAAATTCAAAATTTGTTCATCTGATAAAACTGTTCATCATCATCCGAATTCACAAACATTTTTCAAAATCAAGATTTGTTTTCAAATTCATGAACATTAATCGAATTCAGGGACATTTTTTCGTTCCTCGGTTTTTTTATTTCTTTTGAATTTTGAAAAGTTTTCGAAACCCTGACCTATATAAAAAAGAAAAAAAGAAAACAAGAAAATAGGGGGGCTCCCCCTGCCGCTCATGGTCTGGCCTGCGCGCGCATCCGCTCCCCTGGCGTGTCCTCTGCCAAATAAGAGCTCTCCCTGGGATCGAGAGACCCGAGGGACAAGCCAATCGCTAGTGGGCCGTGTGGCCCATTATGGTGTTAGCACATGCACTTGTCAAACAAGAGCAATTAGTTGAGGAGCGCTGCTTCGGGTGCCTCGCAATGATCACTTGCGGTGGGGTGAGAGCGCCAGTCGGCGCTCTCTGCCGCCGCCACGTGTTGCGCCCTGGACGCTCTCTCCGGAGTTTTTTATTCATCACGTGTTTTCGGCATTTTAGATGGGGGTTTTCTGGGTTTTTTTTGAACTTTTTATTTTCCGCAGGTCATCTTAGCTTTTTGGCGATTTTTTTTTGAAAAAAAATAGTTTTGCGTGAAATGGTGTTTTCTTTTTTGCTTCCATGAAAGGCATGGTTTTGCTTTCTTGAGAGGCACGTCTGATTGTGGCTTTGCATGCAAAGGCGAGTAAGAGATTGATGGGTTCGGATGAAGGGGTGCCGAGAGGTCGCTCCAGATTATCTTGTGAAGACGGCGGTACATGAGTGGTAGGTCGTGTGAGAGAAGTATCGGTGGAGGTTGAAAATAGGCAAACCTTTAGATTTCGCTCCAACTGTTTAGAGCAATAATCTGAAATATTGTTAACCTCTTTTTCTTGAAAAGATCCTTATACCCCACAAAAAGGAAAAAGTATCACATCTAACACATGTAACACTCTCTTATAGAAGAATTAATTACTTTAATAGGCTGAAAAATTTATACGTTCTTCGCACCATAATATAGAGCATATATAGATTTAAAAAATAAACAAAATTTACAAACTTTGAATAAATTTGTAAAGAAAACACATAAATCTAGAATACCAAATACATATCATTAGATATATGATAAGACATATTTTTGTATTGTAAATATTTGGTATTTAAATATATAAAATATACTATATAAATTTGATAAAAAATATGTCAAGTTTGATCAATTTGTTAAAAATTTGTATGCAATATGAAACAGAGGAAGTACTACTAGACTAGAGATGCATGATGAGTAGGGGGAACAGGCGGCCCTCTACCGGCGCCCTCCTACTAAGCCGGCTGTCGACGCCGGCAGCCGCAGCGCCCACCCCTCCATACCGGCCGCCGTCCCAAGCTCCCAATCCACCTCTCCTGTCGCAGTCGCCGTCTTCCCTGTCATCCCCTCTTTCTGCAGCGCCGGCCTCTGCTTCGGCCAAGGGGGGTGCCCACCACCTGTTCGACCGTTGGTCTTGCGCCGTCCCGCTGTTTCTTGCGTTGCTCTGCTGTTCTGTGGCCGCCTGCTTCGCCCTCTTTGGGCTTTTGTACAAGTTGTATGTCTTCCCATCCTGGGGCGCAGCTCTGACTTCCTTGGTGGCCGGCCATTGTCGTCGTTATCTGGGGCTTCCCCGGCCGCCCTCGCCGTCCTTTTTTTTGAACCGGGCATTACCCCTTTCCATTAACAGCATAACGGAAATACAGCAGTCCTAGACCAACGTAAGGAAGCTAAGAAAGGGGATAAGCGAGTTCAAAGCATCGCTGGGAAACCCACAACAAACACCCGTCATCGGGCAGTCTGCCATGGGGCGAAAACCCAGCGACACCAAAGAAAAGCTAACACAAGTCTACCATCTCAACTAGGGAGAAGACAAACCACCATAAGAGTCTATTAAGAGACCATCACATAGGCTCACGCAGGAGCTCAAATAGACCAGAACACCACTAGAAATCTGTTCGGAGGGGGGAGCCGAGACTTGAAGCAGCAAGAGGTCTCGATCATCACCAGCTCAGCTCGAATCACCTGGCGGAGCACACAGACGCATCATGTTCGAAGTGCTGGCCTTCAGAATCTTCGCACCTCGCTCCATAGCTTCGCGGTCCTCTCCCATCAGCAAACCTGCCCAGTACATCATGTTTCCACAAGTAGAGTACACAATATCAAAAGGTGAACGTATCTTTTTTCTTTCAAAGGTGACGCTGTTACGATTATTCCATATTGCCCAGCAGATAGCCACCAAGCAAAAGGTATAGAATTTTTCTCCATCAGGTAGGAAGATGTAGCACCATGAGAAGAATTGCCATATATTGTTAGGACAGACGTCCGTGCCCAAGGCACAGCCTGCGGTTCTTCACACAACCCTGGCCACGGGGCAAGTGAAGAACAAGTGCTGGGAAGTCTCCCTAACATCACAGAAAGAACAAGAAGGGTTCCCCATCCATTTCCTCTTTTTCATGACATCTCTAGTTAACACGGCATCCTGGGAAAGCTGCCACATGAAGATTTGAATCTTAAGTGGAACTTTAGCTCGCCAGATCCATTTATAGTTACAGCCTGCAATATTTCTCTCCAGATAGCTATACACAGATCTGGTGGTGAATTTGTTTTTATTCCTACCCCCAGGGACCAACTAACTTTGTCCGGCTCATTAGAGCGAGGCCACGAATTAACCACAGCCTGCATTTCTCTCCACTGCTCCAACAACGTGGAATGCAGACTTCTTCTGAAAAAATCAGGCCCTACGCCTTCTCTAAATTTAGCCAACGTCCTACCTCAAGCGGTTGCTAGGGAGGCACGAATCAGGCCCTACAAATATTAAAGAGAGTAGGGGAGCTGGCCGCGGATGCTGACGCTCTGTTGTTTGTCCATGCGCTTTGGCTTCCTCTCGCCTTCAAGCAGCTGCGATGCTTCCCACTTGCCGGTATGCTTACCTCTGCCGCTCACATCGAAATGCGTGTGCTTATCAACCTTAAAGTAAGACCAGTTTCTTAGGTGTAGGGAGGGAACACCCATGCTCAACATTATTGTACTCCCTCCGTCCGAAAATACTTGTCATCAAAATATATAAAAAGGGATGTATCTAAAACTAAAATACATCTAGATACATCCACTTTTATTCATTTTGATGACAAGTATTTCCGGACGAAGGGAGTATATATAAAGGCTCCTGTGTTAGGATTGATCTCCTCTGTTTAGGGCCCAACGGCCCACGGACCCTTAGATCCGCGCCCTGATCGGGGGCGCACAACCCATTATGGTTGTTGGACCCTGTGACCCGCGCTATATAAACAGAGGTGGGGGGTCGGAGCACGCACCACGAGGTTGGACGTCGCCACAAACCCCACCTACAAACCCTACCGATCTAGGGTTAGCGCGGTGCTCACGGGAAGCACCAACACCGCCGTGATCTCGACCTCATCTCCGGCCCCTACGTCGCCATGGCCGGAGCTGGATCAAGCTCGTCCGTTCACCAAGAAGGTAGGGATACCTGGATGCATCTAGCCTACAAGATCCATGGGGTCTATCATTGGTTTTAGAGCCATCTAGGCTTGATGTTTTCGGTACAAAGGATAATCATAGAGAAAGAAAAGGATCCCTTTTTCCCCAAAGAACCCTAGCAGGGCAAAGAAACAATCCATCCGAGGAAAAAGTCGCGCCGCCGTACGGCCGCGCCGTTCCTCTCGATCCCGAATCGCATCGGCAAGCCGAGGATTCGGGACGAAGAACCACCGGAAGCCCCAAAGCTTTTCGGAAAAGAAAAGAACACAGACATACAAAAAAAAGGGGGAAGGGGGGCACCGCGGCCACGCCGTTCGACGGCGGCGCGCTTCCGCTAAGGGAAACGCACCACCGGCGAAGGGGAGGCAACGGTGCCGCAGCAGATGCCTCGCCTCGATCTAGTGTTTCTCTCTCTCTCTATCAGTGGAAGAACAGTGTGGAGAGGGAGGAAAAGGGGAGGATGCGCGATGGCTCTCGCCGCCGGCGGCCGGGGCGGCCGGTCGGGGGGATGCATCCCTCAGGCTCCCGCCGTCGGGACAGAAGAGAGAGAGCGGTGCCCGACGGGAGGGACAGAGAGATCGACAAAAGGCCAGAGAAACTAGAGCGGCGCTCGGAGGGAAAGAAATGTCGAGAGGGATGGCCGATTCGGTCGGGCAAGGCCCTTTTGTTCGACCGAAATCGATGCTTCACCGTCCGATCGTGTTTGACGGCCAAGATTTAAACCCTAGCCGCCCCAGGCCATATGGGCCGAAAGTGAAGAGGCTGCGGGCGCCAGCCGAGCCAGCTGGGCCGAGCCGCCGCCGCGGGCGTGCGAGCTGGGCGCCAGCCGCAGCATGCAAGCTGGGCCGAGCCAGCAGCTGCGGGCGCGCGCGCTGGGCCGGCCTTGCTGCTGCCCATTTCCTTTTCTTTTTTCTTTTTCTGTTACTTTCTTATACAGTTTTAATCAAAAGACAGAAAAAGAAAGAAAAGGCAAAGTATTTTTCTAAAAAGTTCACGAATTTTTATTCGTGTTTTCCGCTGCGTAAAAAGTAATAGTGCTCTTTTTTAACACAGAAAATAAAAGTCCCATATTTTCTTTAAGAGCATATTTTTGTGAATATGATTATGTTATTATATATATCCAACGTTGTAAATAGCATGACCATATTTCAGTATTGAAAAATAAAGATGCATTTAATTCTCATATTTGCCCAACGGTAATATAGTTTTTTAAATGCTTAGACAATTATGTGTTTAATTTAACCAACGTTAGATTCGTACATATAATTGTTATATTGACATCACTTTATTGTGATTTCAGGAGGGTACCTCCTCATGAGTTGCTTAAAAGATGTTCCGACACTCAGGGGTGACAACTACACTGAGTGGAGGAAGAAAGTGGACATGGCATTTATCTGTGCCGATGTTGACTGGGTTGTGGAACAAGCACAACCAGTCTGACCTACAGAACCAGTAAGAGAAACTACTGATGATGACGCTGCATGGGCAAGAAAGAAGAGGATTATGCCCCTCTGGAATTGTCATATTCCATAGACAATTAAAAGTGGGTTAATGCGAATAAAAAGTGCATGGCCTTTGTAAAGAACACAATTGAGAACGCAATCGTGGGCTCAATTGCAGAGTGCACAGCTGTTGGAGAGCTGCTGACAAAGATAAAGAGCCAGTTTACTGGCTCTTCAAAGACATATGCCACCCAGCTGTTGAAGCAACTGGTTTCACATCACTATACTGGGGGTGGCCATGGCATAAGGGAGCACATCCTTAGGATGAGCAATATGGCAGCGAAGCTCAAGCCCATGGATGAGGATCGGGAGATAAAACCAACTCTCCTGGTCCACCTGGTCATGGCTTCTTTGCCAAAGGAATTTGAGACATTTGTGGTGAACTACAACATGTCACCTGGAACATGGGATCTCGAAAAGACCATTGCCATGTGTGTCCAAGAGGAAGAATGGCTTAAAGCTTCACATGGTGGTTCTATCAACTATGTGAAGGATAAGAAAAAGAATTTCAATGACAACAGTAAGGGTTCTCCGTCAAAGCCTCATGGGAAAGCTCCCTATCAGCGTCAGAATCAGCCAAAGCACTTTGCAGTGGACAAAGACACATGTATCCACTGTCACCAGTCTGGTCACCACAAGAAGGACTGTCCTGAATGGCTGAAACATATCATGGCAAAGCAAGGTAACAATGTTGTTTCCTTAGTTAATGAATCCCTATATACACAGTTTTCTAAATCCACTTGGTGGATTGATTCAGGAGCAACTGTTCACGTTGCCAATTCTTTACAGGGATTCCATTCGACCCGGATTACGCAAAGAAGAGAAAGAGGAATTGAAGTAGCAAATGGAATAAAAGCGAAAGTTGAAGCTATCGGCGACATCTCCTTGGAGTTGGCTGGTGGATTCAAGCTTCTACTTAGAGATGTTTTATTTGTTCCTTCATGTAATAGGAATTTGATTAGTGTTTCTTGCTTGGACAAAGGTCATTATGAATGTTATTTTGGACATGGCAAATGTGCCATATGATTTAATAATGCTTATGTGGGTGATGCTTTCCTCCACGATGAGCTTTATTTATTATCACTTCGTGAAAAAGATTATTCTGTATGCAATGTGAATGAGCGTATTTCCGCGTCGAATAAAGAACAAAAGAAAAGAAAGAGAACTCACGACTCATCGAAATTATGGCACTGTCGTTTGGGCCATATTTCCAAGGGGAGAATAGAGATACTCGTTAAAAGTGAAATTCTTCCTCCATTAGAGTTCTCTGACTTAGAACAATGCATAGATTGCATTAAAGGAAAGTATGTAAAACAAATCAAAAAGGGTGCAAACCGTAGCACAGCAACACTAGAAATCATCCACACTGACATTTGTGGACCTTTTCCGGTGCAAAGTGTGGATGGCTATGACTCGTTCATAACATTCACAGATGATTACTCTCGCTATGGTTATATTTATCCAATCAAAGAAAGATCAGAAGCGTTGGATAAATTTAAAATATTCAAAGCTGAAGTTGAAAATCAGCATGACAAAAGAATAAAGATAGTAAGGTCCGACCGGAGGGGAGAGTACTACGGTCGACACACTGAAGGAAATATGCCCTAGAGGCAATAATAAAGTTGTTATTTAATATTTCCTTATATCATGATAAATGTCTTTTATTCATGCTAGAATTGTATTAACCGGAAACTTAGTACATGTGTGGATACATAGACAAAACAGTATGTCCCTAGTATGCCTCTACTAGACTAGCTCATTGATCAAAGATGGTTATGTTTCCTAGCCATAGACATGAGTTGTCATTTGATCAATGGGATCACATCATTAGGGGAATGATGTGATGGACAAGACCCATCCGTTAGCATAGCACTATGATCGTTTAGTTTTACTGCTATTGCTTTCTTCATGACTTATACATGTTCCTATGACTATGAGATTATGCAACTCCCGAATACCGTAGGAACACCTTGTGTGCTATCAAACGTCACAACGTAACTGGGTGATCATAAAGATGCTCTACAGGTGTCTCCGAAAGTATTCGTGGTGTTGGCATAGATCAAGATTAGGATTTGTCACTCCGAGTGTCGGAGAGGTATCTCTGGGCCCTCTCGGTAACACACATCACAATAAGCCTTGCAAGCAAAAGACTAATGAGTTAGTCACGAGATGATGTGTTACGGAACGAGTAAAGAGACTTGCCTGTAACGAGATTGAACTAGGTATAGAGATACCGACGATCGAATCTCGGGCAAGTAACATACCGATGACAAAAGGAACAACGTATGTTGTTATGCGGTTCTGACCGATAAAAGATCTTCGTAGAATATGTAGGAGCCAATATGAACATCCAGGTTCCGCTATTGGTTATTGACCGGAGATGAGTCTCGGTCATGTCTACATAGTTCTCGAACCCGTAGGGTCCGCACGCTTAACGTTTGATGACGATCGGTATTATGAGTTTATGAGTTTTGATGTTCCGAAGGTAGTTCGGAGTCCCGGATGAGATCACGGACATGACGAGGAGTCTCAGAATGTCCGAGACATAAAGATTGATATATTGGACGACTATATTCGGACACCGGAAGTGTTCCGGAAAAAGTTTCGGATTTAACTGGATTGCCGGAGGGGGTTACCGGAACCCCCTACGAGGGGGGATGGTCCATAGTGGGCCTTGAGGAAAGGAGAGAGGCAGCCCATAGAAGCTGGCCGGCGCCCCACCTAGGGATCCTAGTTGGACTAGGATTGGGGGGGCGCCACCTCTCCCTCTTTTCCTTTCCCTCTCTTCCTTCTTGGTGGACTCCTACTAGGAATAGGATTGCAATCCTATTCCTAGTAGGATTGCCCTAACCGGCCCTCCTCCCTTGCTCCTTTATATACGGGGGCAGGGGGGCACCCAAAGACACACAAGTTGAATTGTTCCAGCCGTGTGCGGTGCCCCCCTCCACAGAAACACACCTCGGTCATACCGTCGCGGTGCTTAGGCGAAGCCCTGCGCCGGTGAATACATCATATCCGTCACCACGCCGTCGTGCTGACGAAACTCTCCCGTGAAGCTCAACTGGATCAAGAGCTCGTGGGACGTCATCAAGCTGAACGTGTGCTGAACGCGGAGGTGCCGTACGTTCGGTGCTTTATCGGTTGAATCGCGAAGAAGTTCGACTACATCAACCGCGTCACTTGACGCTTCCGCTTCCGGTGTACGAGGGTACGTAGACACACTCTTCCCTCTCGTTGCTATGCATCTGGTAGATAGATCTTGCGTGATCATAGGAAAATTTTAAAATACTACGTTCCCCAACAGTGGCATCATGAGCCAGGTCTATGCGTAGATGATATGCACGAGTAGAACACAATGAGTTGTGGGCGATACTAGTCATACTGCTTACCAGCATGCCATACTTTGCTTCGGCGGTATTGTGAGATGAAGCGGCCCGGACCGACATTACGCGTACGCTTACGCGAGACTGGTTTCACCGTTACGAGCACTCGTTGCTTAAAGGTGACTGGCGGGTGTCTGTCTCTCTCACTTTAGCTGAATCAAGTGTGGCTACGCCCGGTCCTTGTGAAGGTTAAAACAGCACATACTTGACGAAACATCGTTGTGGTTTTGTATGCGTAGGTAAGAACGATTCTTGCTAAGCCCGTAGCAGCCACGTAAAACTTGCAACAACAAAGTAGAGGACGTCTAACTTGTTTTTGCAGGGCATGTTGTGATGTGATATGGTCAAGACATGATGAGTTATACGGTTTTGTATGAGATGATCATGTTTTGTAATGTTATCGGCAACTGGCAGGAGCCATATGGTTGTCGCTTTATTGTATGAAATGCAATCGCCATGTAATTGCTTTACTTTATCACTAAGCGGTAGCGATAGTCGTAGAAGCAATAGTTGGCGAGACAACAACGATGCTACGATGGAGATCAAGGTGTCGCGCCGATGACGAAGGTGATCATGAAGGTGCTTTGGAGATGGAGATCAAAAGCACAAGATGATGATGGCCATATCATGTCACATATTTTGATTGCATGTGATGTTTATCTTATTATGCTTCTTATTTTGCTTAGAACGACGGTAGCATTATAAGATGATCCCTTACTAAATTTCAAGGTATAAGTGTTCTCCCTGAGTATGCACCGTTGCGAAAGTTCGTCGTGCCGAGACACCACGTGATGATCGGGTGTGATAAGCTCTACGTTCAAATACAACGGGTGTAAGCCAGTTTTGCACACGCAGAATACTCGGGTTAAACTTGACGAGCCTAGCATATGCAGATATGGCCTCGGAACACTGGAGACCGAAAGGTCGAGCGTGAATCATATAGTAGATATGATCAAAATAAGATGTTCACCATTGAAACTACTCCATCTCACGTGATGATCGGACATGGTTTAGTTGATTTGGATCACGTGATCATTTAGATGACCGGAGGGATGTCTATCTAAGTGGGAGTTCTTAAGTAATATGATTAAATTGAACTTTAATTTATCATGAAGTTAGTCCTGGTAGTATTAGCATATCTATGTTGTAGATCAATAGCTCGCGATGTTGCTCCCCGTTTATTTTTCATATGTTCCTAGAGAAAACCAAGTTGAAAGATGTTAGTAGCAATGATGCGGAATTGTTCCGTGATCTGAGGATTATCCTCATTGCTGCACAGAAGAATTATGTCCTTGATCCACCGCTAGGTGACAGACCTATTGCAGGAGCAGATGTAGACGTTATGAACGTTTTGACAAAAGCTCGATATGATGACTACTTGATAGTTTAGTGCACCATGCTTTACGGCTTATAACCGGGACTTCAAAAACGTTTTGAAACGCCACGGAGCATATGAGATGTTCCAAGAGTTGAAATTAGTATTTCATACTCATGCCCGTGTCGATAGGTATAAGACCTCTGACAGTACTTTGCCTACAAGATGGAGGAGAATAGCTCAACCAGTGAGCATGTGCTCAGATTGTCTGGGTAGTACAATTGCTTGAATCAAGTGGGAGTTAATCTTCCAGATAAGATAGTAATTGACAAAGTTCTCTAGACACTATCACCAAGTTAGTAGAACTTCGTGATGAACTATAATATGCAAGGGATGACGAAAGTAATTCCCGAGCTCTTCACGATGCTGAAATCGGCGAAGGTAGAAATCAAGAAAGAGCATCAAGTGTTGATGGTTAACCAGACCACTTGTTTCAAGTAAAGGGCAAAGGGATAGAAGGGGAACTTCAAGAAGAATGACAAGCAAGTTGTCACTCCCGTGAAGAAACCCAAAGCTAAACTCAAGCCTGAAACAAGTGCTTCTACTGCAAAGGAAATGGTCACTAGAAGTGGAACTGCCCTAGATATTTGGCGGATAAGAAGGATGGCAAAGTAAACAAAGGTATATTTGATATACAGATTATTGATGTGTATTTTACTAGTGTTCATAGCAACCCCTCGGTATTTGATATTGGTTCAGTTGCTAAAGAGTAGTAACTCGAAATGGGAATTGCATAATGAACAGAAACTAGTTAAAGGATGAAGTGACGATGTGTATTGGAAGTAGTTCCAAGATTGATATGATCATCATCGCACACTCCCTATACTTTCGAGATTAGTGTTGAACCTAAATAAGTGTTATTTGGTGTTGAGCATGAATATGATTTGATCATGTTTATTGCAATACGGTTATTCATGTAAGTTAGAGAATAATTGTTGTTCTGTTTACATGAATAAAACCTTCTATGGTCATACACCCAATGAAAATGGTTTGTTGGATCTCGATCGTGGTGATACACATATTCATAATATTGAAGCCAAAAGATGCAAGGTTAATAATGATAGTGCAACTTATTTGTGGCACTGCCGTTTAGGTCATACTGGTGTAAAGCGCATGAAGAAACTCCATAATGATGGACTTTTGGAATCACTTGATTATGAATCACTTGGTGCTTGCGAACCATGCCTCATGGGCAAGATGACTAAAACTCCGTTCTCCGGAACTGTGGAGCGAGCAACAGATTTGTTGGAGATCATACATACAGATGTATGTGGACCAATGAGTGTTGAAGCTCGCGGCGGGTATCGTTATTTTCTGACCTTCACTGATGATTTGAGCAGATATGGGTATATCTACTTAATGAAGCACAAGTCTGAAACATTTGAAAAGTTCAAAGAATTTCAGAGTGAAGTGGAGAATCATCGTAACAAGAAAATAAGAGTTTCTACGATATGATCGTAGAGGTAAAATATTTGAGTTAGCGAGTTTGGCCTTCAGTAAAAACAATGTGAAATAGTTTCACTACTCACGCCATCTGGAACACCATAGTGTAATGGTGTGTCCGAACATCATAACCGTACTTTATTATATATGGTGTGATCGATGATGTCTCTTACCGATCTACTACTATCGCTTTTGGGGTTATGCATTAGAGACAGCTACATTCACGTTAAATAGGGCACCATCTAAATCTGTGGAGATGACACCGTATGAACTATGGTTTGACGAGAAACCTAAGCTGTCATTTCTTTAAGTTTGGCACTGCGATGCTTATGTGAAAAAGTTTCAACATGATAAGCTCGAACCCAAATCGGAGAAGTAAATCTTCATAGGATACCCAAAAAGAAACTGTTGGGTACACCTTCTATCACATATCCTAAGGCAAGGTCTTTGTTGCTAAGAGTGGATCCTTTCTAGAGAAGGAGTTTCTCTCGAAAGAAGTGAGTGGGAGGAAAGTAGAACTTGATGAGGTAATTGTACCTTCTCCCAGATTGGAAAGTAGTACATCACAGAAAACTGTTCCAGTGATTCCTACACCAATCAGTGAGGAAGTTAATGATGATGATCATGAAACTTCGGATCAAGTTTCTGCTGAACGTCGTAGATCAACCAGAGTACGTTCCGCACCAGAGTGGTACGGCAACCCAGTTCTGGAAATCATGTTACTAGACCATGATGAACCTACGAACTATGAGGAAGCGATGATGAGCCCAGATTCCGCAAAATGGCTTGAGGCCATGAAATCTGAGATGGGATCCATGTATGAGAACAAAGTGTGGACTTTGGTTGACTTGCCCGATGATCGGCAGGCCATCGAAAATAAATGGATCTTCAAGAGGAAGACCGACGCAGACGGTAATGTTACTGTTTACAAAGCTCGACTTGTTGCGAAAGGGTTTTGACAAGTTCAAGGAGTTGACTACGATGAGACTTTCTCACCGGTAGCGATGCTTAAGTCTGTCCGAATCATGTTAGCAATTGCCGCATTTTATGATTATGAAATCTGGCAAATGGATGTCAAAACTGCATTCCTGAATGGATATCTCAAAGAAGACTTGTATATGATGCAACCAGAAGGTTTTGTCAATCCTAAAGGTCTAACGAAATGTGCAAGCTCCAGCGATCCATCTATGGACTGGTGCAAGCATCTCGGAGTTGGAATATACGCTTTGATAAGTTGATCAAAGCATATAGATTTATACAGACTTGCGGTGAAGCCTGTATTTACAAGAAGTGAGTGGGAGCACTACAACCTTTCTGATAAGTATATGTAAATGACATATTGTCGATCAGAAATGATGTAGAATTTTCTGGAAAGCATAAAGGAGTGTTTGAAAGAAGTTTTTTCAAAGAAAGACCTTGGTGAAGCTGCTTACATATTGGGCATCAAGATCTATAGAGATAGATCAAGACGCTTGATAAGACTTTCGATGAGTACATACCTTGATAAGATTTTGAAGTAGTCCAAAATGGATCAGTCAAAGAAGGAGTTCTTGCCTGACTTGTAAGGTGTAAAGTTGAGTAAGACTCAAAGCCAGACCACGGCAGAAAAATATAGAGAGAATGAAAGTCATTCCCTATGCCTCAGCCATAGGTTCTATAAAGTATGCCATGCTGTGTACAAAACATGTTGTGTACCTTGCCATGAGTTTGACAGGGAGGTACAATAGTGATCCAGGAGTAGATCACTGTACAGCGGTCAAAATTATCCTTAGTAATTGGATGACTAAGGAAATATTTCTCGATTATGGAGGTGATAAAGAGTTCGTCGTAAAGGGTTACGCCGATGCAAGCTTTGACACTAAATCCAGATGACTCTAAGTATCAATCTGGATGCGTATTGAAAGTGGGAGCAATTAGCTAGAGTAGCTCCATGCAGAGCATTGTAGACATAGAAATTTGCGAAATACATACAGATCTGAATGTGACAGACCCGTTGACTAAACTTCTCTCACAAGCAAAACATGATCACACCTTATTACTCTTGGGTATTAATCACATAGCGATGTGAACTAGATTATTGACTCTAGTAAACCCTTTGGGTGTTGGTCACATGGTGATGTGAACTATGGGTGTTATTCACATAACGATGTGAACTATCGGTATTAAATCACATGGCGATGTGAGCTAGATTATTGACTCTAGTGCAAGTGGGAGACTGAAGGAAATATGCCCTAGAGGCAATAATAAAGTTGTTATTTAATATTTCCTTATATCATGATAAATGTCTTTTATTCATGCTAGAATTGTATTAACCGGAAACTTAGTACATGTGTGGATACATAGACAAAACAGTATGTCCCTAGTATGCCTCTACTAGACTAGCTCATTGATCAAAGATGGTTATGTTTCCTAGACATAGACATGAGTTGTCATTTGATCAACGGGATCACATCATTAGGGGAATGATGTGATGGACAAGACCCATCCGTTAGCATAGCACTATGATCGTTTAGTTTTACTGCTATTGCTTTCTTCATGACTTATACATGTTCCTATGACTATGAGATTATGCAACTCCCGAATACCGTAGGAACACCTTGTGTGCTATCAAACGTCACAACGTAACTGGGTGATCATAAAGATGCTCTACAGGTGTCTCCAAAAGTATTCGTGGTGTTGGCATAGATCAAGATTAGGATTTGTCACTCCGAGTGTCGGAGAGGTATCTCTGGGCCCTCTCGGTAACACACATCACAATAAGCCTTGCAAGCAAAAGACTAATGAGTTAGTCACGAGATGATGTGTTACGGAACGAGTAAAGAGACTTGCCGATAACGAGATTGAACTAGGTATAGAGATACCGACGATCGAATCTCGGGCAAGTAACATACCGTTTGACAAAAGGAACAACGTATGTTGTTATGCGTTTCTAACCGATAAAAGATCTTCGTAGAATATGTAGGAGCCAATATGAACATCCAGGTTCCGCTATTGGTTATTGACCAGAGATGAGTCTCGGTCATGTCTACATAGTTCTCGAACCCGTAGGGTCCGCACGCTTAACGTTTGATGACGATCGGTATTATGAGTTTTTGAGTATTGATGTACCGAAGGTAGTTCGGAGTCCCGGATGAGATCACGGACATAACGAGGAGTCTCGGAATGTCCGAGACATAAAGATTGATATATTGGACGGCTATATTCGGACACCGGAAGTATACCGGAAAAGTTTCGGATTTATCGGGAATGCCGGAGGGGGTTACCGGAACCCCCTACGAGAGGGGATGGTCCATAGTGGGCCTAAAGGGTGAGAGAGAGGCAGCCCATAGGGCTGGCCGGCGCCCCCACCTAGGAATCCTAGTTGGACTAGGATTGGGGGGGCGCCACCTCTCCTATTCCTTTCCCCCTTCTTCCTTTCGGTGAATCCTACTAGGAATAGGATTGCAATCCTATTCCTAGTAGGAGTCCCCTCCCTAGCCGCACCATAGGAGGTGGCCGGCCCCTCCTCCCTTGCTCCTTGATATACGGGGGCAGGGGGGCACCCAAAGACACACAAGTTGAATTGTTTTAGCCGTGTGCGGTGCCCCCCTCCACAGAATCACACCTCGGTCGTACCGTCGCGAAGCTTAGGAGAAGCCCTGCGCCGGTGTTCACATCATATCCGTCACCACGCCGTCGTGCTGACGAAACTCCCCCGTGAAGCTCAACTGGATCAAGAGCTCGTGGGACGTCATCAAGCTGAACGTGTGCTGAACGCGGAGGTGCCGTACGTTCGGTGCTTGATCGGTTGAATCGCGAAGAAGTTCGACAACATCAACCGCGTCACTTGACGCTTCCGCTCCCGGTCTACGAGGGTACGTAGACACACTCTCCCTTCTCGTTGCTATGCATCTGGTAGATAGATCTTGCGTGATCGTAGGAAAATTTTAAAATACTACGTTCCCCAACAATTGTTTCCTTTGTCTGGCAGGGCTTGGAAAAAATTCATCAAAAAAGCTCCGGGACTGCCGAAGAAGCTACAATTGAAGATACCCGAAAGTAAGTACTATATAGTAGCATGTTCCGCACGCGCATCTCCTATATCTTGATTCAAGCGCTAGTTTCATCAATACCAATTTGGCATTCTTGCTTATCAGTTTGATTGAGCTCTATTTCTTGTAAAGTGGTTGTGGCAGGAACCCGGGAATGATTATTGTGGATACTACATTTGCGAGTCCATCCGCCACACGACCTGTGAGCGGGGCTACACTGATGAACAATTTGAAGTGCGTAAGCAATCAATAATATTCACAAATTTATAGCATCATTTCATGTATTGACCCCCTACTTCAAATTAGATGTTTCGGATGCGGGATGAACTCCTAACACCAGATCGTCTGCGAGCAATTCAAGAGGAATTGGCGGCATTCTTCCTTGAACACGTGATCGCTGAAGACGGAGAATACTATGTGGACCATGCATCCATGTGTTAGGAGATTATTTTTGTAAGAGATAATTATTGTATATATGTGCCCGGTAGTGTCGGGATAGACGATATACGAGAACTTGTTGTTCGACCAATCTCTCGGAGAAGGAGAGGTGGTCGATATTACATCTCTCTGTATGCATATATATATATATATATGTTGATTATATATACGAGATCTTCTGTTCCTTCGTTTGCTTAGTATAGCTAGCAGCTAGCTAGCTAGCTAGCGTGACTCTAGTCCTCCATATACGTATGTGTAGTATATATGTAGCGTCGACCAAGCACGTGAAGGAAATATGCCCTAGAGGCAATAATAACGTTGTTATTTGTATTTCCTTATATCATGATAAATGTCTTTTATTCATGCTAGAATTGTATTAACCGGAAACTTAGTACATGTGTGGATACATAGACAAAACAGTAAGTCCCTAGTATGCCTCTACTAGACTAGCTCATTGATCAAAGATGGTTATGTTTCCTAGCCATAGACATGAGTTGTCATTTGATCAACGGGATCACATCATTAGGAGAATGATGTGATGGACAAGACCCATCCGTTAGCATAGCACTATGATCGTTTAGTTTTACTGCTATTGCTTTCTTCATGACTTATACATGTTCCTATGACTATGAGATTATGCAACTCCCGAATACCGTAGGAACACCTTGTGTGCTATCAAACGTCACAACGTAACTGGGTGATCATAAAGATGCTCTACAGGTGTCTCCAAAAGTATTCGTGGTGTTGGCATAGATCAAGATTAGGATTTGTCACTCTGAGTGTCGGAGAGGTATCTCTGGGCCCTCTCGGTAACACACATCATAATAAGCCTTGCAAGCAAAAGACTAATGAGTTAGTCACGAGATGATGTGTTACGGAACGAGTAAAGAGACTTGCCGGTAACGAGATTGAACTAGGTATAGAGATACCGACGATCGAATCTCGGGCAAGTAACATACCGATGACAAAAGGAACAACGTATGTTGTTATGCGGTTCTGACCGATAAAAGATCTTCGTAGAATATGTAGGAGCCAATATGAACATCCAGGTTCCGCTATTGGTTATTGACCGGAGATGAGTCTCGGTCATGTCTACATAGTTCTCGAACCCGTAGGGTCCGCACGCTTAACGTTTGATGACGATCGGTATTATGAGTTTATGAGTTTTGATGTACCGAAGGTAGTTCGGAGTCCCGGATGAGATCACGGAGATGACGAGGAGTCTCGGAATGTCCGAGACATAAATATTGATATATTGGACGACTATATTCGGACACCGGAAGTGTTCCGGAAAAAGTTTCGGATTTAACTGGATTGCCGGAGGGGGTTACCGGAACCCCCTACGAGGGGGGATGGTCCATAGTGGGCCTTGAGGAAAGGAGAGAGGCAGCCCATAGAAGCTGGCCGGCGCCCCACCTAGGGATCCTAGTTGGACTAGGATTGGGGGGGCGCCACCTCTCCCTCTTTTCCTTTCCCTCTCTTCCTTCTTGGTGGACTCCTACTAGGAATAGGATTGCAATCCTATTCCTAGTAGGATTGCCCTAACCGGCCCTCCTCCCTTGCTCCTTTATATACGGGGGCAGGGGGGCACCCAAAGACACACAAGTTGAATTGTTCCAGCCGTGTGCGGTGCCCCCCTCCACAGAAACACACCTCGGTCATACCGTCGCGGTGCTTAGGCGAAGCCCTGCGCCGGTGAATACATCATATCCGTCACCACGCCGTCGTGCTGACGAAACTCTCCCGTGAAGCTCAACTGGATCAAGAGCTCGTGGGACGTCATCAAGCTGAATGTGTGCTGAACGTGGAGGTGCCGTACGTTCGGTGCTTGATCGGTTGAATCGCGAAGAAGTTCGACTACATCAACCGCGTCACTTGACGCTTCCGCTTCCGGTCTACGAGGGTACGTAGACACACTCTTCCCTCTCGTTGCTATGCATCTGGTAGATAGATCTTGCGTGATCGTAGGAAAATTTTAAAATACTACGTTCCCCAACACACACTCCATATGGCCAAGTCCCTGGACCTTTTGCAAAGTTTTTGCAGGAGACTGGCATAGTCGCCCAGTATTCAATGCCGGGCGAGCCTCAGCAAAATGGAGTAGCTGAAAGGCGTAACCGTACCCTTATGGATATGGTGCGCAGCATGATGAGTTACTCCACCTTGCCATTGGGATTATGGATGGAGGCACTTAAAACCGCCATTCACATTCTCAATAGAGTACCAAGCAAGTCGGTGCCCAAAACACCGTACGAGCTGTGGACAGGAAAAGTTCCCTCCCTTCAACACTTCAGGGTGTGGGGGTGCCCCTCAGAGGCCAAAATGTTTAATCCAAACATTGCAAAGTTAGATCCAAAAACAGTAAGTTGCCACTTCATTGGCTACCCAGATAGATCAAAAGGTTTTCGTTTCTACTGTCCAGACAGATATACAAAGTTTGTAGAAACAAGACATGCAGTCTTCTTAGAGGACGAAATGATGAGGGGGAGCTTGGTAGCTCGGAAAATTGATCTTGAGGAGAAGAGGGTGCATGCACCTAATCCGATCATTCAGGAGCCATTTTTCTCACTACCAGTTGCAACTCCACCCATGACAACTTTGGGAGAAGACCCGGAACCTGTCCATCAGGAGCCGACTGAACCCATTGTTGAGCATGAAAGGGAGATGCAGCAGCAAATTTTAGAAGAAGTGCGAGACGTTGAGGCACAGAATGTGCCAGAAACTGAGGCCCTTAGAAGGTCTACAAGACCAAGAAAGTCAGCTATTTCTACTGACTTTAAAGTTTATAACACAGAAATGGTTCAAATGGAAAAAGATCCCACCTCATATGAAGAAGCCATGAGAAGCTCTCATTCATCGGAATGGATGAAGGCCATGGAAGATGAAATGAAATCGATGAGTTCCAAAGATGTTTGGGACTTAGAGGAAATTCCTAAAGGAGCCAAAACAGCAGGCTGTAAATGGGTCTACAAAATTAAGTATGACTCTAAAGGGAATATAGAAAAGTATAAAGCTCGTCTCGTGGCAAAAGGATTTACACAAAGAGAAGGGATAGATTACAATGAGACATTTTCTCCGGTCTCATGTAAGGATTCCTTCAGAATCATAATGG
The DNA here is from genome assembly GCA_902687465.1 of Secale cereale. Classification (NCBI taxonomy): domain Eukaryota; kingdom Viridiplantae; phylum Streptophyta; class Magnoliopsida; order Poales; family Poaceae; genus Secale; species Secale cereale. Next base: position 938,897,099 of record LR738710.1, read on the forward strand.
CATTAGTTGCTCATTTTGATTTAGAGTTACATCAAATGGATGTAAAGACGGCATTTCTCAACGGAGATTTAAAAGAAAATGTCTACATGAAACAACCCAAGGGTTTTATCATGGAAGGCAAGGAAGATATGGGATGTCGCCTGAAGAAATCCATTTATGGATTAAAGCAAGCCTCTAGACAGTGGTATCTAAAGTTTAATGAGACAATTAAAAGTTTTGGATTTAAAGAAAATTTTGAGGATAATTGCATTTATGCAAGGTTCAAGAATGGGAAATATATTTTCCTAATCTTGTATGTGGATGATATCCTGCTTGCTAGCAGTGATGTTAGTCTACTACAAGAAACAAAGAAGTTTTTATCCTCAAATTTTGACATAACAGATCTTGGTGAAGCATCATATGTTTTGGGCATAGAAATTCACCGAGATAGGAAAAATGGAGTCTTAGGACTATCGCAGAAAGCATATTTAGAAAAGGTTCTTAAAAAGTATAATATGCATGCGAGTAAAGCCACACCTGCTCCTATAGTCAAGGGCGATAGTTTTGGGAAATATCAATGTCCCAAGAATCAGTATGAGATCGATCAAATGAAAGGAGTACCATATGCTTTGGCCGTTGGAAGCTTACAGTATGCACAAGTGTGCACTCGCCCAGACTTAGCTTTTATCATTGGTGTACTCGGTAGATATCAATCCAATCCAGGCATAGAGCACTGGAAGATGGTAAAGAAAGCATTGCGTTATGCGCAAGGCACAAAGGAATGCATGCTAACATTCAGGAGATGTGAATCCCTAGAGATAAAGGGGTATTCAGACGCTGATTTTGCGGGGGACAGGGATGATAAAAAATCCACGTCCGGATACGTATTCACTCTCGCTGGGGGAGCTATTTCGTGGAAAAGCCCCAAACAGTCAATAGTTGCATCATCCACGATGTATGCAGAATTCATAGCATGCTTCGAAGCAACAGGGCAGGCGATATGGCTAAAGAAATTTATACCCGACTTGAAAGTGGTAGATTGTATTGACAAACCACTAAAGATGTACTGTGACAACGAGCCCGCAGTATTCTATGCTCACAACAACAAGTCGAGTAATGCTGCAAAACCGATAGAGATAAAGTATTATGTTGTGAAGGATAAAATCCAGGATCACACTATAAGTCTCGAGCATATAAGGACAAAAGATATGCTTGCGGATCCGCTAACGAAAGGCTTACCACCCAATGTGTTCAAGGAACACTTAGCCGGCATGGGTTTAAGGGAAAGCCTATGATTCCTGGATAGGCCCAAAAGGAACGGAATTTGCTTCTGAACAGAACGTATGTTGTAGCTGTATGATTCTATCGGCAATTAAGCCGTGACGATGAAACATGCTCTATGTACCAATATGTGATGAAACAAATAAACTAGAAAGTATAAGGTTAAAAGTAAAGATGAGATCAAGGGGGAGAATGTTAGGATTGATCTCCTCTTTTTAGGGCCCAACGGCCCACGGACCCTTAGATCCGCGCCCTGATCGGGGGCGCACAACCCATTATGGTTGTGGGCCCCTATGACCCGCGCTATATAAACAGAGGTGGGGGGTAGGAGCACGCACCACGAGGTTGGACGTCGCCACAAACCCCACCTACAAACCCTACCGATCTAGGGTTAGCGCGGTGCTCACGGGAAGCACCAACACCGCCGTGATCTCGACCTCATCTCCGGCCCCTACGTCGCCATGGCCGGAGCTGGATCAAGCTCGTCCGTTCACCAAGAAGGTAGGGATACCTGGATGCATCTAGCCTACAAGATCCATGGGGTCTATCATCCTGAACTACATTTTGTTGTATATAGGCTAAAATATAGTTTGCCTTTAGTACAAGTTGGGTGTCTGTAGAAGTTGGGGCGCGGTTCTGACTCTGACCTCCACGCTGCACTCGTCTCTGTTGTTCGTCTTGCTGGCCGGCCATCTGGACCTTCCTCAGCCGCCCTGTCAATCGTACTTCAATCAAGCGGCACCTAGGAAGACACAGTGTCAGGGAGCTAGTCATTCGTAGGCGTGCTTTGGTTTCCTCACGTCTTCCAGGTCGTCCGTGTGCAGCCCAAGGAGCTGTATTCTGAGATCACTGCTTCCCTTTTCGAAGCAGTTGCCGTAATCCCCACTCGTCGGTATACTCTTCTCCAGTAATCCTCTTATTTTTTCAGGGGAATGCTTTTCATTCAATTTTCAAGTTTAACAGTTTGATGTGCAAGTTTAATATCTTCACAGGGGATCAGTTAGTTCATATATAGTTAGGCTTCAACCTTAAAGTTAAGTTTATTAATTAGGTGTAATGAAAGAACAACCAAGTTGAAAATAATGCAGTCCCCCTGCTCAACTTTATTGTATACAGGCTCCTCAAGTACAGTTTATTGTATATAGGCTGAACTATATATAGTTTGCCTTCAGTACCAGGCCAGCAGCGTACATAGCAAGATTTCAATCAAGAAAAATAAAGCCTTAATGAAACAAAATTAGTCGTAGGTCATCATGCACCAGGCCAGGGCCAGCAGCGTGTGGGCAATTGATAGACACGGTTGAAAATGCTTCTTCGCCTCAGGCCTGCAGTGCTGAAAATGCTTCCTTGATTGCGGTAGCAGTAGCGTAGACGTCCTGCATCGTTGGGCGATCTTTAGGTGTCTCTGCGGCGCATAGCAGGCCAAGCTTAGCGAGAGCGGTGATGCAGCCCATTATTCCTGCAGCCATTTGATTATTTTCATGCTCTGAAGAACTGCCCGCTTCTTTCATCTCGGATCCCATAATATGGAATGATGATTCTAGGATCTAGAATCTCGCAAATCTTTTCAGGAAATGAATCTTCCACAAATTTGTAAAGGGTCAGGCCATCTTTAAACATTTTTTCAGTTGGACACTTCCCTGTGAGCATCTCTAAGATGATGACTCCATAGCTGTAAACATCACCCTCCGTTGAAATTTTGCTTCCATAGCCATATTCTGCAATACATATAGTTATTCAAAGAATTAATTAGCACAAAAGGTTTGGAGCAGAAGAATCAAAAGGTTTTTCTGTGGGAGAAAAGGAATATATATTACTTGCATATCCAGTAGAGCAGATACAAATTTGTTACCTGGTGCAATGTATCCAACTGATCCTCTTGGCCCCATTAAGCTTGTAGGAGTAGAACCATCAATCCCCGAAGAAGAAGAATAACCATGTAGAAACTTGGCCAACCCAAAGTCACCAACACGTGCACCCATGACATCATCAAGAAGTACATTGCTAGGCTTCAGATCACAATGGACCATAGTAGGCATGCATTGGTTATGGAGGTAATCCAAAGCAGCAGCTACGTCCATTGCTATTGCTATTCTTGAACCCAAACACAACACCCTTTTTGGATGATGCTCGTGGAGCAGTGTCGGATAGAGCCAACTCTCTAGGTCGCCATTTACCATAAACTCAAGAACAAGAGCTTTAAACTCATTTCCTGTCGAGTCACTTGTTGAGCATACAGTGATTACCCTTACAAGATTGCGGTGACGTGTGTTTCTCAGTGCTTCACATTCAGCATGGAAGCTCTTTGTTGCTCCAAGTTGATCAAGATTGAAAACTTTGATAGCAACTGTATGATGTTCTTCCGACCCGGTTTTACCTCTATATACAGACCCATATTTTCCCGAACCAACCAAGTTGGCTAAAGAAAAATCATTTGTTGCTTTCACTAAATCAGCATATGTCACCTTCTGTAACTCCTTGACAGATGGATGTGCTGCTTGTTTGGCTTTCTTTCTCTTCTTACTAATAATGACTCCAAAGAATGATAACAGAACCAAAGAAAGAGCAGCAATTGTTACCAGCTTAAGAATCTTGGAGGTGTGCAGCTTGTGTTTGGATATGACTCCATTGCAAAGTGGCAACTCTAGCAATGGGGTGCTTGCACATAACTTGTTGTTCCCATGTATGAACACCTCACTTCCATTTTGAAACATTCCACCTAGTGGTATTGGTCCCTCCAGGTTGTTGAATGACAAATTGAGAAGTTGCATGTAACTAAATGACTCAAAGAAGGCAGGGATTTCACCGGACAAGTTGTTTTGAGATAGATCCATCACAATGATGCCTCTCAAATTCGTGAAAGATTGAGGGATTCTCCCATGAAAATTGTTTCCCTCCATCTGCAGCGACTCCAAGTGGACGCAATCACCAATAGTGGAGGGTATTTGTCCAGACAACCGGTTATTGGAAATATTCAATGGGCCGAGGTTGACCAAGTTGCCAATTTCAAGTGGTATTTCTCCCGACAGTTTGTTGTGAGATAAATCCAAACCTTCTACAAGGGAGGAAAGAGTAAAGAGTTCCTTTGGTATGTTATCATCAAAGCTGTTACAAGAGAGATTAAGTTTGTCCATTTCTTTGCAGTCACCTAGAGCTGCTGGGATGGGGCCACTCAAATAATTTTCCTGTAAATATAGCTCACTTAAATGGCTTAGGTTGCCAATTGATCGCGGTATTTGTCCTGAAATTTTGTTCTGGGATAAGCTTAGGACATATAAATTTTGAAGATTTCCAAGTCACTCGGGGATACTTCCACTAAGCAAATTATTTTCCATGTAAAGAAGTTCGATGTTTGTGAGTTGTTCTATCTCCGGTGGTATTGTGCCTGATATTTTATTTGATGCTAATAACAGTCGCTCCAAGCTCTTTGAAAGCCTTGCAATGGAACTCGGCAACTCTCCTTGAAGGATATTTCCATCCATGGATAATTCTACCAGTTGGGTGCAATTAGTCAATGAGTTTAAGAAAGACCAATCTCCGGCTTCGAGATGATTCTCGCCTAGATTCAGGCTGACTAAGTTGTAAAGAGTACCAAGAGAAGGCACAATACCGTTGAATGAATTGCTAGCAAGATTAATTACTTGAAGATTAGTTGTGTTGGCTAGTGAAGTGGGGATTTGGCCATGGAATTTGTTCACTCCCATGACCAAAGTTTGGATGCTTGGAAGTGTGTATCCAATGTTATATGGAATTTCCCCTGCCAGAATATTCGCACCCATGCCGAGGTATGCGAGTGTTGATATGTTGTAAATAGAGTCGGGAACACTCCCTGACAAGAAGTTGTAAGTCAGGTCTAGTACTTGCAGGTTGGAAAGCTTACAAATACTCACTGGGATGCTACCATGAAAATTGTTCTGTCCAAGTAAGATATAGCCAAGGGAAGAAAAGTTCCCTAGAGTAGAAGGTATTGTGCCTGCAAGATTATTTGATGCCATGACAAGAGACTGCAAGGGTGAGTCAATAATAATGGGGAAAACAACAGGTATGGACCCAGTAAAGTTGTTCACTGCCAAGGACAAGACTTGGAGTGATGTGCTGTTAAATAGTGCAGGTGGAATCTCTCCACCAAGTTTATTGTTGGCCAAGACCAAAAATTGAAGTGATGAACTATTAGCTAGGAGAAACGGGATAGTTCCTGTGAGGCTATTGTTGGTGAGATAAACAGAGCGGAGAGAAGGGCTGCTTCCAAGTGAAGGGGGGATATTGCCCGTCAGAGTATTTCCAGCAAGACGCAAAACTGAAAGGTTGTGGAGTGTACCCAACCCTTCTGGTATGCCTCCGGTGATATTGTTGTGGCCCAAGTTGAGCTGCTGCAAATCTGAACATTGGCATAGGTTTGGTGGGATCTCACCACTTACGGAGTTGCTGCCAAGGTCAAGCACTCGAAGCTGAGAACATGAGGATAGAGTGCTTGGGATCATGCCACTAAGATTGTTTGAGCTAAGGTTAAGATACCGTAACCCATTTATTTGGCCAAGTTCAGCCGGTATTGGACCCCGAAGCTGATTATTTGGGAGGTGGATTCTTGTGAGGAGAGTGAGATTTGCAATGCAAGGAGGTATTTGGCCATCAAGGTGGAGGGACTCGAGGTCCAATGCAACAACACGCGATGTGTGCCTCTTGCTGCAAGTAACACCGGACCAACTGCAGAATTGGAGAAAATCATTCTTCCATTGGGCTAGCAGTCTAGCAGAAGTGTTTAAATGGAGTTTAAGGCAACGGAGGGCTTGGAAGTCGGTGGTAGCATCACCATGATCGTGGAGAGCTGTGGCACCTACTAATGAACATGCCAGAGGACAGGATAGGACAAGGATTATTAGAGGCAGTGCCTGCACAAGAGACATGAGGACTTGTGCTCTACCGCTCTAGTTGAGGGACGATGCATCGAGAATGGTTTCTCTCCTGCTTTTATAGAAGGCTGATGGGTTCGACTGCTATGCTGCAGCGGTTGTTGTTAGGCTGCTATTGCTCTCACCTGAGCCATTCAAACTTGTGAAGTCATGCGGAGACTTTGACTTGTCTTTATGCTGCTCATGGGTGATGGATCGTATATATCATTTATGCTGTCCTTTGCCCGTTTCTCGTATATGCTGGAAAGTTGGGTGTGTCATTCACCTGTGATGAGGACATCACTAACAAGGCTACACCCACAGCTCCAACTGACACATATACAGGACCAATTACTAGAGCTCGCGCACGCCAATTAAATTACCAGGTACTTTCGTTTCTTGGTAATGAATCTAATGTTCATGAGAATATGATGCTGCCTAAATTGGATACATTTGTCTTGCTTACAAATGAAGGGCCTAGCTTGGACAAGAAGGATGAACATTGGAGCAAGATCAAGCATGGAGATGATGGCATGCGCAAGGGGAACAAGAATGGAGTTTCAATTGATGATTTCAGGACTTTGAAGCCACCATAATGAGTGCGAGAAGCCTTGGACGAAATATACAAGATGCCCCTTCATAAATTTCGTCCAGAGGCTATTATAGGTGCTGCGTCACCTTATTATTGGGCCAGGCCCATGTAATTTCGAAATACTTGAATATAGGCTGTTTTTAGAGTCCGTATGTGTGGGGAAACAAGAGTTAGGGTTGGTTTCGGACCCCTCCACCATGGGCCAGGAAATTCCCCCCTCTTTCCCCCATATATACAGCCCTTAGGGCGTCGTTTAGACTTTGGGGGTTTTGTTTAGATTAAAAGTTCGCCATAACTGCAACTTCGCGTACTTCATTTGTGTTCAACGACCAGACAAAGGCGTCACAGAACCCCACCTTGATCAATAAAGCTTTCCTCTTATATTCGCAATATCCATATTGCAATCTTAGTTTCTTGCTTGTTCTTCGTTTGCCTGCAGGAAACAGACCTTCGTGGTCAGGTTGATCGTGCTCCGGCGTGGTCGATAACCTCTCGGAGTTGGTTTAGCGATTGCTAAGGCGCGACATCCACGCACGTTCGTAGTCGGATCGTCAAAGTCGACTTCATCCAAACGATAGCCACTATCTCATCGAAAGACGGGACACCTTTGCCTCTATCAAGTGGTATCAGATTTCCAGGTTGCTCGGTGAGATTTTACAGTTTTTCGTAGATTAGATCGAGTCTGTTCTTCATACCTACAGTCCACGAAAAAGCCAAAAAAAAATTAGGGTTAGTTCATCATATCCGAACCAGTCTGAGCCATTGCATAATCTTTTCCGTGTTTGCTTAGTTGAATTTGCGGTTGCATCGTCGTGTCAAGTTGATGGTCTTAGCGTCTAGTCTTTTAGAGTTTCGAGTTCTGGTCATAAGTTGTCACGCCGCCGCCGCAACATCTTCATCGCTACTACCACATACCACCACCGATCTGTATCCATATACCACCACCAATCCGTATCCATATACCACCACCGCTGCCATAACCTACTACCGCTGCCATATCCTACCACCATATATCCACCACCAATCCGAGTTCTTTTCATATTAGGTTGTTCTCGAAATCCATCTAGGTTTCGGATTTGTGTTTCCTTGCCTGCGTAGGTCTCGAAAAAAAAAAGGAGTCTGGAGACCCCCGGGCAGTTTTTAGGCCAAAATTTCGACAGGTGGAAATATTTTTTCCCTATCCTATTTTTGGGCTTTTCTGAGTCTTTTGAGACACGTGCCACCATACTGATTTTTTACCACACTTTTTCGTCGTCGCTGCCCTGATTCCGAAAAAAAAAATTCGTCAATTTTTTTTTCGTGCCTATCATCTTAGTTTGACTTGGGAAGTGTTTTGAGACACTCGCCATTATAGTGATTTTCGGCAAAAAAAAAAGCAGCGAAAAAAAATAATAAAAAAAAGAGCGCAAAAAAAAAGAGGCGAAAAAAAAAATTCAGAGTGTGCTTTTCCCTTGATTACGTGCAGCGCCGTGATTTTGTTAGTGTTCTAGGCTCGCGTCTCTAGTACGGTCTAGCCTAGGACCAGCACAGTACCGTCGTTGAGCGTTTATTCACCTTTGCATCTCTGAATTGATTATTGCTGACCCTTTTTGCTACCATATTATAAGCCTTCCCAGCTCCACATACATCTACATCGTGCGTTTGACTCTCCCTGGTAATCGCTCTATCCAAGCTTTGAGAGTTTTGACTACATCGGTTGCCGATCACCACCTGCTGCTGGGTAAGAACTGGTAAGAATTTGAGATTTGCTTGACGGATTTGTGACACCCGCCACCACCACCACTTGTTAGTAGTCTGTAGGATCATATTCTTGTGTGTTTCTATTGCTGCTAACCATGCCAGGATCACAAGTCGACGAGACTGACTGGGAGAACTTGACGAACAAGGAGCTTCATGATAAGTTTCAGGAAATGACGAGTGTACAGGTGCAAGATGTGCTAAACACATTGGACGAGGCCATGGAGAAGATAGATGCAATGGAGAAGACGTTTGAAACAAAGCTGGATAACAAGTTTGCTGAATTGCTTTCGCGTTTTCCACCACCACCGGCTGCTGCAGCTGTCCCACCTCAACAACAACAACAACAACAACAACAACGTCGCCTTCCGAATCAAGTGGGACGAGCACAACGCGTTCCCCTTGAGACTGGTCAAGCTTCTGGTGCTGCTGTTGATGTTTCTGTAGCTCTTGCTGCTACTGCAGAGGTGGAGGACCATTACGAGGATGAGGTTGACCAAAATCAGAACTACGTGCAACAACCAGCACCACCACCACCAGGTCGTCCTCATGCATATCATCGCAACGGTAGGGCTGCACCACCACCTGAGGTACATGACCATCTTCCTAAACTGAAATTGAATATTCCACCATTTGAGGGTAGATATGTTCCTGATATATATCTTACTTGGGAGTTACAAACTGAACAACGTTTTACATGTTTAAACTATCCCGAGGAGAGACGTGTTCCTGCTGCTGTTTGTGCTTTCACTAGTTTTGCATGTGTTTGGTGGTCTGAACATTGTAGATTATATCCTATTCCAGCTACTTGGACTGCTTTGAAAACTGCTATGCGTACTCGTTGGGTTCCACCATATTATCAACGTGGATTACTTCAAAAACTGCAGCGCATAAGACAAGGAAAAAATTCTGTAGAAGAATATTATCAGCAATTACAAACTGGCCTGATTAGATGTGGTATTGTTGAGGAGAATGAAGCTATGCTTGCACGTTTTATGGGTGGATTAAATAGAGAGATTCAGACCATTCTAGAGTATAAGGATTATACTAATATCACTCGTTTATTCCATCTTGCTTGTAAAGCTGAACGTGAAGTGCAGGATCGACAGGCATTGGCGCGGACTAACTTTTCTGCAGGACGACCTTCATCATGGACACCGCGTGCATCCTCTACTTCCTCACATTCTACTGCACCGACACCTCCATCAGCTGTTAACTCCAGCCGTGATACAAGGAAGCAGGCACAACCACCATTATCTGCCAAGAGCACACCTATTGGGCCTGCACAGAGTTCTTCTTCTTCCATGGCATCAACATGGCACACCAGTGATATTATTTGTCGTCGTTGTAAAGGAAGAGGACATTTTGCGAGAGATTGCAAATCTCAGCGTGTGATGATTGCTACTGAGGATGGTGGATATGAATCCGCTAGTGACTATGATGAGGAGACTTTGGCTCTTATTACACGTGAAGAACACGGCGGAGACGATTCTGATCATGAGACGCAATACATGGCTCCTGAAGATGCTGACAGGTATGAATGTTTAGTTGCTCAACGTGTTTTGAGTGTGCAGGTTACACAAGCCGAGCAAAATCAGAGGCATAATTTGTTCCATACAAAGGGAGTTGTGAAGGAACGTTCTGTTCGCGTGATCATAGATGGAGGGAGTTGCAACAACTTGGCTAGCATGGAGATGGTGGAGAAGCTATCTCTCACCACAAGACCACATCCACATCCTTACTACATCCAATGGTTCAACAACAGCGGCAAGGTTAAGGTAACACGAACTGTTCGTGTGCATTTTATTATCTCTACATATGCTGATTATGTTGATTGTGATGTGGTACCTATGCAAGCATGTTCCTTATTACTTGGTAGACCATGGCAATTTGATAAAAATTCTGTACACCATGGTAGAAACAATCAGTATACTCTTGTTCATAAGGATAAAAATATTACTTTGCTTCCTATGACTCCTGATTCCATTTTGAAAGATGATATTAATAGAGCTAATAAAGCAAAACAGGAGAAAAATAAGAGTGAAAATCAGATTGTGGCAAAAGAATTTGAGCAACAAATGAAGCCTAATAATAAACCATCTACTGTTGCTTCTGAAATTAAATTGAAAAGTGCATGTTTATTTGCCACCAAATCTGATATTGATGAGCTAGATTTTAGCAAATCTGTTTGCTATGCTTTTGTGTGCAAAGAGGCATTATTTTCATTCGAGGACGTGCCTTCCTCTTTGCCTCCTGCTGTCACTAACATTTTGCAGGAGTTCGCCGACGTCTTTCCACAAGACGTGCCACCGGGATTACCACCTATTCGAGGGATTGAGCATCAGATTGACTTAATTCCCGGTGCATCGCTACCCAACCGCGCACCATACCGTACCAATCCAGAAGAGACGAAGGAGATTATGCGTCAAGTACAGGAGCTACTCGACAAAGGTTATATACGCGAATCCCTTAGTCCTCGTGCTGTTCCTATTATTCTAGTGCCGAAAAAGGATGGTACATTGCGTATGTGTGTTGATTGTAGAGGCATTAATAATATTACTATTCGTTATCGTCATCCTATTCCTAGGCTAGATGATATGCTTGATGAATTGAGTGGCTCTACAATTTTCTCCAAAGTTGATTTGCGTAGTGGATACCATCAAATTTGTATGAAATTGGGAGATGAATGGAAAACAGCATTTAAAACTAAGTTTGGATTATATGAGTGGTTAGTCATGCCTTTTGGGTTAACTAATGCACCTAGTACTTTCATGAGATTAATGAATGAAGTTTTACGTGCTTTCATTGGACGATTTGTGGTAGTATACTTTGATGATATATTGATTTTTAGCAGATCTTTGGAGGAACATTTGGAACATTTACGTGCTGTTTTTATTGCTCTACGTGATGCACGTTTGTTTGGTAACCTTGGAAAGTGCACCTTTTGCACCGACCGAGTCTCTTTTCTTGGCTATGTTGTTACTCCACAGGGAATTGAGGTTGATAAAGCTAAGATTGAAGCTATTGAGAGTTGGCCGCAGCCCAAAACGGTCACACACGTGAGGAGTTTCCTTGGCCTCGCTGGATTCTATCGGCGTTTTGTGAGAGATTTCAGCACCATTGCTGCACCTCTCAATGAGCTTACAAAGAAGGATGTGCCTTTTGTTTGGGGTACTGCACAGGAAGAAGCATTCACGGTATTGAAAGATAAGTTGACACATGCTCCTTTACTCCAACTTCCTGATTTTAATAAGACTTTTGAGCTTGAATGTGATGCTAGTGGAATTGGGTTAGGAGGTGTGTTATTACAAGATGGTAAACCTGTTGCATACTTTTCTGAAAAATTGAGTGGGCCTAGTCTGAATTATTCTACTTATGATAAGGAATTATATGCTCTTGTTCGGACTTTGGAAACATGGCAACATTATTTATGGCCCAAAGAATTTGTTATACATTCTGATCATGATTCTTTGAAGCACATTAAAAGTCAAGCAAAACTGCACCGTAGACATGCTAAATGGGTTGAATTCATAGAGACTTTCCCTTATGTTATTAAACACAAGAAGGGAAAAGAAAATGTTATTGCTGATGCATTGTCTCGTCGTTATACTATGCTTTCACAACTTGACTTTAAAATATTTGGTTTGGAGGCCATCAAAGATCAATATGTGCATGATGCTGAATTTAAAGATGTATTGCAGAATTGCAAAGAAGGGAGAACATGGAACAAGTTCGTCGTTAATGATGGATTTGTGTTTCGTGCTAACAAGCTATGCATTCCAGCTAGCTCTGTTCGTCTTTTGTTGTTGCAGGAGGCGCATGGAGGAGGATTAATGGGACACTTTGGCGTGAAGAAGACGGAGGACGTACTTGCTACACATTTCTTTTGGCCAAAGATGCGACGGGATGTTGAGCGTTTTGTTGGTCGCTGCACTACATGTCAAAAAGCTAAGTCACGACTCAATCCTCATGGTTTATATATGCCTTTGCCTGTCCCTAGTGTTCCTTGGGAAGATATATCTATGGACTTTGTTTTGGGTTTACCTCGAACAAAGAAGGGGAGGGATAGCATATTTGTTGTCGTGGATAGGATCTCGAAGATGGCACACTTTATACCATGTCATAAAAGCGATGATAATGCTAATGTTGCTGATTTGTTCTTTCGTGAAATTATTCGCTTGCATGGTGTGCCAAATACTATTGTTTCAGATCGTGATACTAAATTTCTTAGCCACTTTTGGAGATGCTTATGGGCTAAGCTGGGGACTAAACTGCTTTTTAGTACTACTTGTCACCCCCAAACTGATGGACAAACTGAAGTAGTCAACAGAACTTTGTCTACTATGCTTAGGGCTGTTTTGAAGAATAATAAGAAAATGTGGGAAGAATGCTTGCCTCATATTGAATTTGCTTATAATCGTTCATTGCATTCTACTACTAAGATGTGCCCTTTTGAAATTGTCTATGGTTTTCTACCTCGTGCACCTATTGATTTGTTGCCTCTTCCATCTTCGGAGAAGGTTAATTTTGATGCTAAACAACGTGCTGAATTGATCTTAAAAATGCATGAGTTAACTAAGGAAAATATTGAGCGCATGAATGCTAAATATAAACTTGTTGGAGATAAGGGTAGAAAACGTGTTGTCTTTGCACCTGGAGATCTTGTTTGGTTACATTTCCGTAAGGATAGGTTTCCTAATTTGCGCAAGTCAAAGCTAATGCCACGTGCTGATGGTCCTTTCAAGGTGTTAGAGAAAATAAATGATAATGCATATAAACTTGAGCTGCCTGCAGATTTTGGGGTTAGTCCCACATTTAACATTGCAGATTTGAAGCCTTACTTGGGTGAGGAAGATGAGCTTCCGTCGAGGACGACTTCAATTCAAGAAGGGGAGGATGATGAGGACATCACTAACAAGGCTACACCCACAGCTCCAACTGACACATATACAGGACCAATTACTAGAGCTCGCGCACGCCAATTAAATTACCAGGTACTTTCGTTTCTTGGTAATGAATCTAATGTTCATGAGAATATGATGCTGCCTAAATTGGATACATTTGTCTTGCTTACAAATGAAGGGCCTTGCTTGGACAAGAAGGATGAACATTGGAGCAAGATCAAGCATGGAGATGATGGCATGCGCAAGGGGAACAAGAATGGAGTTTCAATTGATGATTTCAGGACTTTGAAGCCACCATAATGAGTGCGAGAAGCCTTGGACGAAATATACAAGATGCCCCTTCATAAATTTCGTCCAGAGGCTATTATAGGTGCTGCGTCACCTTATTATTGGGCCAGGCCCATGTAATTTCGAAATACTTGAATATAGGCTGTTTTTAGAGTCCGTATGTGTGGGGAAACAAGAGTTAGGGTTGGTTTCGGACCCCTCCACCAAGGGCCACGAAATTCCCCCCTCTTTCCCCCATATATACAGCCCTTAGGATGTTGTTTAGACTTTGGGGGTTTTGTTTAGATTAAAAGTTCGCCATAGCTGCAACTTCGCGTACTTCATTTGTGTTCAACGACCAGACAAAGGCGTCACAGAACCCCACCTTGATCAATAAAGCTTTCCTCTTATATTCGCAATATCCAGATTGCAATCTTAGTTTCTTGCTTGTTCTTCGTTTGCCTGCAGGAAACAGACCTTTGTGGTCAGGTTGATCGTGCTCCGGCGTGGTCGATAACCTCTCGGCGTTGGTTTAGCGATTGCTAAGGCGCGACGTCCACGCACGTTCGTAGTCGGATCGTCAAAGTCGACTTCATCCAAACGATAGCCACTATCTCATCGAAAGACGGGACACCTTTGCCTCTATCAACCTGTTGGCGCAAGTTTCCCCAAAAAAATCCACAAATCCGCAGTCAAAAAGCTCAGTTAACACTTGAGCTTTAATAGGTATAGATAGCATAGGTATTTCTAGTACGCTAGTTGTTACATCTCGGTGCTAACTACTTAGGTTTTGCCCGATTCAGAAAGAATGGTACCTAGCTCTTGCCATTTGATTCGGTTGCTTACCATCATCCTCGTGTTGTTCTCTGTCTGCTTTCCCCTGCTTTTGAGGGTTTCCGCGGAGCAGGAGCAGTGCTCCTCTGGCAACAACCAGCTTCTTAAGCCTTCTAACCATAAGAGTGAGTATTCATGTTGTATAAGGTATTGACCTTTGTAGTACATCTTTCTATATACCAACTAGCATTATAGGTGCTTCTTTGTCTAGTAGCATAACAGTACATTAATTACACGTTATTATCTTGGCATTCTGCTCTTCTCTCGTACTTACATGTTTATTTGTTCTTAGTCTGATATTTCCAAATTGTAACAGCAAGACCGCACCGCCCCCAACAGAGATACTGTCCATACTGTTGCCCAGAGTGCGGATAGGAAGTGTACAGGTTCTGGACAATAGATCGTCTGATGATGGACGCTCGTTTCCTCCAAGATCAATTTCACATCAAGTCATCTACCTAAATGGAGTGTTCATCCTTCTACAGGAGCTATTTACTTTCTTCAAGTGTAATCTGTTCAGTCGACTGTAATTCACAATTTAAGATATATTAGTTTCGTAGCAATTGCGGATTTGTCGAGTGTTCTTTAGGGTATATTTTTTTGCGAAAGAATATACAGGATCGGAGGTGCCATTCCAATTTTAAATAGGTAGAACTTGAGTGTCAAGTTTTGGTAGCAACTCTGCTCCGACAGACACCGCTTGCCTATTTTGAAGTTTTTCTATTTGGAATTTGTGTAATTATTTTTAATACTTATCAGTTACTTTCCTAGCCTTTGGACAAACATTCGCAGTTAGGATTTGTTAGAATTGCTCAATTTTAGTAATGGAAATTTCAGTAAATTATGTACACTTTCTTATAATTATTTGCCGAACAAGAATGTTAATAAAAATAGCTAAACTGTGACAAAAGAATAAAAATCAAAGGGAGGCCAACGAGAACATGCTAGGGCTAGATCGATATGGGTATATGGGCATGCATGTTCCTCATGTCATCTACTCCCTCCGTTCCTAAATATTTGTCTTTCCAGAGATTTCAACAAGTGACTACATACGTAGTAAAATGAGTGAATCTACACTATAAAACATGTCTACATACATCCGTATGTGTAGTCCATTTAAAATGGCTAGAAAGACAAATATTTTGGAATGGAGGGAGTAGCAAACATGGGTATATGGTATGGGCTAATATGAACCGTCCTTTTGTTTTGGGGGGTGTATCAAAGAAGTGTAGGTATGATTAGTATATTAGCAGAGATGCCACACTCACCAAGTCAAGTCTATGATGGTGTCGGACTTCTATTGACAGCAGATTAAGGCTAATAGAGAAACATGTGGAGAATTGAAGACATCATCAATCAATGAGCCAGTCAGGGTTCTTTGCCGTGCTCCTGGTGGCTCACCTGACCTTAACTAGACATCATCCTTCGTCAAAGCAATCTAGACCACTCCAACATTTGTCAGTGGCGCAGGTGGGTGACAATGATTTCTCTGTCATTTTCCCATCTGCCGATCTTCTGCACATGGCGAAATCCAGCGGGAAGCTTTTCTTGTCTATCAATGATATCACCGCAAGGGTTAGGGAATCCCTGTATGAAGATGTTTCTCCGATGGCCATGCCGGAGGTTTGGGTCCGTCTTCATGGCATCCCCCGGAAGCATCGTCGGGTGGATTGTCTGATGGAGGGACTAAGATGCTGGGACGACACATAGTGGTGGACGAGCTTTCTCTGATCCGGTTGGGGCCGGTGAGATTGAAACTGGCATGTAAGTCTCCGGAGAAGCTCAACGGCTTTGTGGAGGTGTGGTTCAACGGTGAAGGATGCCAGTTCAAGGTGGAGCTCGAACGCCTGCCGAAGAGGACCGGTGAGGGTGGCCCCAGGGGCGCTGGCCCGTCGGCTCCCCAACCTCCCCCCGCCCCGCCTGCGCCGGGAAAGGACGGTGGCCCACTGGGAGGGCCTAAGCCTGCTGCAGGGGGGCCGGGTGGATCTGTTCAGGCCTCGGCTAAACCAGGGGGCTCGGCTGGGCCGGTGCAGCCTAAGATTGTGTCGATGGGTGGCCAAGAAGATGAGGTGGATGAGAGCATGCTTGATACCTCCATCGATACGGAGACCTGGGACAAGCTTGAGACACTGGAGGGTGGTGCCAGGACCGTGGCGACCCAGGACACTGCTGTGAGTATTCCTCCGCCGGCTCGGCCCCTACCCTCCTGCCCAGCTGCTTCCCCCCCGGCCTCTCTGTCGCTGGGAATCTCTTCTGGTGGCCTGGGGATCGAAGTGCCTTGCTCCCCGCTGGCTCCGGCTGTGGCGCTAGCGGGCGCGGGGAGTCTTTCTGCGGACCTGTCTCCTTCCCCTGGCCCGGGCCGTGGGTCAGGTGGATCCAGCAGGCCTCCCAAGAAGACAGCGGGACGGAAGCCGGCGGCCAAGGCGGGAGCGGTGGTGTCTTCGGAAACTTTCCAAGGAGACCTGGGGGCGGCGCTGGCCTCTGCGGGAGCGGGCGCCAAGGCCAAGCGTTCCAAGGCAATCCCGGCGACGCAGCGTGCTCCTAGCGCCAGGGCTAAGGCCAAGCTGGGAGACCTTTCTTCTCGGGAGAGTGCCAAGCTCCGCACGGCGGACAAGAATTTGGAAGTGTCAGGTAACGCCCTCCCCTCTTACCGTATTCTGAATGCTTTTTCCGATGCACATCTAGCTTGTATTCTAGACGACAGTGGCATTATCTCCTCTCAGCCCCCTGGGGTGTTGGTTTCGTTAGTACGCGCGAGGGAAGAGGCCCAGGCGGCACTGGCAGAAGCTGTGGCTCAGTGCCAGCCTGTGGCAGAGCCCCGTGAGGCACTGACAGGGGTTGGTGCCTCCCCCAGTCCCGATGAGGAAACATAAGCAAGGGATGCTTCTCAGTTTCCTTCTTCCAGCCGCCCCACGGCTCGGAAGCGCGTGGCCAAAGCGGTGACCTCGCGTGGGGTTCGCCTCCGTAACCGTATTATCTAAGCATGCGATACCTTTTTTGGAATATCCGCGGGTACGGACACGAGGGCCGGCGTACCCAGCTTAGAGAGTTCATGGCCAAAGAACGTATCGATGTAGTGGAGCTCCAGGAAACTATTAAGGCAGATTTTTCTCACCGAGACCTGTTGTCACTTGACCCTCTAAACCGTTTCGATTGGCATTGGCTAGCCGCTTCAGGGCACTCGGGTGGCATCCTCATGGGTTGTAATCGTGACATTTGCGAGGTACTTGCGTGGGAGCAAGGGACCTTTTTTGTCGCTGCCACTATCAGACACAACATTTCCAGACTTAGCTGGGTGGTGGTCTGTGTTTATGGTCCGACGGATCATTCGCGTTCGTAGGCCTTCCTGACAGAAGTTACTGCCCTGGTCAGGACCAAGCGCGCGGCTAACCTGGCAGTGATTGTTGGGGGCGATTTCAATCTGATCCGCTCGGGTGCGGACAAAAGTAACAATCGGGTGGACTGGACAAGGGTGTCTATGTTCAATAACGCCATCGCGGCGGCGGCTCTGCGGGAAGCGGCGCGCACGGGTGCCAGATTCACGTGGACCAACAAGCAGCTCGCCCTCGTGTGTAGTGTGCTTGATAGGGTTTTCTTTACGCCGGAATGGGAAGTTCTCTTTCCCCTGAGCTCCCTGCTGGCCGAAACCCGTATTGGCTCCGACCACGTCCCCTTGATCTTCTCGTCGGGCGAGGATCGTGCCAAGTGGAGTAAAAGATTCTTCTTTGAGGCTGCTTGGTTTGAGGCAGAGGGTTTCATCCCTATGGTGAATAATCGATGGGACTCAATTATTGCCCAGTTAAGACCTCAAAGGGGCCCAGTGGAATGCTGGGCAGCTGCTGCCGCGTCCCTTCGTGCTTTTCTGCGAGGGTGGGGTGCAAACCTAGGCAGCGAGTCTAAGCGTGAACGTGGCAGGCTGACGGCTGAGATTGCTCTCCTAGATGCCCAGGCCGACGTTCGTTCATTCTCCGAAGCCGAGTGGGCCCACCGTTATGACCTTGAGCGCAAGGTGCTAGCTATCCTTAGGGCCGAAGAGGAATACTGGCGCCGTAGGGGCGGTATCAAGTGGGTTACTAAGGGAGACGCAAATACGGGCTACTTTCACGCGTATGCTAATGGTAGAAAGCATAAGAGCGATATACTCCGGCTACAGTCTGAGCAGGGCCTACTGCTATCGCAGGAGGACATCTCCCGCCACATATAGGACTATTTCATAGGCCTGCTAGGCTCGACTGAGGAGAAGAGACTGAGCCTCCGTGAGGATTTATGGGATCCTCAGGACAAAGTTTCCCCCCAGGAGAACGAGAGTTTGGCTCTCTCCTTCCTCCCGGAAGAAGTGGACAAGGCTATCTGGGGTATGAAGAAAGGCACGGCTCCAGGACCTGACGGCTGGACGGTCGAATTCTTTTGCAAATTCTGGCCCAGGCTTCGCCCCCTTTTCCTTGGTATTGTCAATGGGTTTGCCCTGGGAACGGTTGATATTGCTCGCCTCAACTACGGAGTTATCAACCTCATACCTAAAGTTAAAGGCGCCGACAACATCAAGCAATTTAGACCCATCACCCTCATTAATGTCCCTTTCAAAATTTGCGCCAAGGCCTACGCTACCCGAATGGCTCCGGTGGCTCAGAGGACTATCCTCAAAAGCCAAACCGCCTTCCTTAAAGGTCGTAACATTCTTGAGGGGCCTATTGCTCTCCACGAGATAGTCCACGAGCTTAAGATCAAAAAGTAGGCAGGGGTCCTGCTTAAACTTGATTTCGAAAAAGCTTATGACCGGGTAAACTGGGAGTTTATCCAGGAAGTTTTCCTCAAAAAGGGTTTTGAGGCAGGCTTTGTTCACCGTATTATGAGTTTGGTCAACTCTGGACATACGGCTATTTCCATCAACGGGGAGATGGGAAGATTCTTCCGTAACAAAAAGGGTTTAAGTCAAGGGGATCCCATCTCCCCGCTTGTCTTTAACTTTGTTGCGGACGCCCTGTCCGCCATGATTGCCAAGGCTCGCTCGGCTGGGCACATCAAGGGGCTGGTCCCGCACCTAATTCTAGGAGGGGTCACTCACTTGCAATACGCGGACGACACGATGTTACTCTTGAGCCCGACGACAACAGTATTGCCTCGATCAAGCTACTTCTTCTGGCCTTTGAATTACTTTCTTGGCTCAAAATCAACTTCCTAAAAAGCGAGGTCATAACCATGGGGATGGAAAGACAAGACAGTAGCCGAGTGGCCAATCTGCTCAATTGCAAGCTAGGGAGCCTGCCTACCAAATACCTTGGATTGCCTATCTCACATAGTAGGTTATCCATTAAGGAATGGGAACCTCTCTACGGGAAGGTAGCGGGGAGAGTGAGCCCCTGGCGGGGGAGGTTCATGTCTTCGGTGGCGAGACTTATCCTTACAAACTCGAGCCTCTCCTCTCTCCCGATGTTCACCATGGGTATGTTCCTGCTGGCGGATGGGGTGCATACGAAACTCGACACTCCACGCTCCCGCTTCTTCTGGGAAGGAGCCGGTACAAAGCGGAAATACCACCTAGTCAAATGGGCTGCGGTATGCCGCCCAAAGAAGTACGGCAGACTTGGAATTCTTAACTCCAAACTCATGAATGTTGCTCTTTTGTCCCGTTGGTGGTGGAGGCTCGCCCAAAACGAATCAGGCTTATGGGCCGAACTCCTCAAAGCTAAATATTTCCCAACGGCAACGTCTTCTCCGCTAGCTCGCAAGGATCCACTTTCTGGAACGGGATCCAGGCTGTGCGACCTGCCTTTACGTTAGGAGCGCAGTTTCACGTTGGGGATGGCCAGTCTTCCTGCTTCTGGCTAGACCAATGGATTGGAGATTCCCCCCTTTGGCAAAGCCACCCGGCCGTGTTCCGTGTCACTTCAAACACCCAACTGACAGTGAGTGACGCTCTTCGTTCCACTCCTCCCGCAGTTTCATTTCTTCGAACTTTACTTCCCTATGAGGAGCAGGATTGGAACGAGGTGTTGCTACTGATTGACCGACACCTTCCTCGCTTGGGTGCGGATGAGATTTCATGGAAGCTAACTTCCTCTGGAGTCTTCTCTGTCAAGTCACTCTATAGCAAGTTGACCGAAGGTGCCATGCTAGACATAGCTAGGGGGCTATGGAAAGCAGGCATACCTCTGAAAATAAAAATCTTTATGTGGCAGATGTTCCAGAATCATCTCCCAACGGCGGATAACGTGGCGACCCACAATGGCCCCTCAGATGGAGCTTGCTCTTTATGCGGTAGCATAGAGGATGCCAACCATGCTTTTTTCCAATGCCACCTAGCGAGATTTGCTTGGAGTGCTGTTCGAGAGGCTTTCCAACAGAATTGGAACCCCTCCTCGAGCACTGGGCTCCTACACATCCTTCGGATAGAAAAAGGAGCCAGTGCTAGGATTACTTGGCGTTGCGTAGGGGCGCTGCTATGGGCATTGTGGACTACTCGCAATAAGATGACTATTGAAAAGAAATACCCCTCTCACCCGGCTGACATTCTATTCAAATGGCACCTTTTCTTGCAGAGCTGGATGCCTTTGGGGAAACAGCGTGATGAGGCGCTCATGACGGAGACAATGGCTAGGATCCACACAATCCAATCAGAGATGCGTCGTGCTTCGGCCCAAATGAACCTATCTTAGCTAGTTTGCATTTTGGCTGCTTATCTACCTTGCTAGCCTGCGTGATGAGGAGTTTCTCCTGCATATGTGCAGCGGTTCTAGTTTTATTACTCTCCGCACAGCTGTTCCGCAAATATTGCTACCTTTGTATGACTACTATGGTTCCCGTGAGGCCTTATTAATTTAAAGCCGGACGCCCTTGACGTCTTCGTTCCCAAAAAATATATTTGTCAGTGTAATTATCTCTCTACGCGGTCCATACAGTTGGAATATCCAACTTTGCGACCGTTACCAGGTCCGACCATTAGCCATCGAATTGTTCTGTGTGACTTTTCGAGTTGATATATTAGGTGATGCAACCGTATCGAGCGAATGCCCCAGCCTCTGCATAAGCTCAAATGAAATTATTGTTTTGCAGAAAACTATCGATCTATTCATATTCAATCTTGGCAGTACAACGACCGCCAGAAATAATGAAAATTACATTCAGATTCATACACCATCTAGCGATGACTACAAATACTTAAGAGAGCCTAAGGCATGCCACTGTCATCGCCCCTTCCTCCTTAGAGCCGGGTACAACTTGTTATAGCAGACAGTCGAGAAATCGTCACGCCAAGGCCCCATAGGACCAATGCATCAGAGCCGCGAGCGTCGTCAATGAAAAGATGTTTAGATCGGAAGAATCCAACCTAAACACATATGAACAAAGACGAACAAAGACCGGATCCGAGCAGATCCACCAAAGACAACCACCGACCGAATCCCGCAAAATCCGCCGGAGACACACCTTCACACGCCCTCTGACGATGCTGGACGCACCATCGGGACGGGACTAGATGGGGTGAACCTTATTTCCATCATCAATAAGCCGCCGCTCAGGACACAAACACCAACAAAACTTGAAGAAGCACCTGAAAACGAAGCCCTCCCGTTTGCAAGGGCCAGGATCCGTCGCGCATCCATGGCCCTAAGGCCACAAGAGATATGGGAGATCGGCGGCACCATCGACGGGAGGCAAAAACTCTAGCCGCCTTTCCTTGGAGGAGAGACAATCAAGAAATTATTGTTTTACATCAATAAAATAAATAAATAATGTAAGATGGGGAAGATTATATCTGAAGATGGAATTATTGTTTTGCGTAAATTATCGATCTATTCATCTTTAATATTGGCAGTACAACGGATGTTGGAAGTAATGAAAATTACATCCAGATTCATAGACCATCTACGGTGACTACAAACACTGAAGCGACCCGAAGGCGTGTCACTGTAATCACCCCTTCCTCCATGGAGCCGGGCACAATTTGTTGTAGCAGACAGTCGGGAAATCATCACACTAAGGCTCCATAGAACCAATGCTTAAGAAACACAAGCGCTGTCAATGAAAAGAAGTTTATACTGGAAGGATCCAACCTAAGTACACATGAACAACGACGAACAAAGACCGGATCCGCGCAGATCCACCAAAGATAACCACCGATCGAATCCTGAAAAAATCCGCCAGAGACACACCTCCACATGCCCTTCGACGATGCTGGATACACCATCGGGACGGGACTAGACGTTGAGAACCTTATTTCCATCATCAACAAGCCGCCGCCCAGGACACAAACACCAACAAATCTTGAAGAAGCACCTGAAAACGGAGCCCTCCCGTTTGCAAGGGCCAGGATCCACTGCGCTCCCATGGCCCTAAGGCCACAGGAGACATGGGAGATCGGCAGCGCCATCGACGGGAGGCAAAAACCCTATCCCCTTTCCTTGGAGGAGAGACAATCAAGAGATTATTGTTTTACATCAATAAATAAATAGTAAATAAGTCCAACCTAAGATGGCGAAGATGCTATCCGAAGATTAAACCATCATTTCTGGTAAGTCATAAAGCCCAACATAAGGCTGATGGCCCCGCAAGAATATATGCAGAAAAATGTTTGTCAATACCCCACAATCAATTGTCGAACATATTACTCACACTATGAGGGGGCAAAAATGTTTGTCAATACCCCACAGCCAATATCTAAGTTGGACAAATTCGTTGGGGCATGCCCAACCACAAATTCCACAGCGTTGCAGCTCATTCTGCGCTTGATACTTTTCAGCCAGAATCGGACATAGATCTTCAGTGATAGTGTGCGACATGTCTCGGCGATTTTGACGCAGTCAAAGGCGCGTGTGACTGGTCCAAAAATCTCGTTTTCAACTGCATTTGGTTTCTTTGTGTCTCCACGATATTCGTACGAACGGGTCAAGTAAACTTGTATGTATTCTATATGGACAAAAACAGGTATGGATATGACGTGCCTTCCGGTTCCAGGTTAATGGTGGTAATATGCAAAAGAAAAAAAGGAAATGGAGGGAGTATCAAGGTGCTGCTTTCCCTCATCTTCTGATCTGATCACATGAATGCACTTGATTTTTTCCGACAAAGGGTGGATTTTATTAACTCAAGATGAGCATCAAGGGGATGCAACACAACAAGGACACAATCTACATCTGCATAGCTAGAATGCACACAGCCAACACCAACAAACACAAAAATCACACATAAAACTAGCAAAGGCAAACAAGACTGAAGCTATGCCTTGGTGGAGTAAAAAAAAGATCGAAAGCTATGCATGCATGTGATTAATTAATCATCTTGCAGGAAAACCAACCCAACAACAAGAGACATATTTCTTCTTCGTGAAGTTAGATAATATGTATTACGCTCAGCTTGAAACAAAACCAACCCAATCCAGCCAACCACAGGTATGGATGCCACTATATACTTAAAAGTAGTGGAAAATGTGAGCTGGTAACCAAAAATTTGTACAGGTGCCACCATATCATATTAGATTGATACCAGGGGACATTCGATGCCCCCTAGCCTCGCTCCAGGCGATCACCTGGATTGGTTCCGATCACGTGCCCCTCCTTCTCTCTTCGGAGAACGATCGACCCCCCTACCGCCTTGTTTCCGCTTGAAACCTTCTGGTTGCACCAACCACGGTTTATCTTAGCGGTGGCCTCCTGTTGGCGCAAGGCGTGTGATGCCCCCCATCGTGCCCTTTAGGCCGTTGATTCCTGGCACTTCTGTGCGAAGCGGTCCTGGCAATTCATGAAAGGATGGGGTGCCAACGTGGGCCGAGACATTTGTGAGCGTAAGAAATCCCTCCTTGAGGCCATCCAGGCCCTCGATATGCGGGCTGATGTCGCAGGCCTCTCTGCTGAGGAGTGGATGCTTAGGTACGACTTAGAGGACCAGTTACGGTCATCTACACGGACAAGGAGGCCTACTAGCGCCTGCGGGGTACGCAAAATTGGGTCCTCAAAGGGGATGCCAATACTGCCTACTTCCAGGCCATTGCCAACGGGCGTCGGCGCCGTAATTCCATCCCGCTTCTCTCGGACGATGAGACCCTCCTGCAGCAGCTGGAGGACATCTGGGCCCATGTTGACGGCTTTTACAGAGACCTATTCTCTGCCTCCCCTCGGGGAGGTCTTGCCCTGGCTCATAACATATGGCTGGCCCACCGCTGTGTCTCCCCTGCTGATAACACGGCCCTTACGGCCCTGTTCTCTGAGGCGGAAGTTTGGGCTGCGATTAAGGGGATGAATTCCTCTTCGGCCCCCGGTCCTGATGGCCTCCCGGTGAAGTTCTTCCAGACGTTTTGGGAGGTAATTAAACCGGAGGTGATTGAGGGAGTCCTGGATCGGGGGGTCCTCATGTGGCCGGACAAACTCCTGGTGGGCCGGACTGGTGGGCCGTGAAGATTATTAAAGAAGATCATCTCTCGTATCCGGATGGGACTCCTGGATTCTTGTAATGGCAAGTTTTAGGCTCGGGTGTAGATTTTCCTTCCTCTGCAAGATGATATGTACAAACCCTAGGCCTCTCCGGTGTGTATACAAACCGGAGGGTTTAGTCCATAGAGGCTAGATAGAAAAGAATCATAATATCTCGTAGGCTAGACCTAGGGTTTAGCCATTACAATCTCGAGGTAGATCAACTCTTGTACACATATTCGTCCATACTAATATAGCAGGAAGTAGGGTTTTACCTCGATCGAGAGGGCCTGAACCTGGGTAAACATCGTATCCCTGCCTCCTGTTACCATCGATCCTCAGACGCATAGTCTGGGACCCCCTATCCGAGATCCGCCGGTTTTGACACCGACATTGGTGCTTTCATTGAGAGTTTCACTATGTCGTCGACGGAAGGACTGATGGATCACGTCGTCAACTGCAACGACAACGTCGAGGGGATTTTTCCTCCCGGTCAACTTTTCGTGTTCGGAGGCTTCGCGCTTCGTGCCAACACTAAAGGCCACCTTGAGCAGATCGAGAGCTACGCCCCTGGCCATCATGTCAGATTTAGTAGCTTGAACTACGTTGCTGATATCCGTGGAGACTTGATCTTCACCGGGTTCGTGCCAGCGGCAAACCCTCTCTGCCACAACGATGATCATGACTTAACTCTGTCATCGGATCAGGAAATAGCACATGCAATAGTTCTGGCCCTAGATCCAGAACAGATTGGGTCACCCGAAGATGGGAAGCTCAACCCCACCACGGGAGCCGCAAACTCTACGGCGTTGGAGCCGCACACGGACCCAACTGATGGGGTCTGTGTTGCCGGAACCCCGGACTCGGCTCCGGTCTCCGATTCCGAACTGCGCCTATCGCCGAATTCTGTGCTGCGGATATTTTCCAGCACTCACCAATTGGCGACATGTTAAGGTCGTTAAGATCTCTCTCCTTGGATGAGAGCACACAGCCGCACTATATCTGGTTCAAACTGGAGGCTGGTGAATAGCCGCGCTATACCCAGGGGGATGAAGAATTTTGTTCCCACCCACCACCCACTTGGTAGCCACGGTTGAAGATCTAACTGATCTACTCGACTACGCTTCAGAAGACTTTGACGGGATGGACCTCGAAGCTGAAGCTGATACAGATCAAAGCCGGCCCATAACAGGGCGGTGGAAAGCTACGTCTTCATACGACGTGTATATGATGGATACACCCAAAGAGGCGGAAGGCAACGGCAAAAATAATCCCGTAGAGGATAAACCTGTCGAAGAACCTCCCAAGCGTTGGCATCCAAAACCCCGAACAAAATCCTGTAAAGGAAAGGACAGCAACACCGTGACTAATGAAGGTGATATTCCGGAATAAGCCGAAGACCCCGCAGATCCAGCGATAGAGAAGGAGGAGCAAGAGGACTGCGAACAGAGTCTGAAGCCGCAGTCCGATGACAGTGATGCCGAAGACGGTGATTATGAACCGGTCTCCAAAGAAGAGGCTATCCTGGACGACGATGAATATACCGTCCCAGAAGAACCCTCCGAACAAAAACGCTTCCATCGGCGGCTTATAGCCACTGCATGAAGCTTAAAAAAGAAGTAGAGACAGCTTCGAGCTGCAGAAGACACGCTCAATGATAGATGGAATGGGGTGCTAGACGCCGAACAGAATCATGGCTTTAATGGCCAAACAAAAGGCTATCAAGCGCAAGCTGCTGCCCGAATTCGACGATGAGGCCGTTGCGCCCGTCCCACCGAAAAATAACACCGCCAACAAGCTGGACCGACCACCTCGCGGATGGGATAGAGTCGCTAGCAATTGCGTAAAGAAGCCCCCATCCCATGAAGGAAAGGAGGGTGCAGCCCAAGTCTGAAAACACAATCTGCGTGAGGACCTAAACAAAAAAGCTAGCAAGACTAGGTCTATATTCGGACCCAGAGACCGAGCTCCCGCACGGGATGGCGGCTATCAAGCCAATCGCGCTGGTGACATACCATTTCGGGGTCAATACCGAACACCAAAACCATCGGACATATGCCACGATATAGCAAGATACAGAGGAGCTTCACACCCTCTATGCTTTACCGATGAGGTCCTGGGTCATGATTTCCCAGAAGGGTTTAAACCCGTAAACATCGAAGCGTATGATGGACCGACGGATCCTGCCGTCTGGATAGAAGATTTTATTATTCACATCCACATGGCTCGAGGAGATGATCTCCACGCCATCAAATATTTACCCCTCAAGCTAAAAGGACCAGCTCGACACTGGCTAAACAGTCTCCCAGAAAACTCCATTAGGAGTTGGGAAGAACTTGAGGACACTTTTCGGGCCAATTTTCAAGGGACTTATGTCTGGCCCCCGGAGGCTGACGATTTAAGTCACATCATCCAACAACCCGGAGAGTCAGCCCGCAAGCTTTGGAACCGGTTTCTCACTAAGAAGAACCAGATCGTCGACTGTCCGGACGCCGAAGCCTTAGCTGCATTCAAGCATAGTATCCGGTACGAATGGCTAGCTAGACACCTTGGACAGGAAAAACCGAGTGCAATGGCAGCCCTAACTACACTCATGGCTCGCTTTTGCGTGGGTGAGGATAGCTGGTTAGCTCGTAGTGGCACCAGTGACCCTGGAACATCCGAAGTCAGGGATGGCAATGGAAATCCACGACGTAACAAAAACAAACGTCGAAACAATTCTGGAAGCCTAGATGACACAGCGGTAAACGCCGGATTCAGCGACTCGAGACCCGGTCAACGGAAGAAGCCATTTTAAGGCAACAAAGACGGTCCATCAAGTTTGGACAGGATATTAGACATGCCCTGCCAAATTCATGTCACCCCAGAAAAACCTGCCAACCACACCAACCGTAACTGTTGGGTTTTCAAGCAGGCCGGCAAGCTAAACGCCCAACACAAGGGGAAGGAGCCTCAGAGCAAAGATGAGGATGAACCTCGCCAGCCGAATATAGGGGGACGGAAGAAATTTTCACCGGAGGTCAAAACAGTGAACACTATATATGCCACTCATATCCCAAAGAGGGAGCGCAAGCGCGCACTCCGAGACATCTACGCCGTCGAGCCTATCGCCCCAAAATTCAACCCATGGTCAGCCTGTCCGATCACTTTTGATCGCAGTGATCATCCGACTAGTATTCGGCATGGGGGTTCGGCTGCCTTAGTGCTCGACCCAATAATAGATGGATACCATCTAACCCGAGTCCTTATGGACGGCGGCAGTAGTCTCAATCTGATATATCAGGACACTGTCCGCAAGATGGGGATCGACCCATCAAGAATCAAGCCAAGCAGCACGACCTTTAAAGGAGTGATACCGGGCGTTGAGGCTCGCTGCACAGGCTCTTTAACGTTGGAGGTTGTATTCGGTTCTCCCGACAACTTTTGAAGCAAAGAATTACTCTTCGACATAGCTCCGTTCCGAAGTGGCTATCACGCTCTACTCGGAAGAATGGCCTGCGTCTGCTTTAATGCAGTCCCGCATTATGCCTATTTAAAGCGAGGAGGACACCTCAGCCTTAGCAGCCGAAGTCCAATGCGGCCTATTCAAGCTGGATAATCTATCAACAGTGGATACAGCTAAACGTGTCCGGCACACGCTTTAGTGCGGCAGCTCAGATGAACCTGAGCAAGATTGGCAGCTACGCCCCCGTCGACTGCCCCATAAGGTGATAGCATATGTGCCTCGAGTACATAATTATGCCTTAAAAATTCCTTGGGTGACGACCGGGGGTACCTGCATATAGTCCGTAGTTCGGCTAGACCCTATTCGGACTTTAAACTTACCCTTTTTTACGTTCATTAAACGAACTAGACTTGCTATGGCCACGCCGGATCGATTTATTCTTTTCCAGGCTTACTTTTTTCCTTTCTACAGACGGCCATCATACTCACACCTTCAAGGACACATTACAGATGAGGAAACAACGCAGACGTGCAGCAGGGACCCGCACTAAGGTTTCTTTTTTAATTTAAGACCCTGTGTAAACCTTTTTTTCTATACCTTTCTGGCATGTAAAATGTCCAAAAAAGGTTATCGGCATTATGTGTAAAGTTTGCGGCTCGCCATACTATAGAGGGATATTAATAGAACAGTTTTATTCATATTATGTCCAGAGTTTTATTCACTCACCATGGAATGTTCTTTTCCCGCATCAGATTGCCATATGTGCCTTGTCAACAAGGGTTTACTACCAGGGGTTGTAGTCAGCCCTGGTATATACTAAAAAGACCGAACACCTATAGGGAGTGTTCGGCATCCTGGATATTTGCATTATATGCATCAGTTCTGAATCATGTCCTGGGTCAATAGTTGAGTTGCCCGGCTCCTATGCTTACCCCTACGTCCCCGATTGTTCGGCTAGGGTGTAAAGGGAGAACTACTGCGATAGTACTTCTGGCTAGTCCGGTCAAGTACCTCAGTAGAGAAAGCCGAAAACTGACTGTCATGATAAGCGAGAACCTGGTCCGCAATCTGGTGACTTAGTTTCATACTACGATCGATAGAGATCTACCCCGTGTTATACGAAGGGCTGTTTTTTGGCCCAGCCAAGTGCAATTGTATACTTCATCCGCACCAGGGGCTAGTACCTAGCCCCACTTGTCAAACTCCTATGACTAAGTGAAAGGAATAACGCCGCATAGTCTGATTGCCTGGTTCGCTCCGCATATGATACGTCCAAAACGTATCTATAATTTCTGCTTGCTCCATGCCTCTTTTGGGTGATATTGCTATGTTATTTATACACTTCCATACAATTTTGATCATATTTGGACTAACCTATTAACTCAGTGCACCCCAGTGCCAGTTTCTGTTTTCTGCTGTTTTTGTATTTCAGGTTTCCCATTACGAAAACTGCCAGAAAAATCCGGGAAAAATTATATAAAAAATCAGCGTTCCAGAAGCTTCCCGGCAGCCGAAGTAGGGCCGGAGGGGGGCCACCAGGGCTCCAGGCGCCCTGGTGGCGCGGCCCCCCTCCTGGCCGCGCCGGGGGGGCGCCTGGGCCCCCCAGGCCTCCGCTGATGCCCCCCTTTGGCATATATTTATATCGTGTCCCGAAACCCTCGAGACGGGAACCCTTTTTCGCGATCTCATCTCTGTTCCGCCGCCGCCGTGCTTCCAAGATCGGGAGCGCCAGGAGAACTCTTCCCGGCACCCTGCCGGAGGGGAGGATCACCACCGGGAGCCTCTCCACCACCATGGACGCCTCCCAGATGAGTTGTGAGTAGTCTCCCTTGGACCATGCGTCCATGACCAGTAGCTATGTGATGTTCTCCTCCCCTTCTTGTGCTTCACTAATTAGTCCTCGTGAGCTGCCCTACATGATCGAGGCACATATGTAATCCTTATGCTGTTGCTATGATGAGTTTGCTGGGATCCGATGGATTGTGAGATTATGTTCAGATTGTGTTTGAGTAATATATTTGATCTACCTCTTTTATATTTATGTTCGTAAGTAATTCTTGCATGTTCTCCGTTGTTATTTATTGCTTTGGCCAAGTAGTAGGTAGTGACTCCAAGAGGGAACGTTATGCTTGATTGTGGGTTCATGCCCCTCGATGACTAGCTTGAGTGACAGAAACATGAGTCTAGGGGATGTGTTGTTGCCACAAGGGGGAAAACAACGGTGCTTGTGCCCGCGGGTGCAAGGATTGTTTACTTTACGCAAAGTTCTTTTAATGCAGTTGTCTGTTGCTTTGAGTTTACACTATGGGTGGGACTCGCAACTTAATACCAGCGAGATGTTCTGGATAGATATCTCAAGGTGGATGATTAGTAGTAGATGCAGATGGATTTCGGTCTACTTGCCTTGGCGTACCGCCCATGCTTTGAACCTCTACCTTTCTTGCAACATAGTTAGCATTGGTTTGCGCACATAATTCTGTCAATTGCCCAGCTGTAATTCGTTTACCTCACATAGCTGTTTTATCGTCTTTTGGGAGAGAGACATCACTAGTGAACATCATGAGACCCCGGTCCATATTACCATCACTGATCACATCCGCTATTTACTTTCCGCTTTTTACTTACTATTGCAGCAATACCTATCACTATTATCACTTGCGTTTGATCCTTTGTAAACGACAAGGCCGGAGGGATTGACAACCTCTCTGTACTCGTTGGGAGCAAAGTTATTTGTATTTGTGTGCAGGTCCACGTTGATTGCTAATATCTGGCGCCGTTAGCAGTTGACACCTTCTTGTTGAAACTGGGAGTCTCAGGGGAAATCGATCCTTGGTATCTTTGCCAAGGGAAAACTTCCGCTACACTGCATCTCAAACCTTCCACTTGGGGTAACCAACGAGGGGCGAGAAGCCATCAAGCAAAGTTTTCTGGCGCCGTCGCCGGGGACTCCACTCTTCAAGATAGGGGAGTTGCACGCTATCTTTTACCTTTTCTTTTTAGTCTTGTTAGTTTACCTTTCAGTTTTTGCTTTAGTATCTTTTATCAAAAAACACAAAAATAGTTATCTCATTCTTTAGTTGTCATTATGTCGGATCCTTTTGTCTTTGGCGAGGCAGAAGTTCTCACCTTTAAACAAAGAGGTGGGGAAAGTCTAAAAGATTCTTGGTATAGAATTAATGATTCTCAAAAAAGAGCCACCAAGAAGCAATCTACTACTATCCTGCTTAGAAATTTTTATGTTGGAATTACTTCTTGGAATAGGTTTATTCTAGATACTGCTATCAATGGAAATTTCCTAGAGGCCCCAGTTTGGGAGTCTCTTAGTATTATTGAAAATCTTGTTGGGAATCCCCCTGTTGTTAGCATTCAAGAGGACATCACCCTAGCTCACATTATGAAAAAAACTTGAAAAGATAGAGCTAGAGATGCCAAGCATTAATAAGATAAACGAGTTGGATCGTAAGATCCAAGGGAATTTGAATAGGCTTGATAGCTCCATGCATAAAATTTTCAAAACTTTGGAGACCATCAAATCCCATGATTTGGACTCTTCTAGGATAGACAAGATTGAGGAAATCTTTGATACTCTAGGAACTACTTTCTCCTCAATCAAAACCAAAAAGGTAGAAACTCCGGCAAAGAAGGAGCCTAAGTTCGTTCACGTTCCAAAGGCTCCCCGTTCTAAAAGTAATCCATCTATAGCCAAAGGGGTTGAAACTGTAAAGACTTTGGAAGAAACACCTCTCTTTGATGAATTTATAAATGAATCTTCCCTTGACTTTTATCCTTTTGGTCTTCTCCCTAGAAGTATCTCTATGAGGCCTTTATTTGAAAGTCCTCTTAAGATTAGTTGTACTATTGAAGAGCTTTTTGATGATCTTGATGATGGTTCAATTGATACAACTTGATCTTTTTGCATTATGCCTAGCTTAAAGGCATAAAAGAAAGCGCTCTTGGGAGGCAGCCCACATGAATAAAATTTTATTTTGCTTATTGTTGTGTCTTGATGTTGTTACTACAGTAGCATCATCATTGTATCTTTACTTTTCAACTTTGTGCCAAGTGTAGCCTCTGATTGCAAGAAAGTTCAAAAGTTGTGACGTGCTGTCCAGGAAACAGATTCTGTCCTTGGATAGAAAAATTCGTATAAAATCACCAGATCATCTTTTTGGTCTGAATTTTTTCGACAGCGTGCTCTATACAATTGTCTTTCGTGCGTCTGTTCTGAGTTTTTTGATTAGAGTTGCAGAAGTGCCCCGAAAAAATCATTTACTACCTGCTGTTCTGTTTTTCACAGATTCTGTCCTGTTTTGCCTTTCCTTCATTTTGCAAACCTTGAGCTTGCTTTTTCTTTGCAAAAACCTTTTGGCAATCTTGAGAAACAGTAGACCTTCAAGAATATCCTTATTTCCAGCAAGGAACAATTATTTTATTATGGGTACTAACCTCATTAATCAGATTATGATGAGTTATGTATGAAGGGAGTTTTCAAGTGTGCGAGGGAAGATGATAAAAAGATTCAGGAGTGTCAAACGCTCTAGCTTGGGGATGCCCCCGTGCACCCCCAAGAAATATTCAAGGAGACTCAAGCGTCTAAGATTGGGGATGCACGGCCATCAACATTATCAGTTCGTCTTTCGTTCCACTATATTTTTATCACTTCATGTGTTATGTGCTATGCTTGGAGCATCTTGCTTTTATTTTCCTTTTTAGTTTTCTTTAGCTTTTCGTAACGAGTCGGAACTCAGCTTTCTTTGTGTGGGAGAGAAACACGCTCCACTTCTACCTAGAACATAACATAGAATTTTCATGTCTATCTTTGTTGTGTGTGTTCTTTGTCTTTCAATAGCTACTATCATGTTCAGCTCTTAGTTTTCATGCTTATCTTTTTAAAGAGCTTTTGTTTAGTTGGTTGCTTGAACTCTCTTTAGTTATCATGCTTATCTTATTAAGGGAGTTTGCTTCTGTTGCATGGTTGATATGTCTATGATAAAGATGCTACGTGCATAATGGTGCTTAGTAGTTCATGTTTTCTTATGGTTAGTCTCAAATAGCTGGGGGGTTCCCAATGTGTTATTGGAGTACCAACATGATTTGTTTGCCTATGATGTGGTATGGTTTAGTAATATCTTCCTTCAAGAATTTATTTTGATTGACTTGGCGTATGCTCACGCATATTTAAGACTATAAAGAAAGTCTGTCAAGCCTTGATGATCTTTTGTTTCTGAGTAGCGATATAACTACCATGCCTGATTCAATGTTGCTTTGTCGCTCTGCATGATTATGACCGTCATTGCTCTCTTAGTTGGTCGCTCCCAGTCTTTTGCTAACCTTCGCCTGTACTAAGCGGACCGACTGCTTGTGCATCCAAATTCTTTTAAACCAGTTATGCCATATGAGTCCACCATACCTTCCTACATGGTATTTACCTGCCATTCCTAACGGAGACTTGCATGTACCATCTCGAAATATTCAAAAAATAAAATAAAATGCATTCCTATTTTGTGCCTCTGTTTTAAGTTCATGAGGAAGTAGTAGTTAATTCATGATCTTTTTAAGTTGGACAAGCTTCACCCCGGGATTGCATGTCTAATGTGCAAACCCATAACACGAGAAGGAACTGGCATTGAGTGCGCCCGGCTCAAAATTAATATAACAAACAAACCCTCCTTCACGCTTTGTTCATGAGAAATCAGAAAACTTTGGCAGTGATAAACAAAGGAGATTAAGAGGATGTGATCGTCCTCATTCGGGAGCCGTTCCTCGAAACTTGTGCATCTCAAGAAGTGATTGAGTTATCTGCTAGCATTCGTTGATGGAACATGCATAATCTGAAAAAATAATAATTATTACCTCTGTTTTTAAAACCAAGAGCTCTGGTACATGTTTTGTCTTTGTTTCCGACTACGGGTTTTCAACCTTGCCAACAAAAGCCACGGTTCGAGAGTCTCCACCTTCTTTTAAAGCACCAACTACTGAGAGCATGATTGTCATTCTGAGTGTAATGTGCATTGTCCCAAAGTAGCATTGTCTTTTGCATGATTGTGATACCGTTTATTCTGAAATTATTGTATCTACTCATCACTTAAACCTTGGAGGTGCCCCTGCATTTATGTTTTGCTTCACTAAAGGGGGCAAGCGAGATATCACTTTATCATATTTGCACACCATGCTCATTACAAATCTATTTGATGTTTCAGTATCATATTGTAAAACTTTCAGTTCTTTGTGAGTTTCTCACGAGGCAACTTAATTACTACAGATTCATTGTCTCAGTAAGCTTTTGTCATATGACTATGAAAAAGTCCTATATGGTTAATAGCATGTCACCACAGAAATTATTCTTGTTATCATTTACCTACTCGAGGACGAGCAGGAATTAAGCTTGGGGATGTTGATACGTCCAAAATGTATCTATAATTTCTGCTTGCTCCATGCCTCTTTTGGGTGATATTGCTATGTTATTTATACACTTCCATACACTTTTGATCATATTTGGACTAACCTATTAACTCAGTGCACCCCAGTGCCAGTTTCTGTTTTCTGCTGTTTTTGTATTTCAGGTTTTCCCATTACGAAAACTGCTAGAAAAATCCCGGAAAAATTATATAAAAAATCAGCATTCCAGAAGCTTCCCGGCAGCTGAAGTAGGGCCGGAGGGGGGCCACCAGGGCTCCAGGCGCCCTGGTGGCGCGGCCCCCCTCCTGGCCGCGCCGGGGGGGGCGCCTGGGCCCCCCAGTCCTCCGCTGATGCCCCCCTTTGGCATATATTTATATCGTGTCCCGAAACCCTCGAGACGGGAACCCTTTTTCGCGATCTCATCTCTGTTCCGCCGCCGCCGTGCTTCCAAGATCGGGAGCGCCAGGAGAACTCTTCCCGGCACCCTGCCGGAGGGGAGGATCACCACCGGGAGCCTCTCCACCACCATGGACGCCTCCCGGATGAGTTGTGAGTAGTCTCCCTTGGACCATGGGTCCATGACCAGTAGCTATGTGATGTTCTCCTCCCCTTCTTGTACTTCACTAATTAGTCCTCGTGAGCTGCCCTACATGATCGAGGCACATATGTAATCCTTATGCTGTTGCTATGATGAGTTTGCTGGGATCCGATGGATTGTGAGATTATGTTCAGATTGTGTTTGAGTAATATATTTGATCTACCTCTTTTATATTTATGTTCGTAAGTAATTCTTGCATGTTCTCCGTTGTTATTTATTGCTTTGGCCAAGTAGTAGGTAGTGACTCCAAGAGGGAACGTTATGCTAGATTGTGGGTTCATGCCCCTCGATGACTAGCTTGAGTGACAGAAACATGAGTCTAGGGGATGTGCTGTTGCCACAAGGGGGAAAACAACGGTGCTTGTGCCCGCGGGTGCAAGGATTGTTTACTTTACGGAAAGTTCTTTTAATGCAGTTGTCTGTTAATTTGAGTTTACACTATGGGTGGGACTCGCAACTTAATACCAACGAGATGTTCTGGATAGATATCTCAAGGTGGATGATTAGTAGTAGATGCAGATGGATTTCGGTCTACTTGCCTTGGCGTACCGCCTATGCTTTGAACCTCTACCTTTCTTGCAACATAGTTAGCATTGGTTTGGGCACATAATTCTGTCAATTGCCCAGCTGTAATTCGTTTACCTCACATAGCTGTTTTATCGTCTTTTGGGAGAGAGACATCACTAGTGAACATCATGAGACCCCGGTCCATATTACCATCACTGATCACATCCGCTATTTACTTTCCGCTTTTTACTTACTATTGCAGCAATACCTATCACTATTATCACTTGCATTTGATCCTTTGTAAACGACAAGGCCGGAGGGATTGACAACCTCTCTGTACTCATTGGGAGCAAAGTTATTTGTATCTGTGTGCAGGTCCACGTTGATTGCTAATATCTGGCGCTGTTAGCAGTTGACACCTTCTTGTTGAAACTGGGAGTCTCAGGGGAAATCGATCCTTGGTATCTTTGCCAAGGGAAAACTTCCGCTACACTGCATCTCAAACCTTCCACTTGGGGTAAACAACGAGGGGCGAGAAGCCATCAGCATACACCTCCTATAACGGACCAAGACGTTGGATAAAGCGTGTATTTTCATATGACCGAACACCCCAGTACTATGTACCCGGGGGCTGAAGCCGACGACTGGAAACTTTCAGATTTAAAATAAACAGTCACACACGAGGAAAAAGACGCTGATATTATAATAGCGCAAAAGTTTTCATAAGCTTAGTCTTTACATCCGGATACAATCATTCGAAGACAACATCCTTCGAACACTGGCCTTCTACAAGGCGGGCGCCATCGTTGACGTCCTTGAAGTACTTCTCCGGCTTGCGGTGCTCCTTGCCTGCGGGCGGGCCAGTAGTAGCTATATGCACTGAGTTCATTTTCGCCCAGTGCACTTTGACGCGAGCGAAGGCCATCCGAGCACCTTCTATGCAGGACGAACGCGTTAGTGCGTCGACCCGCGGACTCGCCTCGACGAGCCGCTTCACCAATGCGAATTAGCTACTTGGGATTGGCTCAGCGGGCCATATCCGGACTATTAAGTCTTTCATGGCCCAACCCGCCATGTTGTGCAGCTTGACCAACTGCTTCATCTGGTCGTTGAGGGGAACTGGATGTTGTGGCGCATAGAACTGCGACCAGAACAATTTCTCCATGTCATTCCCCTCCTGGGCTCAAAAGTATTGAGCGGCATCTGCGCTGCTTCTCGGAAGATCAGCAAACAAGCCTGGAGAACTCCACAATCATGTCAGCCCAGTATACTTCCGCCCTCCAAAGATGCTCTGTAAGAGAAATATCTTACCAGATGCTATCTGTCGCACTTGTTTGATTTCCTCACGGGTGTTGCGCGCCTCGCCTCGCACGTCCTGGGCAGACTTTACTGCCGCAGACAGCTCGGTCGCCTGCTCCAAAGCCTTCTTCTCCGATGCCTCACACTTACGGATGGCATCTTGGAGCTCGACCTCGACTTCGGACACCCGAGATTTGTGCTTCTCACACTCCGCCATCTAGATACTAGCTATGGACCCGAAGGTCTGTGGTAAACTACTCACAACCCATGGTGAGGGCGACCTTCGGGTCCATAGTTAGTACCTAGATGGCTTCTTCTCTCTCTTTGGATCTCAATATAAAGTTCTCCTCGGTCTTCGAGGAGATCTATTCGATGTAATCTCTTTTTGCGGTGTGTTTGTCGAGATTCGATGAATTGTGGGTTTATGATCAAGATTATCTATGCGAAATATTTGGTTCTTCTCTGAATTCTTTTATGTATGATTATAATATCTTTGCAAGTCTCTTCGAATTATTGATTTGGTTTGGCCTACTAGATCTATAGTTCTTGCAATGGGAGAAGTGCTTGGCTTTGGGTTCAATCTTGTGGTGTCCTTTCCCAGTGACAGTAGGGGCAGCAAGGCACGTATTGTATTGTTGCCATCGAGGATAAAAAGATGGGGTTTATATCATATTGCTTGAGTTTATCCCTCTACATCATGTCATCTTGCTTAAGGCGTTACTCTGTTCTTATGAACTTAATACTCTAGATGCATGCTGGATAGCGGTCGATGTATGGAGTAATAGTAGTAGATGCAGAATCGTTTCGGCCTACTTGTCACGGACATGATGCCTATATATAATGATCATGCCTAGATATTCTCATAAGTATTCGCTTTTCTATCAATTGCTCGATAGTAATTAGTTCACCCACCGTAGAATTCTGCTACCATGAGAGAAGCCACTAGTGAAACCTATGGCCCCCGGGTCTATTCTCAACATATCAATCTACAATCTACTTTACTTTACCGTTTTTACTTTCTGTTCTTATATCCAAAAATACCAAAAATATCAAACTATCATATCTATCAGATCTCACTTTCGTAAGTGACCGTAAATGGATTGACAACCCCTTATCGCGTTGGGTGCGAAGTTCTTATTTGTTTGTGCAGGTGCGAGGGACTCGCGCATGCTCTCCTACTGGATTGATACCTTGGTTCTCGAAAACTGAGGGAAATACTTACGCTACTGTGCTGCATCACCCTTTCCTCTTCGAGGGAATACAACGCAAGCTCGAGAAGTAGCAAGAAGAATTTCTGGCATCGTTGCCGGGGAGGCTTACGCAAAATTCATATACCAAGTACCTATCACAAACCCTATCCTTCGCATTAAATTTATTTGCCTCTCGTTTTCCTCTCCCCCACTTCACCCTTGCTATTTTATTTGCCCATTTTTGCCGTGTGTTTATCATTCACTTGCTTCTTGTTTGCTTGTGTGTTGGATTGCTTGCTTGTCACTATGGCTCAGAACAATACCAAATTGTGTGACTTCTCCAGTACCAACAATAATGATTTTATTAGCACTCCGATTGCTCCTATAACCGATGCTGAATCTTGTGAGATCAATGCTGCTCTGTTGAATCTTGTCATGAAAGATCAATTTTCCGGCCTTCCTAGTGAAGATGCCGCTACCCATCTAAACAACTTTGTTGATTTGTGTGATATGCAAAAGAAGAGAGATACGGATAATGATATTGTTAAATTGAAGTTATTTCCGTTTTCACTTAGAGATCGTGATAAAACTTGGTTTTCCTCTTTGCCTAGAAATAGTATTGATTCGTGGAATAAGTGCAAAGATGCTTTTAGCTCTAAGTATTTTCCTCCTGCTAAGATCATCTCTCTTAGAAACGATATTATGAATTTTAAGTAACTAGATCATGAGCATGTTGCACAAGCTTGGGAGAGAATGAAATTAATGATATGTAATTGCCCTACACATGGTTTGAACTTATGGATGATTATTCAAAACTTTTATGCTGGCTTGACTTTTGCTTCTAGAAATCTTTATGATTTGGTCGCAGGAGGCACTTTCATGGAAACTACCTTAGGAGAAGGTACCAAACTCCTAGGTAATATTATGGTTAATTATTCTCAATGGCACACCGAAAGATCTACTAGTAAAAAAGTGCATGCTATTGAAGAGATTAGTGTTTTGAGTGGAAAGATGGACGAACTTATGAAATTATTTGCTACTAAGAGTGCTTCTTCTGATCTTAATGATATGCCTTTATCCACGTTGATTGAAAATAATAATGAATCTTTGGATGTGAATTTTGTTGGTAAGAATAATTTTGGTAACAATGCTTATAGAGGAAACTTTTATCCTAGGCCTTTTCCTAGTAATTCCTCTAATAATTATGGGAATTCCTACAATAACTCTTATGGAAAGATGCCTTCTGAATTTGAAACTAGTGTTAAGGAGTTTATGAATTCGCAAAAGAATTTCAATGCTTTGCTTGAAGAAAAATTGCTTAAGATTGATGAATTGGCTAGCAGTGTGGATAGAATTACTCTTGATGTTGATTCTTTGAAACTTAGATCTATTCCACATAAGAATGATATCAATGAGTCTCTCAAATCCATGAGAATTTCCATTGATGAATGCAAAGAAAGAACCGCTAGGATGCGTGCTAAAAAAGAGAGTTATATAAAAGTGTGTTCTTCTAGTTATCATGAAAATAAAGATGAAGATCCGAAAGTTATTGATGTGTCTCCTATTAGATCCTTGTTTTCTAGTATGAATCTTAATAAAGATGGGATTGGAGATGAGTCTACTTTAATTAAAAGGTGTCCCAATGTTTCGGAGTTTTTGGATCTTGATGCTAAAATTGTTAAAAGTGGGATTGAAGAGATTAAAACTTTGCATAGTGATGAGCACACTCTTTGGATTTCAAGGGATTCAATTATGATAATTTCTCTTTGATTGATTGTATTTTCTTGTTGCAATTTGTACTAAACTCTCCGCATGCTTATAGTCAAAATAAAGCTTTCACCAAACACATAGTTGATGCTTTGATGCAATCTTACGAAGAAAAACTTGAATTAGAAATTTCTATCCCTAGAAACCTTTATGATGAGTGGGAACCTACTATTAAAATTAAAATTAAAGATCATAAATGCTTTGCTTTGTGTGATTTGGGTGCAAGTGTTTCTACTATCCCGAAAAATTTGTGTGATTTGCTAGGGTTCCATGAGCTTGATGATTGTTATTTAAATTTGCATCTTGCAGATTCTACCATTAAGAAACCTATGGGAAGGATTAATGATGTTCTTATTGTTGCCAATAGGAATTATGTGCCCATAGATTTCATTGTTCTTGATATAGATTGCAATCCTTCATGTGCTATTATTCTTGGTAGACCTTTCCTTAGAACGACTGGTGCAATTATTGATATGAAGGAAGTAAATATTAGATTCCAATTTCCTTTAAGGAAAGGCATGGAACACTTTCATAGAAAGAAAATTAAATTACCTTATGAATCTATTATGAGAGCCACTTATGGATTGCCTTCCAAAGATGGCAATACCTAGATCTATCCTTGTATCGTGCCTAGCTAGGGGCGTTAAACGATAGCACTTGTTGGGAGGAAACCCAATTTTTTTTGCTTCTGTTTAGGAATAAATATTGCATATAACTTCTTTTTAGATGGGGTTTTGTGTTTTAATTAGTGTTTGTGCCATGTAGAACCTTTGGGAAGACTTGTGTGAAGTTTATATGATCTTGCTGTAAAAAACAGAAACGTTAGCGCTCACTAGAATAGTCACCAGATTTTACTGGAGAGTGCTATTTAGTTGATTCTTTTTGCAGATGATTAATAGACAAATTCCCCACGTTTACCAATTTATTTCAATGTTTTTGGAGTTACAGAAGTATGTGAAAGTTACAGATTACTACAGACTGTTCTGTTTTTGACAGACTCTGTTTTTCGTGTGTTGTTTGCTTGTTTTGATGAATCTATGAGTAGTATTGGAGGATATGAATCATAGAGAAGTTGGAATACAGTAGGTTTAACACCAATATAAACAAAGAATTAGTTTATTACAGTACCTTTGAGTGGTGGTTTGTTTTCTTATACTAACGGAGCTCACGATATTTTTGGCTAAGTTTTGTGTTGTGAAGTTTTCAAGTTTTGAGTATTGCTTTGATGGACCATGGAACAAAGAGTGGCAAGAACCTAATCTTGGGGATGCCCAAGGCACCCCAAGGTAAAATTCAAGGACAACCTAAAGCCTAAGCTTGGGGATGCCCCGGGAAGGCATCCCCTCTTTCGTCTTCATCTATCGGTAACTATACTCGGGACTATATTTTTATTCACCACATGATATGTGTTTTGCTTGGAGCGGCATGTATGATTTGAGTCTTTGCTTGTTAGTTTTCCACAATTATCCTTGCTAGACACACCTTTTTGAGAGAGATAAATATGGCCTAGGAATTGTTAGAACACTCTATGTGCTTCACTTATATATTTTGAGCTAAACAGTTTGCTCTAGTGCTTCACTTATATCTTTTTGAGCACGGTGGTAATTTTATTTTGTAGAAATTCTTGATCTCTCATAATTCACTTATATCCTTTTGAGAGTCTATTGGAACAGGATGGCAATGTGCTTTGGCTATAAAACTAGCCTTAACATGATAGGCATCCAAGATGAATGTACTAAAAACTTTCATACAAAGTGCATTGAATATGATGAGAAGTTTGATACTTGATAATTGTTTTGAGATATGAGGATAGTGATATTAGAGTCATGCTAGTGGAGTTATTATGAAATTGAGAAATACTTGTGTTAAAGTTTGTGATTCCCGTAGCATGCACATATGGTGAACCGCTATGTAACAAAGTTAGAGCATGAGGTATTTGTAGAGTGTCATCCTTTGTGTGGAGGTCGGGGGCGCGCGATGGTTAACTCCTACCAACCTCCCCCCTAGGAGCATGAGTTGATTGCTTTGTTTTGATGACTCATAAATTTTTGCAATAAGTATATGAGTTCTTTATGACTAATGTTGAGTCCATGGATTATACGCACTCTCACCCTTCCACCATTGCTAGCCTCTCTTGTACCGTGCAACTTTCGCCGGTACCATACACCCACTATATACCTTTGTCAAAACAGCCACCATACCTACCTATCATGGCATTTCCATAGCCATTCCGAGATATATTGCCATGCAAATTTCCACCGTCCTATTCATATGACACGCTTCATATTGTCATATTGCCATGCATGATCATGTAGTTGACATCGTATTTGTGGCAAAGCCACCATGCATAATTTTTCATACATGTCACTCTTGATTCATTGCACATCCCGGTACACCGCCGGAGGCATTCATATAGAGTCATACTTTGTTCTAGTATCGAGTTGTAGTATCGAGTTGTAAATCAATATAAGTGTGATGATCATCATTATTAGAGCATTGTCCCAAAGAAGAAAAGAAAAAAAAGAAGAAAAAAAGGAAAGGCCAAATAAAAAAAGAAAGGCCCAAAAAAAAGAAAAAAGGAAAAAAGGAAAAAAAGAAAAGAAAAAGGGACAATTCCTACTATCTTTTTCCACACTTGTGCTTCAAAGTAGCACCATGTTCTTCATGATAGAGAGTCTCATGTTTAGTCACTTTCATATACTAGTGGTGATGGCTTCTCACCCCTCGTTGGTTACCCCAAATGGAAGGTTTGAGATGTAGCGTAGCGGCAAATTTCCCTTGGCAAAGATACCAAGGATCGAATCCCGTGAGACTCCGAGGGTCGACAAGAAGGTGTCAATGGCGCCAAAAACTTTTACTTGACAGGACATGCACACAGATACAAATAACTTTGCTCCCAACGAGTACAGAGAGGTTGTCAATCCCTCCGGCCTTGTCGTTTACAAAGGATCAAACACAAGAGATAATAGTGATAGGTATGACTGCAACTAGGAAATAAGAACAGGAAGTAAATAGCGGGTGTGATCAGTGATGGTAATATGGACCGGGGTCCCGTGATGTTCACTAGTGATGTCTCTCTCCCAAAAGACGATAAAACAGCTAAGCGAGGTAAACAAATTACAGCTGGGCAATTGACAGGATTATGTGCGCAAACCAATGCTAACTATGCTGTAAAGAAAGGTAGAGGCTCAAAAGCATGGGCGGTACGCCAAGGCAAGTAGACCGAAATCCATCTGCATCTACTACTAATCATCGACCTTGAGATATCTATCCAGAACATCTCGCTGGTATTAAGTTGCGAGTCCCACCCAAAGTGTAAACTCAAAGCAACAGACAACTGCATTAAAAGAACTTTGCGTAAAGTAAACAATCCTTGCACCCGCAAGTACAAGCACCGTTGTTTTCCCCCTTGTGGCAACAACACATCCCCTAGACTCATGTTTCTGTCACTCAAGCTAGTCATCGAGGGGCATGAACCCACAATCAAGCATAACGTTCCCTCTTGGAGTTACTACCTACTACTCGGCCAAAGCAATAAATAGCAACGGAGAACATGCAAGAATTACTTAAGAACATAAATATAAAAGAGGTGAATCAAATATATTACTCACACACAATCTGAACATAATCTCATAATCCATCGGATCCCAGCAAACTCAGTAGAGAAACAGCATAAAGATTACATATGTGCCTCGATCATGTAGGGCAGCTCACGAGGTCTAATCCATGAAGAACAAAGAGGGGAAGAGAACATCACATAGCTACTGGTCATGGACCCATGGTCCAAGGGGGACTACTCACAACTCATCCGGGAGGCGTCCATGGTGGTGGAGAAGCTCCCGGTGGTGGTTCTCCCCTCCGGTAGGGTGCCGGGAAGAGTTCTCCTGGTGCTCCCGATCTTGGAAGCACGGCGGCGGCGGAATAGAGGCGAGATCGTAAAAAAGGGTTCCGTCCTCGAGGGTTTCGGGACGCGAGCAATATATATGCAAAAGGGGGTCACCAGAGGCGGAGGTGGGGCCCCAGGCGCCCCCCTGGCGCGGCCAGGGGTGGGGCCGCGCCGGGTGGCCTCCTGGGCCACCCCAGGCTCCCCTCTGGCCCTGCCTTGGTTTTTCTGGAAGCTCCCGATACGCTGATTTTTCCTGTATTTTTCCCGGAATTTTTAGGGCACTTTTAATATGAGGGAAACCTGAAATAGAAAAACAGCAGAAAACAGGAACTGGCACTGTGGTGCACTGAGTTAATAGGTTAGTCCAAATATGATCAAAAGTTTATGGAAGTGCATAAATATCATAGCAATATCACACAAAAGAGGCATGGAGCAAGCAGAAATTATAGATACGTTTTGGACGTATCAACATCCCCAAG
Source organism: Secale cereale (assembly GCA_902687465.1). Taxonomy (NCBI): domain Eukaryota; kingdom Viridiplantae; phylum Streptophyta; class Magnoliopsida; order Poales; family Poaceae; genus Secale; species Secale cereale. The sequence continues at coordinate 938,941,555 of LR738710.1, forward strand.
CTTAATTCCTGCTCGTCCTCGAGTAGGTAAATGATAACAAGCATAATTTCTGTGGTGACATGCTACCAACCATATAAAAACTTTCAAGTAAAGCAATCAAGGCATGTAATTCAATTCAAGTCATAATAAACAAGAGTCTATATTAGCATTGTAACAAGTAACATAAGAACATAAAGGTGCAAGAGCTCTCGCTGTCCGTGACTCGAATGTCTCCAAATGGTGTTTGCGTGCAAGAAAGGGGATAGGGATATATGAGAGAGTAAAACATAGTTTTTGTATTGTTGAGAACTTAATCTACTAAAGTTTCACACTTGGTCTTCTTTGGAATCTTATCTTGACTCATCCCCAGACCGTCAGCCAGGTACAAGTCAAAATGATCCACTCCCTTTCGATATTTTGAGCACTCATGCAATGGATGAGCGTAAGCAAGAAAGTCGACACTTAGGATGGCAAAGAGAGAAAAATGATGAAGGGGGAAGACAAAAAAGGTGTGAAAGCCTCACATCAATGAGGACAATCATCGGCGAGAGAAAGCCAAATGATAGATATGATGTGAGGAGTAGGGATTGCCATGCAACGGATGCACATATGAGCTAAGGTAAGCTCTCCAATGGAACTAGTGGGAGTGCATCCAACTTGCTTGCTCAAGAAGACCTAGAGCTCTTTTGAGGAGGCTCATCATTGGAATATACAAGCCAAGTTCTATACTGTAAAGGTCCCCACATAGCTATATGCATGAATGATAATCTCTATGGAGTACAAGGTATAAGATGGAGTACGAGTGTGGATCTCTCAAATGGAAATAGTAGTGTGCCCCCTTCTCTCTTTTTATTTCTTTTTCTCTTTTTTTTCTATTTTTTTATTTTTTTGTGGCCTCAATGGCTCTTTCTATTTATCTCTCATTTGTCCTCTTTGGGATCTTTTGATTTTGTCCTCTTTGGGATCTTTTGATTTGACCTCTTTGGGATCTTTTCCTCACTTGAGGGGCAACACTCTATGTATTACAAGAAGTATAGAAGATCTTTCACACTTTACAAAAGTACTCAACATAAAGAAAATGAAACTATCATGATGTATGCAAATGTATGCCTCTGCCAGTGTAGCAGGATATGCAATGATACTAGCGCATCATGTAGCAATGATTAGGGCAAGGCTCAACTAGCATGCGGCTCATCGATCAAGCAAAAAGCATGTATGACATGAAGATCAAGTCATGAGAGGATGGATGTTGCATGGCAATGTATCTCGGAAAGGCTATGGAAATGCCTTAATAGGTAGGTATGGTGGCTGTTTTGAGGAAGGATATAATGAGGCTTATGATGACAGAGCGTATCATGCCAAGGATTTGGATGCACCGGCGAAGTGTGCGCCAACTCTCGAGGTGAGAAAGGGCAATGCACGGTACCGAAGAGGCTAGAAAAATATGGTTAGGTGGAAGTGTCAACCTTCGAATACTCACATTAGTCCGAAGAACTCATGCACTTATTATTGGTAACTCTCAATCTAATTAGGAGGTTCACAAAGAGACAAGTACCCCGAGGAGGTGTGTATGGGGGTTTGGTTACCCTTGCGCATCCTCGACCCATGGTACGTGAGTGTACTTAATATTCGATCCCTCCAAATATTAGTGATCCATTTAGTAGCTAAAGTTCTCAACTATTTTGTAGGTTTTCGAAAATAAACACGGATTGCCCAAAATACGACATCTATCACTAATAGGCTAAAACTCTTGTCACCAAAAGTTCAGACATTACTCATGGCAATACCTCAAAACTATTGCAAGTTACTACTAAAATTAAATAGCAACCTCAATTACCTACTTTAAGTTAAGACACACAACTCAGTGCAACAGACAAACTCTCTTAACAAGATAAACATGAAAACTCAAGAGAGTTCAACAACCAACTAAACAAAAGCTCTTTAAAAAGAAAAGCATGAAAACTAAGAGCTAAACATGACAGTAGCTATGGAAAGACAAAGAACACACACAGCAAAGATAAGCATGAAAATCCTATGTTGTGTTCTAGGTTGAAGTGGAGCGTGTTTCTCTCCCACACAAAGAAAGCTGGGTTCTAACTCGTTATGAACAGCAAGCAAAGCTAAAGAAAACTAAAAAGGAAACTAAAAGCAAGACGCTCCAAGCATAGCACATAACGCATGAAGTGATTAAAATATAGTGGAACGAAAGACGAATTGATAATTGTTGATGGAGAAGGGGATGCACGGGGGCATCCCCAAGCTTAGACGCTTGAGTCTTCTTGAATATTTCTTGGGGGTGCACGGGGGCATCCCCAAGCTTGAGCGTTTGACCCTCCTGAATCTTTTTATCATCTTCCCTCGCACACTTGAAAACTCCCTTCATACATAACTCATCATAATCTGATTAGCGAGGTGAGTACCCATAATAAAATAATTTTTCCCTGCTGGAAATAAGGATAATCTTGAAGAGCTACTGTTTCTCAAGATTGCCAAAAGGTTTTTGCAAAGAAAAAGCAAGCTTAAGGTTTGCAAAACGAAGAAAAGGCAAAACAGGACAGAATCTGTGAAAAACAAACCAGCAGGTAGTAAATAATTTTTTCGGGGCACTTCTGCAACTCAAATCAAAAAACTCAGAACAGACGCCCGAAAGCCAATTGTATGGAGCACGCTGTCAAAACAATTCAGATCAAAAAGATGATCTGGTGATTTTATACGAATTTTTCTGTCCAAGGACAGAATCTGTTTTCTAGACTGCACGTCACAACTTTTGAACTTTCTTGCACTCGGAGGCTAAACTTGGCACAAAGTTGAAAACAAAAGATACAATGTTGATGCTACTGTAGTAACAAACATCAAGACACAACAAAAGCAAAATAAAATTTTATTCGTTGTGGGCTGCCTCCCAAAAGCGCTTTCTTTTATGCCTTTAAGCTAGGCATGATGCAAAGAGAGAAGATCAAGTTTTATCAAGAGTAAAAGAATAGCTAGCCCGTGTAACGAACTCAAAAGGTAACTTAATCTTCTTTCTAGGGAAGTGTTCCATTCCTTTCTTGAGAGGGAATTGGAATTTTATATTCCCCTCTTTCATGTCAATGATAGCACCAACGGTGCGAAGAAAAGGACGTCCCAAAATAATTGGACATGAAGGTTCACATTCAATATCCATAATAGTAAAATCAACGGGAACATAATTGTCATTGACAATGATAAGAACATCGTCGATCTTCCCCAAAGGTTTCTTTACGGAAGAATCAACAAGACGAACACCAAAAGAACAAGGATCAAAAGATTTCAATTTAAGCATATCATATATTCTTTTGGGCATAACGGAGGTACTAGCTCCAACATCACATAAAGCATAGCAAGAGAAGTTATTGAACTTAATTTTAATCATAGGATCCCAACCATCTTCTAGCTTTCTAGGTATGGAGGCTTCTACCCTAAGCTTCTCCTCCCTAGCTTTGATGAGAGCATTAGTGATATGCTCCGTGAAGTCAAGATTAAGCGTGCTAGTGTCGGGATCTCTAGACATCTTGTGAAGAAAACTAATAACTTCAGAAAGGGTGCAATTATCAAAATCACATTCACTACTATCAAGTAAAGTGGTAGTGGTGTCCTTTAGGCTCACTTGTTTGGTAGCTTCTACGGTTATAGTAGTTTCTTCTTTTACGGTTGAGGTCATAGCATCACCATTAATAGGTCCAATGGGACCAGGAGTGCATTGGGTGCTAAGAGTTTGGATATCCTCAACAACTTGGATAGTAGCAACAGTGTGGTGGGTAGGAAGGCTCTTAATTCTATCTTCTTCCTCCTTAAGGGGTGCAACCACTTCGGGTTTAGCTGCCATTTGGTTTATCAAAGTGGCTTGTGTGTGGGACATATTGAAAACTTGGGTCTCAGTGATGGTGAGCCTAGTCTGGAGGTTAGAAATCTCAATATTTAGGCTCTCCAGTTGTCTACCAATGTCTTGCAAGATAGCAGTATGCTCATCTAATTGCCTCGAGAAGGTCTTGTTTTGTTCATATTGGGTGTGCATGTAGTTCTTAGTGGCCTTCTCTATTTCTAGAAGTTTCTCATAACTAGGCATGTCTCTATCTCTTTGGGTGGAGTTCCTGGTGCTAGGATAAGCATTGTTGTTCCCATAGGAATTAGAGGGGTACGGTCTAGGGTTGCTACCAAAATTACTCCTATAAGCATTGTTATTGAAATTGTTTCTAGAGATAAAGTTCACATCTACTTGATCTTGAGCAATCAAAGAATTTAAAGGAACATCATGAGGATCAATAGGAGATTGCTTGGAAAGTAGAGACATGATCAAGTCAACTTTTTCATTTAGGGAGGAAATCTCCTCGACAGAGTTTACCTTCCTACCTGTTGGAGCGCGTTCGGTGTGCCCTTGGGAATAATTGGTCATCATCTCATCGAGAAGTTTCGTGGCAGCACCAAGTGTAGTTGACATAAAGGTTCCTCCCGCGGCCGAATCTAACAAGTTCTGCGAGGTAAAGTTCAAGCCTGCATAAAAAGTTTGGATAACCATCCAAGTAGTCAAACCATGAGTAGGGCAGTTCTTGACAAGAGATTTCATGTGTTCCCAAGCTTGGGCAACATGTTCATTATCCAATTGTTTAAAATTCATTATGTTACTCCTTAATTGGATAATTTTAGCAGGGGGATAGTACTTCCCAATAAAGGCATCCTTGCACTTGTCCCAAGAATCTATGCTATTTCTAGGCAAGGATTGAAACCAGATTTTAGCTCCTCCTCTCAAGGAGAAAGGAAAAAAGCTTAAGCTTAACAATATCACCATCTATTTCTTGGTACTTTTGCATATCACAGAGTTCAACAAAATTATTTAAATGCAAAACAGCATCATCTCCAGCACCGGAGAATTGATCTTTCATAACTAGGTTTAGTAAAGCAGGTTTAATTTCATAAGAAGGTGCTGAAGTGGCAGGTGTAGCAATAGGCGTGCAGATAAAGTCATTGTTTTTATGACTAGTGAAGTCACACAACTTGGTGTTCTCGGTGGAACCCATAGCAGCAGCAAGCAAGATAACTATTTTTGTGATTTTTGGTAAGGGACACTAAAGCAAAAACTGAAAGGTAAACTAACAAGACTAAAAAGCAAAGATAAAAGATAGCGTGCAACTCCCCTATCTTGAAGAGTGGAGTCCCCGGCAACGGCGCCAGAAACTTGCTTGATGGCTTCTCGCCCCTCGTTGGTTACCCCAAGTGGAAGGTTTGAGATGTAGCGTAGCGGCAAATTTCCCTTGGCAAAGATACCAAGGATCGAATCCCGTGAGACTCCGAGGGTCGACAAGAAGGTGTCAATGGCGCCAAAAACTTTTACTTGACAGGACCTGCACACAGATACAAATAAGTTGCGAGTCCCATCCAAAGTGTAAACTCAAAGCAACAGACAACTGCATTAAAAGAACTTTGCGTAAAGTAAACAATCCTTGCACCCGCAAGTACAAGCACTGTTGTTTTCCCCCTTGTGGCAACAACACATCCCCTAGACTCATGTTTCTGTCACTCAAGCTAGTCATCGAGGGGCATGAACCCACAATCAAGCATAACGTTCCCTCTTGGAGTTACTACCTACTACTCGGCCAAAGCAATAAATAGCAACGGAGAACATGCAAGAATTACTCAAGAACATAAATATAAAAGAGGTGAATCAAATATATTACTCACACACAATCTGAACATAATCTCATAATCCATCGGATCCCAGCAAACTCAGCAGAGCAACAACATAAAGATTACATATGTGCCTCGATCATGTAGGGCAGCTCACGAGGTCTAATCCATGAAGAACAAAGAGGGGAGGAGAACATCACATAGCTACTGGTCATGGACCCATGGTCCAAGGGGGACTACTCACAACTCATCTGGGAGGCGTCCATGGTGGTGGAGAAGCTCCCGGTGGTGGTTCTCCCCTCCGGCAGGCTGCCGGGAAGAGTTCTCCTGGTGCTCTCGATCTTGGAAGCGCGGCGGCGGTGGAACAGAGGCGAGATCGTCAAAAAGGGTTCCGTCCTCGAGGGTTTCGGGACGCGAGCAATATATATGCAAAAGGGGGTCACCAGAGGCGGAGGTGGGGCCCCAGGCGCCCCCCGGCGCGGCCAGGGGTGGGTCCGCGCCGGGTGGCCGCCTGGGCCACCCCAGGCTCTCCTCTGGCCCTGCCTTGGTTTTTCTGGAAGCTCCCGATACGCTGATTTTTCCTGTATTTTTCCCGGAATTTTTAGGGCACTTTTAATATGGGGGAAACCTGAAATAGAAAAACAGCAGAAAACTAAGGGAAATACTTACGCTACTGTGCTGCATCACCCTTTCCTCTTCGAGGGAATACAACACAAGCTCGAGAAGTAGCAATGAGTCCACCTTTTCTTCCTATATGCGGTATATACCTGCCGTTCCAAGTAAATTTGTATGTGCCAAACTCTAAACCTTCAAATGAAATTCAGTTTTGTATGCTCGAACATCTCATGTATCAACTAGGGTTGTCTATATCTTCCATGCTAGGTGGGTTATTCTCGCGATGAGTGGACTCCGCTCATCATTCATGAGAAAATGGCTGGAAACCGGGATGCCCAGTCCCATGCTCAAATCAAAATAATTAAACAAAACTTCCCCAGGGCTTTGTTGGTATGGATGGTACCCATTGTTTCGGGTCAGCCGTGGAGTGTGCTTGTTGGTGGTGGGGAGTATAAACTTTACCATTCTATTTGGGAACCGCCTATAATGTGTGTATCATGGAAGATATCCAGATCTCTTGGTTGTTATGTTGACAATGAAAGTATACCGCTCAACATATTATTCATCTCTATTTCAAAACTCGAGCTCTGGCACCTCTGCAAATCCCTGCTTCCCTCTGCGAAGGGCCTATCTATTTACTTTTATGTTGAGTCATCATCCTCTTATTAAAAAGCACTAGTTGGGGAGCACCGCTGTCATTTGCGTGTATTGCTATTAATTTACATTGAGTATGATTTTGACTGGATCTCTTTTATCATGAATTACAATGTCTAGTCAGTCCTTGATCTTCAGAGGTGCTCTGCATTTATGTTTTGTGGTCTCAGAAAGGGCTATCGAGATACCATCTTGTTATATCATATTATGATTGTTTTGAGAAAGTGTTGTCATCCGAGGTTTATTATTATTACTCGCTAGTTGATTATGTCATTGATATGAGTAAACATGGGACCTAAAAGTTATTGTGAATGTGGTTACTTCATAATCTTTGCTGAAAACTTGAATGCCGACTTTACATATTTGCAACAACAAGAGCAAACAGAGTTTGTCAAAGTTTTTCTTTATCACTTTCAGTTTATCAACTGAATTGCTTGAGGACAAGCAAATGTTTAAGCTTGGGGGAGTTGATACGTCTCCAACGTGTCTACTTTTCCAAACACTTTTGCCCTTGTTTTGGACTCTAACTTGCATGATTTGAATGGAACTAACCCGGACTGACGCTGTTTTCAGCAGAACTGCCATGATGTTATTTTTATGCAGAAATAAAAGTTCTCGGAATGACCTGAAAATCAATGGAGATTATTTTTGGAATATATAAAAATACTGGTGAAAGAGTCAAGACCAGGGGGCCCACACCCTGTCCATGAGGGTGGGGGGCGTGCCCCCTGTCTCGTGGGCCCCCTGACGCTCCACCGACCTCAGCTCCGACTCCATATATTCACGTTCGGGGAGAAAAAAAATCAAAGAGAAGGATTCATCGCGTTTTACGATAAGGAGCCGCCGCCAAGCCCTAATCTCTCTCAGGAGGGCTGATCCGGAGTCCGTTCGGGGCTCCGGGGAGTGGAGATCTTCGCCGTCGTCATCATCAACCTTCGTCCATCACCAATTTCATGATGCTCACCGCCGTGCGTGAGTAATCCCATCGTAGGCTTGCTGGACGGTGATGGGTTGGATGAGATTTACCATGTAATCGAGTTAGTTTTGTTAGGGTTTGATCCCTAGTATCCATTATGTTCTAAGATTGATGTTGCTATGACTTTGCCATGCTTAATGCTTGTCACTAGGGCCCGAGTGCCATGATTTCAGATCTGAACTTATTATGTTTTCATGAATATATGTGAGTTCTTGATCCTATCTTGCAAGTCAATAGTCACCTACTATGTGTTATGATCCGGCAACCCCGAAGTGACAATAGTCGGGACCACTCCCGGTGATGACTATAGTTTCAGGAGTTCATGTATTCACTAAGTGTTAATGCTTTGGTGTGGTACTCTATTAAAAGGAGGCCTTAATATCCCTTAGTTCCCAATAGGACCCCGCTGCCACGGGAGGGTAGGACAAAAGATGTCATGCAAAGTTCTTTCCCATAAGCACGTATGACTATATTCGGAATACATGCCCACATTACATTGATGAACTGGAGCTAGTTCTGTGTCACCCTATGTTATAACTATTACATGAGGAATCGCATCCGACATAATTATCCATCACTAATCCAATGCCTACGATCTTTTCACATATTGCTCCTTGCTTAGTTACTTTTCCACTGCTATTGTTACAATCACTACAAAAATACTACTGTTACTTTTACCACCGTTACCGTTACTTCCATACTACTCCCTCCGTTCCCAAATATTTGTCTTTCTAGACATTTCAAATGGTTACAACATACGGATGTATGTAGACATATTTTAGAGTGAAGATTAACTCATTTTGCTTCGTATGTAGTCACTTGTTGAAATCTCTAGAAAGACAAATATTTAGGAACGAAGGGAGTACTTTGCTACTAAATACTTTGCTGCATATATTAAGTTTTCCATGTGTGGTTGAATTGATAACTCAACTGCTAATACTTTCGCCTAAGCACTGCGACAATATGACCAAGGTGTGTAACTGTGGAGGGGGGCAGCGCACACGGATAAAACAATTGTCCATTTGTGTGTCTTTGGGTGCCCCTGCCCCCGTACATAGGGCGCGCCCCAAGTAGGATTCCTACTAGGAATAGGAACCCTATTCCTAGTAGGTTTCCAACAAGGGAATAGAGGGGGGAAGGAAGGAGAGGGAGAGAGGGAGAGGGAAAGAGAGGGGGCGCCGCCCCCTCCTAGTCCAATTCGGACTCCTCATGGTGGGGTGGGGCGCGGACCGCCCTAGAGGCCCCTCCTCTCTCTCTCTCACACAAGGCCCATGTTGGCCCATTAGTTCCACCGGGGTTTCCGATAACCCCCCGGGACTCTGATTTTTATCCGGTGACCCCCGGAACACATCCGGTGTCTGAATAATATCGTCCAATATATCATTCTTTATGTGTCGACCATTCAGAGACTCCTCGTCATGTCTGTGTTCTCATCCGGGACTCCGAAAATCCTTCGGTCCATCAAAACACATAAACTCATAATAATGATCGTCATCGAACGTTAAGCATGCGGACCCTACGGGTTCGAGAACTATGTATACATGACCGAGACACATCTCCAGTCAATAACCAATAGCGGAACCTGCATGCTCATATTGGCTCCTTCATATTCTTCGAAGATCTTTATCGGTCAAACCGCATAACAACATACGTTGTTCCCCTTGTCATCGTTATGTTACTTGCCCGGGATTCGATCGTCGGTATCACCATACCTAGTTCAATCTCGTTACCGGCAAGTCTCTTTACTCGTTCCGTAATACATCATCTCGTGACTAAATTATTTGTCATTTGCTTGCAAGGCTTTATTACGATGTGTATTACCGAGAGGGCCCAGAGATACCTCTCCGACTTTCATAGTAACAAATTCTAATCTTGCTCTATGCCAACACCACAAACACTGTCGGAAATACCTATAGAGCTTCTTTATAATCACCCAGTTACGTTGTGACGTTTGATAGCACACAATGTGTTCCATCGGTATTCGGGAGTTGCATAATCTCATAGTCAGAGGAACATGTATAAGTCATGAAGAAAGCAATAGCAGTAAAACTAAACGATCACAGTGCTAAGCTAACGGATGTGTCTTGTCCGTCACATCATTCTCCTAATGATGTGATCCCGTTGATCAAATGACAACACATGTCTATGGTTCGGAAACATAACCATCTTTGATTAACGAGCTAGTCTAGTAGAGGCATACTAGGGACACTCTGTTTTGTCTATGCATTCACATATGTATCAAGTTTCCGGTTAATACAATTCTAGCATGAATAAAAGAAATTTGTCATGATATTAAGGAAATATAAATAATAACTTTATTATTGCCTCTAGGGCACATTTCCTTCATTTGTAACTATCAATGATTGGCCTGCTCTTAGTAAACTTTTCGGGACAGACAAACAAGGGATACCACGCATGCACACACCATTTAGATGAGACAGAAAATATATATTTGAACAAATGCAAGAAGAATGTGTACCTGGGACATCATTGATTTCTTCTGAGCAGGCATCCCTTAAGAAAGAAAGACAAGTATTTCAAAGGTGAGGTAGATCACCGGAACAAGCCTCGCCACCGTACTGGTGATGATATATTTGATATGGTCAAGGATTTAAAAGAAATCTTTAGAAAGGTTCCCGGCAGACAATCTGTTCCGAATGACGCTGACGGACGCGCACCCATGTGGAAGAAGAAATCTATATTTTGAGACCTACCCTATTAGAAAGACCTAGAGGTCCGCTCTACAATCGACATGATGCACGTGACGAAGAATCTTTGCGTGAACCTGCTAGGCTTCTTGGGCGTGTATGGGAAGACATAAGATACACTGGAGGCACGGGAGGACCATCGAAGTATGCACGAAAAAGATGGCATGCATCCAAAGCAGTATCGAGGTCTTGCTAGCTACGCTCTTACCCAAAAAAAAAGAAAGAAATCTTATTTGAATGCCTACTCAGTATGAAGGTCCTGTCTGACTTCTCATCGAATATAAAGAAAATAATAAATATGGCAGAGAAAATTTTTCAGAACCTAAAGTCTCATGACTGCCACGTGATTATGAAGCAATTGCTTTTGGTTGCATTGAGGGGGCTTCTACCGGAAAGTATTCAGTTAGCCATTGTGAAGCTATGTGCATTCCTCAGTTTAGTCTCTAAGAAGGTAATCGGTCCAGAAATCCTACCAAGGTTACAAAATGATTTAGTGCAATGTCTTGTCAGTTTCGAGTTGGTGTTTCCATCATCCTTCTTCAATATCATGACGCATGTCCTAGTTCACCTAGTCGAAGAGATTTCCATTATGGGTCATGTATTTCTACACAATATGTTTCCCATTGAGATGTTCATGGGAGTGTTAAAGAAATATGTTCATTACCGTGCTAGGCTAGAAGGAAGCATATCCAAGGGCCATGAAGCAGAGGAGGTCATTGAGTTTTGTGTTGACTTTATTTTTGACCTTAAGCCGATTGATGTTTCTGAATCGCGGCATGATGGAAGACTGGGTGGAAAAGGCACGCTAGGAAAGGACCAATTAATATGTATGGACATGCGTTCCTGGGTGCAAGCACACTACACAATTCTACAAAGTTCCACCTTGGTGGGTCCGTATATCGAGGAACACAAGGATATTTTACGCTCCAAGAATCCAGAGCAGTCTCACGACTGGACTACATGTGAACACATCCGGAATTTCGGCGACTGGTTGTAGACACGTCTCATGCATGATGATACTGTTGGAGATGAGCTGTAAAAAGTGGTGTCCGCTTTGATTCAGCAAACTCCAATAATAGGCCAAAGGACACATATTATGGTTGCATAGAGGAGATATGAGAACTGGACTATGCAAATAATTTGAAGGTCCCTTTATTTTGGTGCAAATGGGCAAATCTGAAAGGAGGTAAGGTAAATGAAGACCCGCGGTATGGAATGACAATTGTGGATCTCAACAATCTTGGGTACACGGATGAACCATTCATCCTAGTCAATGATGTGGCACAGGTTTTCTATGTGAAGGACATGTCTACCAAGCCGAGAAAAAGAAAAGATAAGGAAGCGAATACATAATCAAGTACCACTCGTGTCGCACGAGGGGGGGGGAGGGGACGCAGGGGTCGAGCGGGCGACCCCCCTTGATAGCTGGACCCAACTGACCGAATGTGCTGAAAACATTAAATGGAAAAATGGTCACAATTTTACCTAAATGGTTAAAACATGCTAAAAGAGGTATGATGCTTTGCTATAGTTGACTTGGCCCTGAATCAATAGACATTAGACCTGGATAATAGTACCAATGAACAAGTAATTATATGTGAATTTTGTTAGAGATGGAAATCGTGTCCTTGTCCATAACTTTATGTTACCTCCGTCCCAAGTTACTTGTCTTGATACAAAAGTTTATAGATATATTCGTATCAAAACAAACTTAACACAAATCATTTAGGACAAAGGAAGTACTACTTGTACAAGTCACTTGGTGAGAAATACTGGATGCTATAACCATACTAGCATGTGAGAGTCAGTCGGTCGATTCAGGGCACTCCAGACCAAAGAGAGGGTGATAGGAAGGAAGATGGATTATGAAGACAGCGATGGAGATAATAGCTAGGGAGGGCCTATGAGAAGGGAAATTCTATCAAGGGTGTGTCTAGGACTCAGTCGACTGAGATTTAATCAAGTCTCAATCAAGTGATTTACTATATGAGAAAGAAAAGAAAACAACTGAAAATAAATTTTTGTATGAATCTCAATGCAAGATCAATGGAATATAACATCGACTGAGACATAACGAAGTCTAAGTCAACTGAGACTTAGCAAAACTATTCTATCAAACATGCGATTGAGATGAGTCGGACGACACTAGGGCTGCAAACCAGTCGACTTCGAGCAGGTTGGCCTAGGCTCAGCTCAACTCATACAAAAATTCGAGCGAGCTCAAAATGTGTGAAGCTCAAGGTCAAGCAGTAAAAAAGTGGCTCGTGCTTAGCTTGTAACGATCTCGAGTCGATCTCGAGCTAGTTTCGATCTAAATAAGATGATTGTTAAAATTATTTTAAAACAAGATAGGCCACAAAAAATTACTATAAAATCGAATAATTCTTTCTCAACTAAAGAGTAGTATTTAATAATAAAAGATCGTGGATATATACAATGAAGGTGTGTCTGCGCTCAAACTTTGGCCAGAATAACAAGATATTGGACATGTGGTTGGCCATGTGGCACATTAAGGCCAAATTTTCTCCATGCTTATTTCCATGTTTGCTACTAAAATGAATAAAAACAATCGCACAAAACATAATGGCAATGGATGATCCTAATTCTTAGTACTCCCTCTATTTTTATACACAAGGCCACAAACACATATTATAGGTATCAAGATAAAATCTAATCGATGCTTTACAAATCAATTAGTTTTCTGGTTACCTGGTTAATTAATAGGGTGCATGCACATTGGAGGACACTGAGTGGCCGTGAGAGAGGAAGTAGGTGAGCATGTCATTATCATCCACTACATGCATGCTAGTAATTAAATCACGAGTTACTAGTACGAGGAAACGTCATTAATATTTGCCTCGATTACAAAATCTGTTTTTCATAGTGGCCTCGTATACGAAAATGGAGGGAGTAATAGACATGAAGATTACTTGATATACTTACGTGATGTCGAGCTATTGAGCTAAAACCGAGCGAGCCAATGCTGACTCAAGATCGGCTCGTTTCTCGATCGAGCTACATAATGTGCTCATACTCGACTCATTTCTTATTGACTCGATCTCTAGTCTCAAGCAGCTCACGAGGCTCGAGCTTTTCTGGCAGCCCTAGACGGCATTGGGCATGTGTTCCTTGCTGTGTTCGCATGGTGGCCTGACCAAGCCCTGACACTTATTCTTTATTTTTTTCAAACATTTCACACACATCGCCGCTAATCATCCGGGGATGGCGCCCGGTACCAATCTTGGAGATTACCTGGGCGATGATGTATTGTTTGATATGTTACAGGTGGAGGAACACAAATACATGTACGGGAAGCCTCCTCGTCAAAGATGTCACTACTCTAACAATGATGATGCGAAGATTCCTTGAGTGGTACATTGATACCTGCAGAGATTCTGGTGGGAAGGATACTTTGATGCTGAAAGTTAAAGAGGAGCACGACCTCATTGAAATTGAGTTGTTGACTATTCCATTTGAGGAATTCTTCCAGTTTTCAATCAAAGGGCCCTCGATAAATTAACGGTCACTTGCTACTGTCTGTAAGTACTACTTCTCTCATTAAGTCTCTATATATAGCTCGGCTCTTTCATTGCATGTATATATAATTATCCTCACTATATTATGGAGATTGAAGATCGTCGAATGCAGAAAAGCTGAAATATATGATATTGGGTTCATTAACACAAATATCAAAGATGAATATACGGTTACATTTCATGCCAAAGAAGTCGAGGCCAACTTGCTACGATCGTTGGCAGTAAATCAAAACAAAGATAAAATACTCTTTCCTTACAACTTCAAGTGAGTGTTACTGTCTTGTGCATATTCGGTTTCCCTTAATTATTACTCGAGGTTATAGTAATTAATGTAATTAATGAGTTATATGCATGTGTGCGTAGGTTCCACTATATTCTCCTAGAGATTAAGCTTGAGCAGGGACTAGTAACCGTCTTAGAATCGAGACAAATGATCCCGAGGACTATGCGGACATGTCTAAAATGCTTGACAAGTAAGTTCAATCGATCATTATCGCACCATATCGGCAACTTTGTTCATTTCCTGATATAATGTAATTGTTTTCTTTGTCTCGCATGATTTGGAAAGTATTCACCCAACAAGTTCCGGGACTGCCGCAGGATCTGCGATGGAACTACTCAAAAGTAAGTACTGCTAGCTAGCTAGTTCCGCGCATCTCCCGTTAATTCTAGCTACTTTCATCAATGCCATCTAAAATGCTTCATTATCAGTTTGATTGACCTCTATTTCTCGTAAAGTGCTTGTGGCAGGAAGCCGGGAATAATTACTATGGAAACTACGTCTGCGAGTTCATCAACAACGCAGCGGCCAAGAATAGGCGGGGCTACTCTAAAAGACAATACGAAGTGCGTAAGCAAAAATATTCACAATTTTATTTATTACCATCATTTCTGTTTTGTTTCATTCATATATATGTATTGATCCCCTTCTTCAAATTAGATGTGGCAGATGCGGGATGAACTCCTACCACAAGATCGCATGCGAGCAATTCAAGAGGAATTGGCGGGATTCGTTTTCTTGACCACGTCATCAATAAAGTCGGAGAATACCATGTGGAAGTTGTATTAAGATTTTAGGGTATTGTAAGAGATCTTACACATTGTATATATATAGCCAGTAGGGTCGGATAGATATACGAAAACTTGTTGTTCGACCAATCTTTCGGAGAAGGAGAGAGGTCGACCATCACTTCTCTCTGTATATGTTCATGACGATCTTCTGTACTTAATGGTTTCCTTCATTTGCTTACTAGCTAGCGTGTCGAGTCCTCTCGATCTCTACGTATAGTACGTAGCGTCGACCAAGCACGGAGATAAGAGAGGACACTTCTCTCTATTAGCTAGCTAACACAATATATGAAACCCCTAAATTAACCCTACAAAATCCCCCAAACCCCTCCCCCCTTTTAGAAAAAAACAAAAACCCTAGCCCCTGAACTGCTGACGCGTGGACGCTTATTTTTCTCGATTGGTGCTACCAACCGGGACAAAAGGCCCCCCTGCCTGGGCAAGCCGCAGTGGCCACGTGGAGCCTCATCTGTCTTGGTTGGTATAAGAACCGGGACTAAAGGTCTTGGGTATTTGTATCGACCGTTTAGTCCCGGTTCATCAACCGGAACAAATGGCCTTTATAAACCGGGACAAATGGCACTTATTCTACTAGTGCACCCGTGTCGCCCGAGCTGTGTGTGTGTGTGG